>BMAU01013954.1:0-45398 GCA_019973935.1 Trichonephila clavipes
AAACAACCTGAAACAGTAAATTCTTGGCAAACATTGACAAGGTCCTTTTATTGCATTCTAAAGCCTTCAGATAATTTTATGGAAAGCAGTGCACAGAAAGGTCTTCTTTCTTGGAAAGACGTATATATACGTCCCGGAAATTGACGCTTTGGCTAACAGAGATGTTTATATACTCAGTGGCATTTAGAGGTTAAAGTCGTATCGTAGTTTTATCATCAAAGTATATTATTGAATTCAATGCATTGTTATTGTTTGAGGAGGGCGCGACTAAGAATTACTATGATTGAATATTAGGTCTCGAATACTGAAACTTTGAGAAGCACTGTCTAAGTGGTTTGACTTAAAAAGTCATAAAACAGTCGTTAAGTCACCAAAAATGATGCCAACGCTTGGTGTAAATAATTCTATGAATAATTAGTTAATTTGTTATTTTTTTTTTAAATTTTAATTAAATTACCGTAATGTCATCTAAAATAATCATTCTTATAAAATTTCAGCTGAATTGAGTGCTATAAAAGTCCTTTTATAACTGAATGGTAATTCAATCAAGATAAATAAATATATAGAGAGGGTGAACTAATAGTACGGATTAAAGTTTGGTATAGAGAAAGTAAAGTTTACGACACGGAAAAGCTGCCTACTGGGCCACCTGGTGGATAAACTTCGAGTTAGCATTAATATCTAAGACTGAATACCAGATGCATAAAAAAAGTTAATTACAGTCTTATTCAACTTCATAGATTTATTACAAACAAGTAATATATATAAAAAAGTCAATTCCTTAGATCAACAAAGTAAAATTTTATTTTGGTACTTTTTTATTAAACAGTTACAATTAATATAAATAAGAAAAAAAAAGAGGAACAGAATTCCAACATTAAGTGGTTATTAATTTTTATTCATTGCCATTAAAGTATCTTATTCTCATCCAAAAATAATCGTTTACATAAGGAATTTCAGTTCAACTGAATGCTTTAAAACGTGAGAGAAAAAACCTTTCCAAGTTTTGACACACGCACACACAAGTAGCCAAAAATGTCGCTAAGTTGCCAAAAATGAAGTGTCAACTTGGCTGTATTTATAATTCTTTAAATAACAGTTTTAATCCAATAATTTTCATTAATTATATTTAAATGACGGAATTGTCACCCAAAATAATAATGTGATATAAGAAACTTTCAGCTCTAATTGAGCGCTTTAAAATATACTCTATCTATTAACGATTGAAAAATTCCACCAAGAAAAATAAATAAATATATAGAGAGGCCAGCTAATAGTAGGAATTGAAAAAGGAAAAATGCACTAAAAATAATACAAATTAAAGTACTCAAACTGACTAAGGCTCCGCATTCTAAAACTTAGGAAGAGACAGACCTATTTCACAATTACTTTGAGTACAGAGAAACTCGGTTTAGTCTACAATTATAAGATTTAACTAGCAGAGAGGAAGGGGTGTCAGGGGTGTTAAATTTCTCTAGAGGGTTGAAAATACAAACACTTTTCAAACAGGTATAATTCTTTTAATATTGAATTAAATAAATCAAATCATTTACACGTCATTTATAAAGGAATGGGGCATCAGAAAAGGTGTAAAATGTTTAAAACATATAATCAGAATTTTAAAAATTATAAGCAAACCAAAATATAAGAAATATTTCCATAAGAAATACTAATTAAGCTTTTACGTTGCGCACTACTGTTTTCTAAAATAGTAGCGTTAAATACTAGCTATATAAGTTGATTTTAAGGAGTTAAATTTATCCTTATTGCATTGTATTATTTTTATATAAAACGAATAATAAATTATATTTTTAAAAAATAAAAGAAATTACATTTTCAAAATAAAATTTTTAAAAATTTCTATATTTTTCAAATATTTTAAAATACAAAAGATGTATTATTCTTAAATGATGTTGAGTTTATAAAAGGAGTGTGATACATTTTATAATTCTATAAAATTTATATACATCAGAGGCTACTATTTTTAGAAAACTGCGTGCACATCACCAAAATATTTAATACAGAATTTCCATATCTTACTCTATTTTATTTTCCCATTGTAATTATATTTCAAATATTTTGAACTTTTTTTGAAGCCACAATCCCTTGTAAATATTCTGTAAAAGATTCGACATATTTAATTTAAATTTAAAGAATTATACCTGTTTGAAAATTATTTAAATGTTCACCCCTCGTGACAAAATCAAAACCCCTGAGACCCAAGAGTAATAAAATACAAACAAAATAAGTATATATATATATATATATATATATATATATACTGGTGTGCAAAAATTAAGAACGAAGTCGAAAATTAGCTTAGCATATCAGCTGAACAGCGAAGAGACAGAGCGGACAGAAAGACCAATCAGGACATTAAGTAAGGTGATGTACGGTAGCACATGCGCAGATATGCAGGTAAGATCTAATGGGGGGAGCGTCCGAGCAGCATGTATAAGCATGTTGTCGGTTTAAGATCAGTATTTTGGCAAAGAGATTGTAACGTCGTATAGCAGTTAAAAATCCACACCGAGTTGCCGCCCTCAGCGAGAAAATGGCGAATAATCAATCTGTTAGACGACATCTGGATGCTTTTACCGAGGTCGAATCATTGGGAAGTTGGAGAAGGCCGCAGTGTGACAAGTGGCTGCAGAGTTCGAATTGCTCACAGCATCGTTCGACTTTAGAGACAATTTCAAACTACAGGAACAGCTATCCGGGGGTTCAGTAGTGGCCAGAAGAAAAGGCGGCAGACAGCGGAATCGCTTGACCCGACACAGGCGACTGGACGACCGATATCGCGTTTTACCGTGGCCAGAAGACTGCACGGTGGTGGTCTGTTTGCAAGACGGCCTGTACGGTGTGTACCTTTAACGCCTGCCCATCGGAAGGCGTTCTCTGTCTGCCGGGAACACCGGAATTGGAGGGAACAATGAATGGGGACGAGTCTTCTTTACAGATGAGAGCAGATTCAGTTTGGTAGCGATTCTCATCGCATACTCATCTGGAGAGAGCGGGGAGCCGCAATCATCCCTCGAACATCATTGAAAGGGACAGGTATGGAGTCGCGGTGTTACTCGTTTGGGGAGGCATCATGCTTGGTAGTCGTACAGACCTTCACATCTTCGACGCAGGTTCAGTTCAACGGGACCCGTTATTGTAACGAGATTCTTCTTCCATATGTGCGTCTTTTAGAGGCGCTATGGGTCTGCAGTTCCTTTTCATGGACGACAATGCACCATATCATCACACAGTAGCTGCCGAACAGCTCAGTGAGATATTGAACGTATGGATTGGTCGGCACGATCTCCGAGCATGTGTGGGATTTTCAGGCGGGCGCTTGGCAGCTCGTACCTTACCACCAGTAACGATTCGGGAGCTTTGATTGGCGCTGCGAGAATGGGCAGCAATGCCTCAACAACTCATTGACACCTCATTCTCAGCATAGGCAGACGCAGTCAAACCTGCTTAGCAGTCAGGGGGAGATCATATCCCCTACTAAAGACCGGATGTTTCTTGCTGGACACCCATCACAGGGATGTTTCGGCCTTCAGTCGCATTGCGCTCCATGCTACTTTTTTCAATCAAGCTTCTTTTTATCCCTCCGATTTCTCTTTTAGTAAGTGTTGCTTACATTACACATGTCCTTATGTATTGGGGATCTTACGGGATTAAATGTGTTGATTTGGAAAGCTTTTGTACAAAGTTATATTGAAAAACCCGTCTCGTCCTTAATTTTTTGCACACCAGTGTATATATGTATGTGTGTGTATACGGTTAAATAATTAAATCTGGATATTATTAATATCTAAGTTTTCATGTAAAATGTGATAAATATGACACATTAATCACATTAACTGGTCATTATTAATAATTTCCAATGAAGTGCAGTTAGTCTGTTTAATTAGACATATTTTCTTGCAATTTCAATTCTAACGTAACATGGATGCAAGTTTCGTCAGAAAAGCTCTTGCCAAATATTACATTCTCAAAATTCATCGGCAGTTATTAATATTGATCAGTAGCTGTAATAAGTTCTGATTAATTATTTACTTTTAACTGGCTTAGTTGGTTATTAGTAATTATATTTTGTGGTTATAAATAATAATGGATAAATGTCATTGACAGTAACATGTATAAATATGTAATCATTCCTTTAAATTTTCTCACGAAGGATTTTTAATTCACGAGGTCTTGAGACCTCCAAGATTATGCGTGATAATTAATTTCCTTGTTCGCTCAGATATCTCATCTATTTATAATCATGGTCAACCTGATGGTATTGAGTGCATGATTTTCTGTTAGAGGACTTTTCTTATTAGTTAGCTAGCACGGATGATGCAAAATTGCATCATCCTGATTTAAAAATGCTAATGTTAGGGGGAAAAAGTATTGGCCATTTTCCCGTTAGGTCAGTGTTTCTCAAACTGTGGGGCGCGGCCCCTGGGGGGCGCGATAACCTACTGGGGGCGCGAGCATATCGAAATAAAAGATTTTAAAATAATTAATTTATACTGGAACGAATTAAAACAAAATACTTTCAGACATAATAAAAAACGCACTTTAACTCTGATATAATTTATAGGCGCGTGCGCGTGATATTAAGTCAACAAAAATAAAAATTTCTTCAATACCTAATTAGATATCTTTGATCCTATAAATAAATAAGAAAACTTTTATTTGATTTGCTGTAATCCCATGATGAGAGATTTTTTTACTACGCTTTCTGTTTAAACCTAACATACAACTCTTTCAGAGAAAAAACAGATTCCAGACGCCGAATCGAAAAAAATTTAGGAACATAAAAAATTCATCACTGCCATTATTCTTGAAATACTGCACATTATAGCTGTAATCTGTTTAACCTTCTAAGTTATTGGTACAGTTAGTTATGACGCCTCTCTTTATGTGTTTGTTTCTCATTTAGGGAAGTTGTAAGTAATGGATTTCTGTGTTAGGCTTTTTTGCATGCAAAAGACTTTTATGATATTTGGAAAACCACGGAGCACACACACACACACACACTTTGAAGGATTACTTGGCCAAGACTTATTTTTACGAGTTTTCTATACATATGAAGCATAACGCGAAAAACGTTTTACACAATTCCATATAATCATAATGAATACACTTTTTACCCGGAAGTGGTCGCGCGTTACGCACAGATTACGAAATCGTTAATTCTGACAAAACTGTTTATTTGTTACCAAAGAAAAATTGAAAAGTCCTTGAAAGTAGGTAAGTAAACTTTCTCATAATTAAATTATTCACTGGAATCACGATTTGTATCGTGTACAATAAAATAATTATTTTAAAAAAGGATTGGGGTGACTCAATAACCCCGCTCGACCCTATCGAGTGCGTGCCTGCTCCCGGGTTAAAACACGTTGAATCTTTTCGCTTTTAATACTTAAAATAATACAGTTATTCTTCATCGGAATTTTATATTATTGTTCATTATTTCACATCAAATATAAATGCTAATTCTGTGAGGCTTAAAACTACCATTCGCTTAAAACTAATTATAATTTGAGCAACCATTTTTAAGAAATCATTTTAAATTTTGTAAATATTGTCGAGCATTTAGCTTTGCGCTCCTTGCAATTTAGCTATTATATCAATAATGTTTTATTTTCTTATATAAATGAACTCGTGCAAAGAGCGGGCACTTCGGCCGATATAGTTTTAATGTATCAGTGCTGCACAGAGTATTTTATAACTAATTAATTAATACTAAATT
Organism: Trichonephila clavipes; assembly: GCA_019973935.1. NCBI lineage: Eukaryota > Metazoa > Arthropoda > Arachnida > Araneae > Nephilidae > Trichonephila > Trichonephila clavipes. The sequence continues at coordinate 5,741 of BMAU01013954.1, forward strand.
ATGAATAAGTTTAATAAGTATTAACGACTTCCATGGGCTTGTCTTGCAAAGCAAAGTTTTTATAAGAAAAATGCTTATGATTAAAAATTTACCCTCTGAGTTCTTTTTTTCTATATTTAGCAGATATCTATATTTTTCTTCTGAGCAACCACCCCATTTTGCAATATGTTCAATTTAAAAATTAGAGAAAGGAAAAATAACATAATAATTATCCTATTATTTTATTTATTTATTGCTTAAAAGTAGTATACAAAATTTAATACTTATGTTACTAATTTGTATGGTTCATAATTAAAATCGCCTATTGTAGCTTTAGCGTCTAAATGCATTATTACTGCATTCAGTACATTATTAATGTATAAAGGGGGCGCGATAAAAATTGTGATCGGGGGCGCCAGTATTGAAAGTTTGAGAAGCACTGCGTTAGGTGACTAAACAAGAAATTAATTGTCATGTGAAGTCTTTGAGGGTCCAGGAACCTCATGATTTAAATCTGTCGAAAGAAAATTTAAGTAAGTTATTTATATATATCTGTATAATATAACACTTCAGTTGCAATGCTTTTCGTTAAAGATTAGCTAAATTTTTCTTTATGACAGCGAAATCGGTTGAGTTCACGTATAAAAAAAAAAAAGACCACATTATACCTTTCAAATCTCAAACTTTCTAGTAAGATTGTATTTTCTAAAGGTTCTTAGAACAAATAAGATGAGTTAAATGAAATGAAAGATCCATGTTTAAACTAAGCTAAAACTGCAATTCATTTTAGCAGCAAAGATCTCCAGTTATCAGATTATCAATATAGCTTGCGGTTAAATATTCTTATATTGTGAGTACACACAAGTACACTATTCAAATCAACTCTCTGAAATTAAGTTAAAACAAAGTCCTTTTATTCATTCCTTCCTAATTATAGATATTCTTTTAACTCATAAAATTCATCTCAGTCATCTTTATATATGTAATTTGGCTAAAGCTTACCAGAAAGTACACTGGTGAGTCTAACTTATGTAAAACTATTGAACATCGATTTTTCAATCGATTCTTTGTGTACCGTCATAGATGTATATTATAAGGAAAATATCTTGTTTGTATTTGGTAAAAGAAAAAGGAATTCATACTTAATAGCATCTTCGCCAATGCAAACTATTTTTGTAAGATCCTATTTGCATGAGTATAATTAAATGGCATTGGAAGGCTCTTGAAAATACAGTTTATTAGCACAGAAAGGCATTGAAAAAAATATTTAACAAGGGGAGGGTATGATTAAAGAAATTAATTTGGTGTCAAGAGTTCATTTAATGATTAACTTTATTTAATTAAGTTTATTTAAAAAAAATTAAATTGATTGAAAAAAGTTGATTACGTGATTCGAACCCTATCCTTCCAAATAGAAAGCAGGGGTCCTTTCAACTGTCATTGCATCCTTAATGGTAATTAAAACTTGAGATGCATGACTTTTTGAAGGCTATTTCCTCGAATCAATGGGCCATTCGGCGGAACTACATTGAGGGTTGAACATCTTGCGGAGAACTACTATTACACCAAATCACGACCCCAAATGAATTTCTTTACTCATGCCATTCAATTGTAAGATATTTTTAATTTTCATATTTATGATAAAAATTTAGGCACCTTTTACAAATAATAGTTACCAATCGAGTCGAAGCTATTAAATTAACCATATTTAAGCTACTCTTTATTTACAAATAAAATTTTATGATGTTAACATACATGAAATCTGGAACTTTTATATTTAAATTATAAATTTGGGAATAAGTAATCAATAATGATACTTACCTCCTCTCACATGAACCCTCGGCTGAGGATTGTGCCAACGTTATTGGAAGCCAGACACTGGTAGACGGTGTCGTGGACATCCTGCATATAATCTGGCTTCGAAAAGGCAGGGAACACAAGTGTTCCATCAGATCGCATGTCTCCAGACCAGGGACGTCCTTCGTAACGATCCCATCCCTTGTTTTGCCAAGATATTCTTGGGTTGGTACACCATCGGCACTGCATCTTAACTCGGTGCCACTGCTGTTGGAGAATTCGATTCTAGAAGGGGGCTCGTTGCGAAAGATTGGGCCCCTAGCATCCTTCTTTGCAGACTCACAGCCACCTGAAATCATAAGAAGATTTATATAGTTTATGAGATGCCCCTCTTGCCATATAAGTTGTCTGAAACTATTGAAAATTACTTATAGCTTATCCATATACGGCAAAGATACATGCATATATATATACAGGGTAAACTCAGGTACTTTCCCTGATAAAAACGTATATTACAATTTGTATTAATGTAACTTTTATATCATTAAATAAGTCGATTTAGTAGGGTTTTTATATGCAGGTATATGACACGAATGCTCCTTTAAGAGTGACTTGCAGGAATATTTGTATATTTTTGAATATTTGTGATATTTGTAATTTTTTGCCGAAATACCGTTGATTCAAGATAAAGTCTTTAAGCTTTTTCCCAACATTGTTATCAAAGTAAAATCGCCAAGTGCAATATTAATAAAGGGATAGTATAGAACGTTTAAAGATATAAACAGAGTTAATGTCTTCCTTGAAGTGACAAGCATAGTGCGAGTGGAGCAACTGTTGAATATGTTCTGAAATGGTTTCAACGGAATTTTTTAAGAGTCTCAGGGGTGTTAGCAATTTCGCTAGAGGTCTGAAAATATAAACAATTTTCAAAACAGGTATAATTATTTTTAAATTTAAATTAAATAACTTGAATCTTTGACACATTATTTATAAAATAATGGGGCTTCAGAAAAGTATAAAAATCTTAAAATATAATCATAATTTTAAAAATTATAAGCATATGAAAATAAGAAACTTTTCTATAAGAAATATATATCAAGTTTCACGTCGCATATGCTATTTTTCTAAAATAGTAGCTTTAAATTCTAGCTATAAGTTGATTTATAAAGATAAATGCATTCTTATTACACTGTAGTTGCTTTATGTAAATAGAATAAAAACTTACATATTTTTAATAAATAAAATAAATATATTTTCAAAAAATATTTAAAAAATTGCAATATTTTACAAATATTTTGAAATACAAAAAGATATATAATACTAAAATTAGGTAGGGTTTAAAGAGTATCATGCGTTTTATAATTCTTTAAAGTTTTATACATCAGAGGCTACTATTTTAGAAAATAGCGTGCGCTATTTATTATAAAATTTTCATATACTTATGATTTTTAAAAATTATTATTATATTTTAAACATTTCATACTTTTCTGAAGCTCCGTTCTTTTATAAATAATGTGTAAAAGATTCGAATCATTTAATTTATTTTTAAAGGAATTATACCTGCTTGAAAATCCGTTTTATATTTTCAGACTTCTAGAAAAATTTAACACCCTTGAGACCCTTAAATTAATTTACGAAGCATTATGTGCACTTCAAATATCGTAAATGATTTTGGTATGAATTTTCATTAAATATGCTTAGATTGTTTACTTATAAAGTGCAACTCATGTCAAAGGAAGCTTGGTGAAAACGGAATGTAGCTGACACACACACACACATCCTCAGGAATACCAAGGAAGTACATGTTGAAAGAAACTGAAGTTTAATGGCCTTATGAAAACTCCATAGTATTACTTGCAATATATCGGAAAAAAAAAAACGTGTCTAATTAGAATAGTTTGAACACAAAAAATATTTATATAATCAGTGCAGTAGTTTGGGTTCATCCTATATATATGTGTTTGTATGTCGATATTTGTATAGATAGACAGGAAGCTATATGTATATGTATATATATATATATATATATATATATATATATATATATATATATATATATATATATATATATATATATATATTACAGATTTTATTATTTTTTTTTTTGAGAGACAAATATATTTGAATATGAAAAGGAAAATATAATTGAAGATTCTGAAGCTTAAAAATTCTTAGATTATGATGAATAATTGAACGATTGACAAATTAATGCCAGGTTAAATGATCCAAAAAAAGATTCAAAGTTAGAAAAATACAGGGTGATCAAGTATATTTGTAGCAGTACAATACGTATAGAATTATTTTTAATAAAATAGCAATATAATCTAAGAGTATTACATTAAAAATTAAAATTACATTATTAATATTAAGAATATTTTGGTAAATGCTTACGCTCTAATACTAAAGGCTAAAGATAAAAATGATTTAAATATATTAGTTTTAAGGGCTCTAAATTTCCACCATCAATGAATGGAGAAAGGAGGTAATTAAATGTAGGTAATGTATGGTATTATAAATATTTTTGTGTATTTTTAATAATAGTAAATTAATTGTCTAGAAATAGGAATTCAATATACACATTCTAGAATATAATCACACTTATATATAACAGGCATCATTTTATTATAGTAAGAAGATCCCCGGAACCACAACACACATTTCATTTACTTTTTTTTCAGTCATATGAGAAAAACACATTTTCATTCAGAGCTTTATCAGAGTGTTAATTAAAATCCACTACTGAAGCGTTATCGTTAAATCCAACTCAATTTTAACGATACGTCTAACATTATCATCATTTAACATATTTACCGGATATCATCTATTTAATAAATTTGATAGTTTGTCAAAATGCAAATGTGTTTATCTTTCAAGCAAAACAAAATCCAGTGATTTTTGTTTTTCATTAGAAATATCACATTACTCACAGAAAACTCTGTATGAAGCACTAAAAAAAGTATAAAGTATACTATGGAATAAAACAAATTTATGATTATTTAGAATAGGACATTTATTTCTGTGAAGAGGAAGATATAACAATCTAATTACAAAGACCACATTTACAATCTACACGGATGCGGTGAAATGCGAAAAAGCGCGTATCAAATAATGACTTCTACGGATATTCTGCAAAAGCTTTATTATGGGCCCTAGTAAACATTCTTCCTAAATTATGTACTATAATGAGTGACTGGCGAATGAAAGCAAGAATGAAATGTAAATGGTGAAACTGTAAAAAATAGCAGGCGGTATGTTTACAGAATTAAGGGTTTTCTTGTATACCGACGAAATGACGTCAAAAACTGAAAATTACGATAAAAACATACGAGCCATTTTTATTACTGCTTTTCCTGGAGAATATAACGCTTTAAAACTATTTTTTCTTCTAGGAAAGTGGAAAGCTTGTTTCGCTTTCACTTTCTCTCCCATTGGAATTTTTTTATGCGTCCTGTTTATATGCCTTTTACTGAATGGTATTTCGGAAAGAAAAAAAAATATATTAGTATGGCAGGGTCGCAAGATAATTATGGCAGTTTAAAGAAGAGGAATTTTTTTATTTTAAAACGGGAACTCGAACGAGGTATTTTTTTTTATTATCAATGCACTTTTTCAATAGCATTCCTCCAGCTGTGATAATATTCAAAGTCATTTTTTACAATTTTTTTTTTAGAAATTAGTTAAATTATTAACAAAATGGAGGATTAATAGTGATAAAAATTTTCGTTATGAATTAACTATTTCTCACATGAACATTATTTTTCTAAAAAAAGTATTTGAACTTACAGTGTTTGTAAATATGAGTTTATTACCATAATGCAAAGTATATGTTCAACAATAATAATTATAAAGCAAACATAACTGCGCAAATTTTTGTTCAGAAATATAAAATAGAAAATCATATTATTTTTTAATTTATATATCTAATTATTTTATGCTTTTTAAATACGTTTCTTTATTTTTTATTTTTTTGTTTTCCAAGCTCCAAGAATTTGAATTCTTAATGAATCTTTTTTTAAATATCTAAGAAAATTAAATCTTTTTTCTTTAAAAATGCATGAAAGTCAGTCTTTAAGCAAAAAAAAGTTTTTTATCAATTTATTTATTTTTTTACGATTTAATTATTTTTTATTCGTATATTATAAATATTATTATTCATAATTCATTGGTTTAATACATATTAATAGTGCTAATTTGTCAGTATTACTATTGGTCAATAAATGAACAGTCAAGACAGTTTTATTTTCAAATGTACTAGTGAAAACTATCGGTTATAAAAATCCGCCAGATCAGGCGTGAAAATATTTTCAAGTAAGTATCCAAAATTAATACACTCATGGACAAAAGAATTAGCGCACCAAGAGAAAGTCGTCAAAATGAAACGTAATTTTATATACGTAATGACTACTTTGATATAAGCAAATGATTAGAAAATCAAAGGAAAAGGATCATTTATATTTCAGAGAAGAAGGCAAAAGAACGGAGGATTTAATACCCTGTTGAATCCCTTTTAGCGTGAATGCACGATGCGATACGATCGAGCATTGAGGCATACAAGTTCTGTATGATGTCTTGAGCCATTTCGTTCCATATTTTCTGTAACCTTGCCTCTTGTTCGTTCAGACTCGTGGGATGCTCAACTCGCCATCTAAAATGATCCGAGATATGCTCGATTGGAGATAAATCTGGAGATTGGGCAGGCCAAGGAAGGGTAGTAACATTGCAGAGAAGTCTGATGACACTCTTGCCGAGTGAGGCCGAGCCTTGTTTCGTTGAAAAATGGCCTCTGAAAGCCGTTGCATGAGTGGTAACACATGTGATTGCAGGATGTCATGGACATACGCTGGGCTGTCATGGTGCCCCGGATCAATACTTTGGTGGTGAACATATATTGTAGGCAATGTCACCCCATACCATCACACCAGCTGTGGGAGCGATGTATTGCTGTAAAGCAAATGCAGGATTGACGCGTTTCACCACGGGGTCTCCACACACGAACACGATTCTTATCACTGCAGAGATTGAATATGGATTCGTCGGTAAAGACGACCCAGTTCCATTCCGTTGTAGTCCAGTTTCCTCGTCCGTGGCTCCACTCTAAACGGGAGGCGTCGATGGGTGGGCGTCAAGCAGCACACGTATTCTGGCGTCGCGATTCTAAATGTCCTTCAGCCTAGCACCTTAGTATGGTTAAGAAGACACAGAAGCCCCTAGTGAAAGTGCTACCTGTGCCTGGATGGCAGCCAATGAAGCAGTTGGCTGTAAGCTCACATTTCGTACAATGTGGCGGTCTTCTCGACGACTGTTCCGTCGAGGGGTGACCTGAACCTGGTCTTCATAAATGACTTCTCTCGATCCACTTGTCCCAACACCTCCTCGCAACACAAATGAGAGCGGCGGCTCAATTGACGAGCTAATCGCCTATCTGACCACCCTGCTTCTATCATGCTGATTATTCTCCCTCTTAAACTGCGAATGCTGTTCATATTGTCTTCGAAAACGGCGAAATGGCATGCCAATGAAGCTCTTCTTTGTAAACGATGCAGTACACTCAAACAAGCTTTGGTTACTTGTTTTATACCTCACGGAAAACTACGTTAAACGCCCTCTACCAGCTATACGCATTGCCCAATCACGCTGCATTTCTAATCATTTGCATATCTTCCCGACATGTACTATCATGCCAAGCTTTCGGGTACGTTCTCGCAATTAATTCTTGGTGCGCTAATTTTTTTGTCCATGAGTCTATACAGGTTTCCTCGTATCTCTTCTAAGATATTTGAAACTGTTAAATATATGGCAAAATGATATAAATGTTCCAAGATTGAATTATAGTTCTGTTTAATTCTTAAAAATTGATAGAAATATCCTATTAGTTTTTTGAATAATCGTACAGTTCCTCATTCAAAAATTCATGTTGTTTAAATACAAAGAGAGAATGCAAAATTTTCTTGCATCATTCTACTAACAAACTGCAAAACATGTAACATATATAACATGTACCAGAATGGCAAATACAACATCAATCAACAATGTTACATACAGCAATCGGTTAGATAAAAATAAATAGATTCAAGAATTATCGTTGCCACCACACCAAGTGAAATACCATTTATTTCTTTTTAACTGTTTGAATTTCCCAACGATGGGAGATATGGGGCTTATAATACTTCACGAAAATCGATGAACAAATCGATTTTTCAATTTGATTGAAACATAAAATTTCATTCTTTTTCTTTCTAATGCAATTTAAATTTTGCTCTAGCTGAATTAGAAGTATTTTTAATATATTATTTTAAAAAGTTGTTTACATCTGTCAAACCCAAAACCGCTGATTGCCACGCCCTCTTAAATCAAAACAAAAGACACATGCTACTTTTCAGCCTTATCAAATGGTTTAAATTGATTAAAGAATTTATTTCGATAAGCAACTCATCCAGGAAAGAAGTGAAGCGAATAGTTGTAGATGTTTGTTTACTTACAGCCTATTTTTTACCTCCTTAAATGCAACGGATTTCTGCTATCATGCGCAAGTGTTTTACATCAAAAACATTAATAAAACGTTTACAAAACGTTTTTTAAACTTTCGGTGAAGTAATAAAATGTTTAAAAACAAAAAGAGTTTGGAAAGAAATGTACAAAACCCAAACTTTTATGGATTTAAATGTTGATAAGTCAGACAATTTCAACATAAATAAATCAGCTTTAAAATCTAAGTTAGGTAAGTTTAATAAAGAGTATTTTTCTTTTTTAGATTCATTTGAATGTTTCTGTGAAATTCCTGACATTGTACTGTTCTTTTGTGCTTTGAAACAACATTAATTACATAAAATTATTGCAAAAACCAAGGTATTCACATAAATTTTGGTCGCCATCTAGGTTTGGCTAGAAAATTGCTAATATGTTGTGACTTTTGTGGTCTTATTCAAACATTTCTTAATACCAGGTTTACTAAAACAGTAGTTGATCAAAAAAGATACAAAAATTATATGAAGTGAACACAATAGAATTTTATATGCTATGAGGTCTATTTAAAAAGAAGCAGTTGCAAAAATATTTTGCGGTGTTTATGCATTTGTCACTTACACCATAGTGGTTTTACGATTCCATGCATACATTAAATAATGCGACAGAGAAAAGTAACCAAAGTGTCTATGGCTTTAGCTGCTGCCGAAACAATATTTATAATGGATAACCAAATGTACCCAGTGGCTATCAATGGTACCTGGCTAAAAAGAAGCTATATATTTCTAAATGGTGTTGTTACGGCAGTTAGTTTGGATACTGGGAAAGTTGTTGATGCTAAAATATTATCGCAGAAATGTTCATGTAATTTTAACAGCGATGTACATAGCAATGAGTGTTCGGCAAGTTACATTGAAAATAGTAGAGGAATGGAAATTGAAGAGGTGCACTTATTTTTGTATCTCTCATCGCTCACAGACATTACACAATTTTACGATATACACAATATTTGGACTATATGGGAACTCTAAAGCATACAAAAAGCAGTTTTAGAATCTAAAGATATGTCAATATTGAACAATTAGAATGTGTTGATAATGTTGAGAAAATGATGAGGACATGACTTAGGGCCTTAAAATCAAAATTAAAAGACAAAAAGCTTGAAGACAAAAAAATCTCTAGGATGCCGTAATGGCTTGACAGATGCTGAAATAAATAAATTGTAAATTTACTATGTTTTGGCTGTTCAAAACAACTCGGGAAAATTTGTCAGCCATAAGGCAAGCTATATGGACTATAATTTTTGATAAAATGTTCACAGGTTTGAATCCTGACACGGTTTATGCCCCATGGGATGTGACTTGTGGTGTGGATATAATATGTCCATACTGAAAGGTTACACATACACACACACAAGCATAAAACACGACTTACCTATTGCAATTAGGGAATTGCATAAACAAAAGTATTTAGAGATCACTAATCTTGAACATTTATCTGGATGCTTGCTTGATAAAACTCAAAATATTAGTGAAAGTGAAATAATTTTGGTCTATAATTCCAAAAAACTGTATTTGTGCAATTGGGACCTTCAAAACTATAGTACATGAAGCTATATACTTATATAATCAAGGCTTCATTACCAAATTAAAAGTTTTAGATGTATTAAACATTCAACCTGAATTTACAATAATGTCGAGCATTGCAAAAAAGTAGATCATCCGTTTTTAGTAAAGCAGAATAATCATTTTTACAATGAACCAAAGAAAGCTAGAATTAAAAACAAACAATTAAAAAATGTAGGCAAGAAGATGATCTTGCAGATGACACTAGCAATCCAAGTTATAGTTCTGTATGCATTAGTTAATAGTTAGTTTTTTACTTTTTAAATCACTATTTCTCAAAAGTGTAAATTTCAACACAAAAAGGAACATTTTTGAAAAACTACTTATTTTACAGCCTTGAAACTTTGCACATATGTTAACACTATACAAATAAATATTTTAATGAGAGATTTTGTCAAAACATTATTCAAAAAATATTTATGGATTAAAAATGTACAAGAATTTTCATCGTTTTAAAATTTTGACGTGTTCCTCCACATATGAATTTTTAAAAACTAATTAAAATTTTAAAAAAATGCTCCATTAAAATAATAATAAAACAATACAATGAATACACACAAAAAAATTTATGACTGTTTGCAAACCAGCCAATTTTTAAAAATGTTCCTTAAACTTCGTCATTTTTAACATTACGGAGATAGGAAAATGCCGCGTGAAGTGACCCTTAAAATCATTTATTTAGATATTAACAAGAAGGAAGCTGTGGAACAAGTTGTCACGCTGTCAATTGATGTTAATCAGTTGATCATTACTGAAAAATATTCAACAGGACTTTGCTACGGAAATTTACAATACTGTAGAATACTGAAAGAGATCATGTTCAAATAATTATCTTAGTTGATATTTGTAAAATGTGTATTTTTGAGAATTGTTTTTATGTAATCAGTTTGAAGTAAAATTTTAAGTGTCAATTTTTATTTCATTTGACTGGAAGTTATGTCGTTCCGAAATACAATAGTTCACCATAAAGTGAGTTTCATAATCCCTTAGAGATTTAATGAGTAAAAAAATAAATACAATATGTATAAAAACGTATATTAAAGGTCTGAAATATATTTCACATTATATTTCACATATATGCTTTAATAAGAATATACATTTAAGCTTCTACTATCCATTTTCTTGTTTTGAAACTTTAAGAACATTTTTGGGTGGATATGTAAAATTGTATTTGTAAATTGCAAACGGAAATTATAATGACTTAAATTTTTATTTATAGTTATGTCAATATGGACTTGTGATTAAAAAAAAAGAAACTTTCTGGATATTTTTTGTATTCATTTAATTTTAGGCAAAAGAATATTAAATAAGGATATCTGGAATACTAAGACATACAGACGATTAATTTTTAAAATAATAGATTCTAGGATAACGTGCCCACATAAAGTATTTGAGTGCAGTAACATTATGTCTATTTATCATTGTTTTAAGGATTTTATTTATAATTATTTTTATATTTATTTATAAATTCATTAGTTTAAATATGACTCAAATATACTTCATAAACTATGCATTATATTAATTCTTGTTTTGTATTGAATTATTGTGCATAAATTAAAATTTACTTTAGTAGAGTATATTTAATATGAATATATATAAAATCTCTGATGTAAAAATAAAAAACACATTTATCAGCTACAAGAGTTATACAATTTGCAATTTTTCAGTTTCCTATTTCTCTCTGACTGAAGTAAGCTGAAAAACTTATTTTTTTATTGGAAATACATTTCAAAACAATTCACTACTTATTTGAAATAAAATTCGTGCCGAATCAAAATGCAGAGGAAGTAGATTAAATTGAAATTCAGTCATATAAAATATTCATGTACGTACTCGTATTTACATGACTGAACAAGTCACATGTAACGAATGCTTCAGTAGTTATCCACGGTCGAGCAGTAAAGTTTGTAAAATCCGTATAGGGAAAAATATCTACCTCCAATTTTAAATAAAATATTTAGTGAACTGTGAGATGAGTGACTGATAAGATGAAAAAGAAATACGAACTCTATGTTGAAAGAAAATAATTTAAAAATAAAAACGGATGAGAGCGTAACAAAGTATGCTTTTCAAAAGGGCATAAAAATCGATTGAAAGATAGATTTTTTCTCTTTAATCTTTCCTGTTCCAATCCAAATGATTTCGTATCAGTTTTGCTTCTTTGGTATTTTTATCAGATAAACTATTTTAGTTTCCGAAGACAAATTTTCTCATGCGATGTTATTGCACTGGATCTCGCCCTTATCAAAGGAAATATTCACAAATATAACGATATAAAGTCCATATCATAGAATTGAGATATCTTTATAAAATGTGCTGCATGTTTTTATTGAAGTTAAGTGACGAAAAATACTTCGATGCGCTATAAATATTTCACCTTAAGAGGCGAAAAATGCATCTCCAGATCGTAAGCAAAGAAATTTAATCTGTTGTAGAATGCTTTTTTAAATAAAATATTTCCATATTTTTCCTAAAAGGTACTTTTATTTATTGATATACAGATATTTTCCCTAAAAATATGGAATATAATTGCAATTTTAAGAATCGGCGTGGCGTTCCTTGCTAGGTGGGCGTTGATGGTGCTGAATTTCATGAAACCAGTACTTCTCAAACTTTTAAGATTTGCCACCAGCTTTAATCATAATTTTCGTCATACCCCCCCTCCCCTCCATACAACAATAATGTATTTAATTCAATACTAATATACTTAGACGACAAAATAAAAATATGACTTCATTTAAAACCTTATAAATTATACAGCCAAGTATTAAATTTTGTATATAATATTATAAGTGACAAGCCCATAGAGTCAATGGTAATTATTAAACTTTTTAACTTAGTATTGTGGTAAATGAGTTACCAAATACATTGTGTAGCACTAATATATTTTTAAGTGCATTATATCAGTGTATATTACTTTTATTATTCAAGAATGTATTTTTGTTTTGCTTCATTCAGTAAATTAATAATTTTTAAATAATTGTTTCTTTCTGACCTTTGATATGCTCGTGTCTCACGTCCTAGGGTTATCACACCCAGTTTAAGTTTCTGAAACAGTTCAGAAATGCTGTAATACGACATTTAATATAATTATCTTTAAAAAAATAAGTCTTTATAAACGCTAAAAGGGATTTATTAGATAAATTTAACTATAGAGAAAATATGTTTCTAATATATCACTTAGTAATATATATTTTTGAAGGGAAAACTTATCAAAAATGTGTAATCATAAATTTTAAATTTTGAAATAAAAGATAAGTTTAAGAATATCACACTGGAAGAAAATATTGTTTGTTCATTCGCAAGTCATGTGTATTTTAATAACATAATGACAGCTCACAGAATAGAATATTTACAGATTTTACTTTTCATAAATTAAATAGAGTAAAAAGAAATAATAAAAAAATGGTGCGTGGAATGCCACGCAATAGAAGTGAAACTTCTTTGGCGACGTTAGAACATTGATTATTTACCCTAAAATCCCAAATTGACCAAGCACGCGTTTCAATCACCTAATTTGCGTGAAAGGTATTCGTAGCAAAATGAGTCTTTCTTATACCAAATCCAAAGTAGAAAGATGTCCTGGAATTTCTGGAGTTTACAATGCCATTATATTTTGATAAATTTTGTATACTTTTTCTATTTAAACTGTGTCGGCAATTGTAGCATGCTTTAATGTGTCTTCTAAATTAATTTCCGGGAAAATATTTTTGAGCTCATCAACCAAACGTTCTCGAATCATCTCTAAACCATAATCTATCATAAATTGATTTCCGTATCAATTGAAAGATTATCAATGAATCACTTTTGAAAATCTTTGTGAGCATTTTTATGGGAAGCAGTCTTTTGTAACGTAAGATAGAATTTATTATTGATTTATATGCATCAGTTCCAACACCCACTAGAATTTTTGACGGCTCTGTAGTTAATTGCACAGGGGGTTCACTAAGTATGTATTAATCTGTGCAGTCATTAGAAGTCTCAATAATATTCCCATCCCTTAAACTGAGCATTAAGAGTATTTTGCAGTAAAGTTTTTTTCCGTGCTCAATATTCTCTCATGTACTCTGATGGAGATTTCGCAGTAGCACTTAATAAATTTGCAATAGTTTTTTTCTGAGATCTTTTTTTGTTGTTTTTTTTTCTTGTCACTTTTTCGACTGGACTTATTGCTGTTTTTCTTCTTTTTTTTTACGAAACACTTTTCCCTTTGTGTTTTTGATTTAGGCATTCTGACTAGAAAAAATATAATAATCAACGCAAATAGAAGTCAAAAGCAAATTAGCATCTGAAAACATCGCCACGTAGTAAACAATCTAAGAAAATATTTCAAAAAAAAGCACGCTTTACCTGCAAGAGCTATATTGTTTACACCGTAATGCAGTGCTTCTCAAACTTTCAATACTGGCGCCCCCCTTATCAATCACAATTTTTATCGCGCCCTTATACATTAATAATGTACTAAATGCAATAATAATGCACTTTTTTACGCTAAAGTAATAATCTTAATTATATACCGTACAAATTCATGACATAAGTATTAAATTTGTACATGTTGTCTTTAAGCAAAACAATATTAAGTAACAGCATAATTATTATGTTATTTTTCCTTTCTCTAATTTTTAAATTGGAACATATTGCAAAAATGCGGTGGCTGCTTAGAAGACAAAATATAGATATCAGCTTTTTTTTTTTTAGAAAGAACTCAGAGGGTCAATTTCTAATCATATATATAAGCATTCCTTTGAAAGATTTGCTCTGTAAGACAAGCCCATGGAAGTCGCTAATACTTATTAAACTTGTTCTTAATTTAGTATTAATTAATTAGTTATAAAATACTCTGTGCAGCACTGATACATTAAAAGTACACCGGCTGAAGTACCCGCTATTTGCACGAGTTCATTTATAAGAAAATAAAACATTATTGATATAATCGCTGAATTTTAAGGAGAGTAAAGCCAAGTGCGCGACAATGTTTACAAAAAATGTAAAATGATTTTAAAAATCATATTGCTCAAATTAGAATTATTTTTAAGTGAACTGTAATTTTAAGCCTCACAGAATTAGCATTTCGAATTGATGTTGAATAATGAACAATAATATAAAATTCCGATGAGAAATAATTGTATTATTTTTAATATTGAAAGTGAAAAAAGACTTCGCCAACATGTTTTAAACCTGAGCAGGCACGCACTCGATACTGATGGTCGATTGGGATTATTGAGCCACCCCAATCTTTTCTTTTATAATTATTTTTATAGTACACAATAAAAAATCGTAATTTCAGTGAATAATTTAATTAAGAGAACATATACTCAACCCCTACCTTCAAGAACACAGAAAATATTTCGGAAAAAAAAGTTATCACACCGGGAACTCAGTCAAAACAAGTACCTTAAGATTGCAAAAAACGTTTGTCACTCCTAAAAGAGGGAGATATGTGACAAATATATTTTGGATTCACATGTTAAGACTGTCAAACAGGAGGATTAGTGTGTCATAGCCATTGGTAACAATTAAGCAGTTTTGCCAGAATTACCGATTTCGTTGCACTCTGTGCTCGGCGTGACAGCTCCGGAATAAAAGTGTATTTATTACAATATGGATGCTCAAAAATTATGTAAAAAACGTTTTTCATTATGCTTTTATATATATGTTTGGGAATAACTCATAGAAATAAATCTTGGCCAAGTAATCCTTCAAAGAGCTCTCTGTGCTTTTCCAAAAATCATAAAAATATTTTTACAAGGAAAAAATCGCAGCAGAAATAGTTTATTTGCAACTTCCTAAATTCCCTAAATGAAAAAAACAAATACATAAGAGCAGGAACGTAACTAACCATACAAGAAAGTTCGGAAGGTCAAACCGCAGCAACTACATTCCTGCTGCCTACAGCTGATTACAATAATATAACAGAGATGAATCTTTTTATCTTCCTAAAAATCTTTTTCGATTATGGGTCTGGGTTATGCTTTTTCTCATTTTTGGTTTGAAAATAAACCGTAATAGAAGTAGAAGCTTCTAATTTTTTATGACGCAATATCGCAGATATATAAATTATATAAGTGTAAATGTGTATTTTTTATTATGTCAGAAAGTATTTTGTTTTACTTCATTCCAGTAAATAATTTTAATCCTTTTATTTTCGATATGCTCGCGCCCCTTTGTAGCGTTTATCGCGCCCTGCGGGCGCGCCCCACAGTTTGAGAAACACTGCCGTAATGTCACTGCATCTCATACAACCGTTGATAGACGTTCCCAGGTCTGAGGGAAAGGACCCCCAATGCGAAGGTGGGCAAATTGACCAATCGGAGGTGAGTAATCATCCAAGTTTTACACGGATATGACGCAAGTCACGTTGTGTTTCCGCTCTCCCTGTTCCTTCCAACTCTCTATCCATGCTGCCATCATGGTGAAGATTCGGGGGATGGAGGGGGCGGGGAGACTACTTCCGTTCACTTTTTCACTGTTACGCAAAACTGAGGGTAAATTTCTCATTCACTCCCGAGCGCTAAGAAGTTTCCCTTAAAAATTAGTCTTTCTTCCCCTTTGATTTCTTCTTGTTGTCGTGAGTTTTTATCCCGGGTTACATATGAAATACGAGTGGAAGACCAGTAGTACAAACAGAAGAATATAGATGTTTATTACAAATGATGATCCCAGCATATAACAGAATGGGTGCGCTGCTTTCCCCTTCGAGACGGGAATCCATTACAGGCGAGAGTCCGACTTCTTTTCCCGAAGAAGTTACAACCATCCTTTCTAGGGATTCGAACCCGAACCCACTCGGTCTTAAGTCGAGGTTCATATCCCCCATGCTGCCAGTTTCTTTTGAGTTTTTAATCTGCGGTTATGGGAATAGGCGTACGAAAAAGTCAATAGTTTTCCTCAGTAATAAAGATTTTGCTTTACAATAATTGTATTCAAAATTTTCATTTAGACCTTTGCTCAGCAGTTTTTTTTTTACCTTTTTGTGTGAGTATGTTTTTAATGGCTAAGACTGCTATGAATCTTGATGGTGTTTTTGTTGCAAGTGTTTATTCATGTTTTCCATCTTATTATTTTCAATCGAATTTCCGTTTTCACATTTTTGAATTTTGTTTGTTACAAAAGTTCTTCATTACTTAAATTGACACACACAGATGTGTACGTATGGTGTGAAAATTGAAAAATTCTGCAATAAGAATCAAGAGTTTTAACTAATTTGTAACTTGTAAATCAAAGAGCTTTTCAAATGTCTTACAGTTGTCTTATACGTTTTATTTTAAAAAAAGAAGAAATTTAAAAATAAAATGATATATGAAAAAATAGAGGAAATTCTTGAATTTAAATGAGAAAATTCCTACATTACTTAATATTGCCTAATGTGGAAGTGCAATTTTATATTACTTGCAAAAACTAATTCTTATGTATTCATTTATATAAAATAACCAAAATACACGACGAACATTTAACAATTTGATTATATCGAAGCAAGTGATACAATGATAAACAATCTAAATTGCTTCATTTCTGAAACCATGTGTTTAGGTAGGAAACAAAATAAATTTCTTAAACATTTTAACTCATTAAAGAGTAATAAGAATATAATGTAAATCATTATTAACAATAAAGTAAAAATAAACTAATCATAAAAATCTGAAATGAAAAATGTACTGCAAATTAATTATAAAATAAAAGAAAAGATTATACCATTGTGACTGATTTAATTTTAGAAAATTTATAGGGGTGTAGGCTTTTCATACCATAAAGATTCATATATTTATTTAGTCAGAAATTAACAAACATAATTTCACCTAATTTTTAATTTTATTATAATCTATTTATGAAACATCATTAATGAAAAACAGGTAAATATTTACAATTCATAATTAAAATTAAGTACTAAAAAATTCTTTCCTCATCATGCAATTAATTACCAACAAATTACCTATTACTTTATCTAACTTGTAACTTGTAAATCAAAGAGCTTTTCAAATGTCTTACAGTTATCTTATACGTTTTATTTAAAAAAGAAGAAATTTAAAAATAAAATTGCATATGAAAAATAGAGGAAATTCTGAATTTAAATGAGAAAAATCCAGTGTGTCTATTAAATAGTAACAAGGAATTAAAAATCCACGAGCTGGTCTCGTTACATTTATTTTTTTAGTATAATTATAAAGCATCATAGGTAATTATTTAACTAACAATACCTTAATTTGAGTTTAATCTCTCCTTTTGTTTCCATACATCATTTTTTACATGTTCTTTCTGATTTTGTTTTTATCATTCGCTATACCGCGTTATTGTTTTGTAAAAAGTTTGTGCAGGTTACCTTTTACTAAAATACATTGCTTTTATTTTAACAATTATTTCTTATACCGAGATAAAGAAAAATTGTGTTATCGTTATTACGTTGTGAATTAATTACAATTAGACATAATAATGAAATAATTAATCACAGAAACTGTGTTTTTCTTAAGGTTTTTGCTAGCAATGTTTACGCTGTATTCTATACGAACTATGACAGGTTAATTGAATTAATAAAAAAACGTTCTTATTGTAAAGGAATAATATATAAAAATGATGAAGTACCTAATAAAGAAGTAAAAATGTACATAATCGAAATGTAATAGCTATTTAAAAACTCCGATAAGTAGAATATTTGAAATAAAAGTGGAATAATACGTCATTAGTTGTTACAAAGTCATTATCATAAAAAACATTTTAAGCCCAAGCAAAATAACATTTAAAAAATAAGAAAAAATCTAGTCTTTGTGTTATGGTGAAGTGAAATAGTTACTGCAATAAGATATAAAGAGTCCCTAATTGTTTGTAAAAGATAAAATAAAAATATTTATGAATATTATATTAATTATAAGTATCAGAAATATCTTTGATATATATATATATATATATATATATATATATATATATTACAAAACATGCCTTATTTCCATAATATTTTGTTTTTTCTTTGCTTAAGCCAAGCTTTCATTGAAATACTAATTAATAAAATGACTTGTCATAAAAGTTGTTGTTAATTCTCTTTCCATGTATTATCAACTAATATTATGCCAATAAATACAAACAACGTAATATTTTGTGTTTAATACCATGTAATTAAGAAATACAGCGTAATATGACGCATAGCGCAACATTAAGTAAATAAACTGTCATTCCTAATTATTGGCCAGAACAGAAAGGGCTTAATCTGTTCATAGTAGGGGTTACAATATGAAAAATCAATGAAACTTAATGTCAAAGTAAACATGCTCTAAGGTATAATTGCAGAGATATATAAAATAATACATTCGATTTCTCTCATGATATTTGCTTGCAGAATTAAAGTGTGATTGATTGATACTTCAAAAACGTTATTTTTTGAAAAACAGATAATTAAATCATTTTAGCATGATATTTTTAATTTTATAGGTAATATAATTCATTTGGAATAAATGGGGGATATATAACCCAGCGAATTACTTATTAAACTACGCAAAATACCTCAATGCAATCCATTCATTAATAACATATAAAGTTCTGGAAACGTTTTATTAATATAAATACATTCAAGGAAATAATTAAGTTTCGTTGGATTAGAATTTGCTAGTAATATATTCAGTGATAATTCTACACTATAATAAATTGTCATTCAATAAAAACCAAACTATTAAGTAAATGAGTAAAAACCTAATTTTTCTGCTCGTTAAGTATATTAATTTGTTCAATTAAATCAATTAGTTGTTTTAATTCCTATTTATTTTCTGTTTGGGTTCTTAAACAGTAAATACATATTTGCATTTCTATAATTCTCTTCATTCATTGCTCATAAGAAAAGATAAAAAGTTTTAAATATATAAAGTTATATACAAATCATAACTGTCTGGTAAATCACTATGTGTAAATGCTATGCAATACTTGTTTGTATTTCACTGCTATTAATGTTTTTATTCGCTGCTTATAATTAACAATAAAAGGTAATAAATGTATAAAAAAATAGAGTTGTAAATGTCTTGTATACCATCATGTTGTTACTTAAACTACACATTGTTATGCTTCAATTGTTTGTAAATTTGTTTTGTAATCGCGCTTGTTTGCTTTTTGTATCTTATTTGTTTGTAATTTCATTTTCTTCCGTAACTCTGTTATTTTTCTTTTATTTTATTTATCTTATTTTTGTTTCTGTTTACTTTACTTACCTCTGTAAGACAAGTGTGATATTTTGTGGTACACGGAAATTGTTTTATTGTCTTCCTTTAAAAATGATTATATTGAAATTCTGTACTAATAGTTTTTCGTTCATTGTTTATAAGTTAAAAATAAAAAGTTGAAATATAAATAATGTAGAATTTTGACTAGTCTTTTGAACATTATACGTGCTTAAACTACACAATCCTGTGATTCAAATGTTTGTATTGTTTTGCTGTAATTATTTTCAATCATTGATTATAATTAACGCGATAGAGAAATTGTAAATGTAAAGTAACATACGCAGTTATAACTGTCTTGTAAACCGCCATGAGTACTTAAACCACACATTTCTGAGATATATCTGTATGTATTGCATTGCTGTAGTTATTTTTATTCATTGCTTCTAAATAACGATGAAAAAGATGTAAACGTATAAAATGTACTGTTAAAACTGCCTTGTAAGCCCATCATGTGTACTTAAACTACATAATTTCGGTTCCTTAAATAATTAAAAGACTGTAAAGATCTGAATATTAATTATGTATTTCATTGTTATATTTATTTTCATCCCTTGCTTGGAATTAATGATTAAAAGATATAAATATAAATAATATACAATCTAACACTGTTTTTGTAAACCATCATGTGTAGTTAAATTACATAATTGCCTTTTCGTAAATCAGTAAGGAACTCAAAAACTACTACATACAAATTATGTATTTGTATTGCTATGATTGTGTTTTATTAAATGTTTGTATTAAAAGAAAAAAAGTCATAAATAAAAGTTATATACAAGCTAACTATCTAGTAAACATTATATGTACTCCAAACTATACTTAGTTGAACTTTAATTGTTTTCATTAAAAGCTATTTTCTCATTCAGTGCTATAATTATTTTCATTCATTGCTAATAATTACGATAAAAAGTTACAAATCTAAAAAATATACATTTTGTTTTGTAAAAACATTATGTGTACTTATAAACTACACATTATTATGCAAAGTAATTGTTTGCATTGCATTGATAAAATTATTTTTCATTCAGTGCTATAATTATTGTCAACTAGTTGCATGTAATTAACAATAAAAAGTTATAAATATAAGTAACATACAATTATAATGGTCTTGTAAAGTCCATCATATGTATTTAAAATTACATAATTGTCTTTTCGTTAATCATTAAAGACCAGAAGGAAGTGAGCAACCCGCACGTAATGAAGGGAGCTTGAAAAATGACATCTTTTCTGCTAAGGCAAATTCTACAGAGCACTGTCCACTTTAAAAGATCACTGCACTCAGGCACAATTGGATTACTGTAAGAGCAGAAAACTGATTTTACGATCGTCTTTGTGACGCTGGCTTATTATTCAAGACGCGGGACAATATCGGAGACTTCAGAGTCTTAATTACGAACTACAACAGCACCTAAGAATTAGGAAAGGAAGAAAGTAGCTCCAACTAGCGGAGAAAAAAGTAAGGATGGGAAGTAACCACTTTTTCGCGGAGAGGTAATTGAGAGCGGCATTATTACCACTAAAGTAAAGAGATAGGGAAGGAATTTTCAGGTAAGTTAAGAAGAGGTGGTATTGTATTTGTTTTTCTTTGGGCTTTTAGAGCGAAGTGCTCGGAAGACTTGGAAGTTGAATGTATTCAGTGGATAAAAGTCTTTTCTGCATTTTTCCCTACTTTTTTCCGAAAGTACTGATTTTGATAACCGTGACAAAGTATTGTCCGGGACGTTCATGCGGAGTTTTGGTAGGTGGCATTACGACAAATCTGAGTATATCAGAAAGATTAAAACAAATGCCATTACGCATTATCTCAACCTATTGGCAAAATTATATGGAAACGAACGCACATGGTTGCCGATTCAGTGCGTACGGCACACAGGAAATCGCTGTTACCAACTTGGCAGAGTTGATTAAAAAATGGCGATTGTTGCAATAATACGTAAACACCCAAACGATATAAATAACTACATTATAAAATAGCTATCGGTAATTGGTTGTCCAGGGGAGTACTACTGTTCTGCAGAAAAACTTTTGAGAAGAATTGAGATATTATATTTTATATAATAAGAATAATATATATAATATTATATAGTATAAGAATAAGAATAATATTATATTTTTATATAATTATAATAAGAATTTATATTTTTATGAATATTCAATTTTAAAACTGACGAGGAAACAAAACGTATTATGGAATATGGATTATACTTTTTTTCCTTTATATATATATATAAATTAGCGAAATTCCTTCTGAATTTTTTAAAATTATTTTTACTGGTGTGTCAGGCACATTTAAAAGTGAAAGTTGGCAACAGGGCAGAACTGGTGGCATGACACTTCTGTTTGCTGATGCTGGTTTGCGTTGTCAGTTCGTTCTTGATTAGGCGAGGATTCCTTTTTAATATATGGAAATCATAATAGAGACTGAAATAGGTGACAATATAGCTCTACTGGTCTGCCTTAATATGGTTACTCATATTGAGGTCACCGAATATCAAATTAAACATTTAGAGAGTCCATGATGTTCTAAAAAGTTGGCAGCAACTGTTCTAAAAACAATACTTCTGGGGTATTTGGAAAATGCGTTATATATATGATACACTAATTGTTATCAGTTTTATACGCTTGGAAGGGAAAAGCTGAAAACTTCATTTCCGACTACCGAGAAGCTTTTCTTTTACTGGAAGGGAAATGTGCCATTATAAGCGGCAAACAAGATGTATACTGTTGAAGGCGAAGATTCTGTCAGCTGAAGAAGCTGTGTGTGAGGAAATAATTTGATAAGTTTAAAGGGGATATATTCAAAAACTCAAGATTAAGAATACTAAGGTTTTTCCCAACGGATGAGATTTTATATTAAAATATGTTGAATAATGTTGAAAATATATCAAAAATCCAATAGTCTACTACTAAAAACTATTAAAAAGTTTTACATATACAAATATATATATATATATATATATATATATATATATATATATACAAGGGTTGGGGCATAAGTCATGGTAACTATTTTTTTCTTGTAGATATGCAGAACGGATCACAAACATACATGTGTCGTGTGCAGGAAGTTCTGAAGGCATAGTGATTGTACCTGCAGAACATCGGATTACACTGTGATAGCTGGTAGTAGCTCTCAGGTGAGGGCTGCGAGAATTAGTCAGTTGGTGAGTGCCGTGCAAGATGGAAGTAACCCATGTTGAGCAGCATGCTTACATCAAAATAGCCGTTCTCCGAGAGAAGAAATGCGATAAAATGTCACCAGAAAATTAGTGGAAGTCCTTGGGAATAATGCCCTACCATACTGTGCAGTAGCGCGGTGGATAGGAAAGTTTCAGCAAGGACGTGTGTCAACCAGTGATGAGCAACATTTTGGGACAACCGGTTAGTGTGGGGGTGACTTGGCACATGCCGTCATCGAGCAGCTGATGGGTTACACTAAGGATCATAGACTACAATAAGAGTCGTTAGGACATGGTTTGGCATGTCAACTTTATGTGTACTGTGTTGTCATTCTCTTTGCCCGTGAAGGCCATATTGCCTTGTATACTATCGTAATAAATTAGTGTGTTACGATATTTCAGTGATCTTCATTGTCCTGAAATGTAGATAACATTTTGAACCTATATCTGTATATGTCACATTTTACAAAGGGTCTGGTATCTTCAAGAAAGAAATAGTTGTCATGACTTTTGCCCCGACTTCCCTCGTACACACACACACATATATATACGGAGAGAGAGACAAATAAGAAATGCAGAATCACAGCTTAATTTATCACATTTATACCTAAGAATTTGCCGACTGTGGCTTAGTCAGTGTAGAGCTGGCTTTTGCGCTCCAAGTTTGCGAGTTCGAGATCAGTCCAAGTTTGTGGATTATCATGATGTGGAAGATTGAAGCTATGTCATGTGTTACACGGAATGTAAAAGATCCATTGAATGACTGGCGGTGTTCTCAGCAAAATTAAATTCTTAGTACGATTTCTGGATTATCAGAGCTCAGTTGCCACCCTCTGGAGAGAAAGTTTAAGTCAAAATGTCGTTGCTTCTTTTAATATCCACCTATTTGGTGCCTCACAAAAAAGCAATACCAGCTCCCACACGAAGTGTACTAGGACTCTGCAATAATAAAATACCAAACCACAACCCCATTCGAAAAAAATCAGAACATATCAAAACATACCACTTTTCAAATATTCATATTGTTTTGTTATAAATAAATATGGCACCACTGAATATTCCTCCCCCTTTTTGTTCTTGGTCCATACCTTGAAAATGTTTGTCCATCATTAATCTAAATAATTATGAAGAGCCAAATAAAAAGTGAGTACATTAGAAATGATGAAGACAAAAGAAATTCCCAAAAAGAAACACATGTTATTAAAATCCAGCATTAATTATTTAAAAACTGTTGTTTTAAGTACAATTTTAAAGGAGAAAATCTATGAAGAATGGTGGAAAAAAACAATCTATAAAGACAATGAAATAAAAAACTAAATTTCTGATGTAAAAAAGGTTAATATTATATATATAAATAACACAAAAACGAATTTCAATATTTTATATAAATTACAGTCATTTAATGCAATGTTTGCTATGAATAAACTGTATGTAAAAAATAAAAATAAAATAAAAAGAGTAGGAATAATTTTTTTTTTTTCACTGAAGAAGGCTGTTTATTTTTCGCACTTATTTTTGTGCTTATTTTGAAATATCTAGGATGAAAAATACTTTGAAAGAATAACCAACTCTCACGAGAGTAAAAGAGGTTAAGTAAGAAAAGAGTGAACTCATGTTGGGTTATATATCGGGGTCACATAGAATTGTTTCATATAATTTGTTTTTAAAACCCTGCTCGAGTTTTCTTTCCCTGAACGTGTTTCTTAGCTTCTCTTTGACACGCTTAAAACACTTCAAAATATTATTTTACTTACGGGTAAACAAAAAAATGTAGTTCGAAAAATAGTATATCAGTAACCAAGATACTTCATTTTGAAAGTTTCATTTAAAATAAACTACATATGACACAAATTCAAAAATTCCAAGGATATATTACTTTCCGCTTTTCAGTTTTGTCAAAATAAGCTGAATTTCAGGTAGTATAATTTTTAGGAAAATATTTCTTCGTTAAATGTACATAATCAAATAATTAATTAAAGATGGAAATATTAAACACTTCGCGTGTGTAATATATACTTCGCGTTATGATTATATTTAAATTTCGACTATAAATACGTTTAACTTCTATTTTTTTAGATAAAAATCTAATAATTTTTTGAAACAATCTTTTTTACTGTATCAATTAATAAAAATACCGCGTATTTAAGTATTACACCATCAACTAATTTCAACAAATCATAAGACGTCACCAAATAAAGAAAAATACCGCTAAATGTTGTCATTGTTTTTTTTAGAATTTTCGAACATAAGCAGGGATGATTTTGCAGCATTTAGCGATGTGTTTCAATTTAGAAGTTGGTCAATGGTATAATGCGTAAGCTGCCAAGTATGGAATTATTCATGAATAAATTGAATCTTTGACATAAATGCAACATTCGACCATACTCTACTTTAAATATTTATTTTGAAATTAAATCTGATTTGATTATTAGCATCTCACTATTTAATCAGCACAAAGTTTTGAGTCTCAGTAAAATGAAGACATCCCCGGAGCTGGCTCTTCGTTCTCGCGGCTTCTCCTCACACTTTCGCATCAAGAAAGTACTTTGTGGCTCTGCTTGGCAGGGCTTCTCATGCTTTCACTATTTGCGACCCAATATTCAATCATAATTTCCATCACGCCTCCTCTTTCCGTACAAATAACATTAGGATATTCAATAATACTACACTTAGACGCTAAAGGTACAATACGACTTTATCTTTTTAGCAACTCAGTATATATACGTTTAACTAACCAGAACGTTAATTTCCCCGGACTTGTATATATACGTCTTCTCCGAAAGCTATGATCTTTTGCACTGCTATTCATAAAATTATTCCGAAGGCTTTGTAATGCAATAAAAGGACCTTGACATTGTTTGCGAAGAATTTGCTTATATCAAGAAGATTTCCTATTTGCTTTTCTGGATTTCCTCCCCCTCCCAATACATTAAATACAGCGTTCTCCTACGTGGAAAATGGAGGCATCTAGGAGTGAATCGCATACCTTTTAACCGGCAGCTAAGATATTATTTATAAACCGTAGCATATTATCAAGATAATCAAGATAAATGTAGTAATTTTTGTGTATAGTTTTTACTATAGCTAACGCAAGCTCTAAAGGGGGTGATTGGTAATTATTAGACTTGTTCTAACTTGGCATGAGTTACAATGATTATAAAATAAATTGTGCAGTAATGGTACAGTTATAAGTGTATTATATCAGTGTAAACGTTAATTTTATTTTTTTACTATTTGTAGAATGATTTTGTTGGTTTACTTTCAGTAAATTAATAATTTTAAAAATATTTTTATGTTTTCGACTTTCAATAAGCTCGCACTCCCTTATAAAGTTATCACGTCCCCCAGTTTGACGCAGTCGCTGCTCTATGGGCCTAACGCAGTGCTTCTCCAACTTTCAATCCTGCGCCCGCACTTTCGATCACAATTTTATCGCGCCCCTTATACATTAATAATGTACTAAATGCAATAATAATGCACTTTTTTACGCTAAAGCAATAATCTTAATTATATGCCGTACAAATTCCTGAACATAAAGTATTAAATTTTGTATATGTTGCTTGTAAGCAAAAAAAATATTAAGTAAAAGGATAATTATTATGTTATTTTTCCTTTCTCTGATTTTAAATTGGAACATATCGCAAAATGCGGTGGTTGCTTAGAAGACAAAATACAGATATCAGCCAAATGTAGAAAAAAACTCGAGGGGGTCAATTTCTAATCATATATATAGCATTCCTTTGAAAAATTTGCTCTGTAAGAACAAGCCCATGGAAGTCGCTAATACTTATTAAACTTGTTCTTAATTTAGCGTTAATTAATTAGTTATAAAATACTCTGTACAGCACTGATACATTAAAGTATACCGGCTGAAGTGCCCGCTCTTTGAAGACGAGTTCATTTATAAGAAAATAAAACATTATTGAAATAATCATGGCTGAATTTTGTAAGGAGAGCAGCAAAGCTAAGTGCGCGACAATGTTAACAAAAATGTAAAATGATTTTTTAAAACATTGCTCAAATTATAATTAGTTTTAAGCGAACTGTAATTTTTAAGCCCTCACAGAATTATCATTATTAGAATTGATGTTGAATAATGAACAATAATATAAAATTCCGATGAGAAATAATTGTATTATTTCTAATATTTAAAAAGTGAAAAGACTTCAACATGTTTTTAAACCTGGAGCAGGCGCGCACTCGATACTAATGGTCGAGTGGGGTTATTGAGCCACCCCAATCTCTTTTTTATAATTATTTTTATAGTACACAATAAAAATCGTAATAGTCCAGTGAATAATTTAATTAAGAGAAAACATACTCACTCCCTACTTTCAAGAATACAGAAAATATTTCCCGGAAAAAAGTTATCACACCGGGAACTCAGTCAAAACAAGTACCTTAAGATTGTAAAAAACGTTTGTCACTCCCAAAAAGAGGAGATATGTGACAAATATATTTTAGTTCACACGTTAAGACTGTCAATCAGGAGGATAGAGTGTCAGAGCCATTGGTAACAATTAAACAGTTTTGCCAGAATTACCGATTTCGTGCACTCTGTGCTCGGCGTGACAGCTCCGGAATAAAAGTGTATTTATTACAACATGGATGTTCAAAAATTATATAAAACGTTTTCATTATGCTTTTTTATATGTTTGGGAATAACTCATAGAAATAAATCTTGGCCAAGTAATCCTTCAAGGCTCTCTGTGCTTTCCAAAAATCATACAAAATATTTTACAAGGGAAAAAATCGCATCAGCAATAATAATTGTTTGCAACTTCCTAAAGAAAAAACAAATACATAAGAGCAGGGACGTTAACTAACCGTACAAGTAAGTTCGAAGGATGCGCAAACCGCAGCAACTACATTCTGCTGCCTACAGCTGATGACAATAATATAACAGTGATTAATTTTTTATCTTCCTAAAATTTTTTTGATTATAGGTCTGGGTTTTGTTTTTCTCATTTTGGTTTGAAAAGAAACCGTAATGGAAGTAGAAGCTTTAATTATTTATTACGTAATATCGCAGATATATAAATTATATCAGTGTAAATGTGTATTTTTTTATTATGTCAGAAAGTATTTTGTTTTACTTCATTCCATTAAATAATTTTTTAAATCTTTTATTTTCGATATGCTCGCGCCCCCAGGGGGGCGCCCACAGTTTGAGAAACACTGACCTAACGTACATTAGCCTCTAAGCATGATGGGTCTTCACTCCAGCAAAGCTTGAATCTTTAAATTAATAATAACATTGGCCACGAGTTCATGACCATGTTCACTTGACTGCCGTTACCACATATAAATTGTTAAACTAATGGAATCAGACAATACCATTTTCAAGTGTGTAAGATTCGCCTGGTGCTAAATACTGTATAGGTGGCGCTGCCATCGGAATCGAGATAAGAGAACAGTACAACATGGAGATGAGAGACAAATGGCAGGTTTACTTTCTCCCTAGCATTGAAATAAAATGGTCTTAACTAAATTTAATGTATCGTAGCTAGTTTTATTGTGCTTGTTTTTGTGTGTGTGGCTGTATATGGAGTAATAAATAATTTACCACTAAGAGAGAGGGACTGATTTTATTTGTGCATGATAACTAACGAAATCTTAGTTAAAACAAAGGACTTACAAGAACGGGACTATTATTAAGTGTCCGAAGAAAAAGACTTAAAAAGTTGATTTTGAAAGAAAAGTTTTTCTTAACCCAAAAGTTAGGGTCTAATACGGTGCTTCAAACTTTCCGTGTTTTCGGACCCAATTTTCAATCATAATTTTCATGGCGCCCCCCTCCATATAGTAATAATGTATTGAACTCATTAAAAGTTAAAGCTACAATACGCTATAGTTATAAACTGTACTGATTGTCCAGATAAGTATTAAATTGTACGCATAAATTTTTATATCACAAGTCCATGGGTCACTTGGAATTATTAAACATATTCTTAGCTTAGTATTGATGAATCAGTGATCAAATACATTATTGCAGTACTGATATATTTATATTACACTGCTGGAAAATTATAAGGACGTATAACACTATCATCCATAGCAACCACAAAATGAAAGGAAGCAAAATGTGGAATATTAGAATAAGTGCGGATATTAGTAAGAAGAAGTATGAGTATGCAAATTTTTTTTTTCACTTCTGTTCATCACGTGATAGCGTTATAAGAGCTTTAAAGGTTTTGAAGCGTGTGGACAGTTGTTGTTTTAAATCGTGCCTGTACAGGAAAGATTTAATAGACGAACTTAAAATTTTTGGCATGTCTTCCGACATCACATAGAGGATTTTATGCGTGGCCGAATTATTGGAAAGATCGAAGAAGGGCGAAAAATAACAGATGTTGCCAGGGAGTTCGACATCGCTCACAGCGTTGTTTCACGGCTGTGAAAGTCATTTAAAACTACTGGAATGTGTAGTAGACGGCACGGGGGAGGTCGTGTTAGCAAGTACGACGCCTGCAGAAGAGAGATATATCGTCTATCAGCAAGGAACAGGCGCACCACAGCTCAGCAGGTGGCAAATCAGTTTCTTGCTGCCTCTAGGAAAGCAGATCTCCCGAAAAACTGTTGCCAGAAATTTGAGGGGAGGAGGAATATACGCACGCAGACCTGTTTGTGTGTGTCCCATTGACCAGACAGCACCGTACTGCCCGTTTGCAATGGTGTCGTGAGCATCACAATTGACTGAACAGAACTGGGCATGCGTACTATTCTCAGATGAGAGTAGGTTCAGTCTGTCATCGGATTGTAGACGCAAACTGATCTGGCGCGAGAGTGGTACTGCTTATCGTCCAGAAATATCAGAAAAGGACCGATATCCGACATGCAGTATCAGGTGAGGCGGGCATCATTTTCAATGGCCGCACGCGCCTACATGTGGTGCGAATGGGACTATGACGGGCCAATGATACATTGATGAAGTTCTACTTCCTCGTGTTCGTCTTTCCGTGGTGCTGTCGGTGATAAATTTGTTTTTATGGACGGCAACGCAACATGTCATCGAACACTCGCTGTTCAGGATTGTCTAGACAGCGAGGGGTATTCAACGTCTCGCGGGCGGCCAGCGCGTTCTCCAGATCTAAACCCCACTGGTGGATGTTTTTGCAAGTTGCTGTCGAAACTATCCTCCGACAATCAGAACACCCTCATCCGTGCACTCCCAGAGGAATGGGATAAATTGCCTCAACAAGCTGCTGGATAATGTTGGTGCAAAGTATGGTACGACGTGTGTGGAATGTTGCATCACACTCATGGTGGACATATCCCGTACTGATACCTTTCTTTAAGGTGCCTGCTGACTTTTAGATGCATTGTTCCACATCTCCGTACGCAGATCAAATGAACATTTTTTCTTTCAGATGTTTCACAGCTTTTTGTACTTTCCAGAACAATAAATATTCTTTATTCTAATGTCTGAACAGTGTAGCAAGTATATTTTATCCCCTCACTACTAGGCCTCATGTCTCGCTAAATGTTATTCACACATAGCAATTTGTGATCAAAATCCTTAGCAATTGTCCAGCAGTGTATATTGTTGCGAATGTGTATTTATTATTTTCTCAGACTGTATTTCGTTTTTATTTGATTCATTTCATGAAAGTAATATTATTTTTAAATCTTTTATTTTGACTTTTCGATGTGTTCGCACTCCCGTGATAGGATTGCCACGCCCCCTCTTGGGGAGCGCGCACCACAGTTTGAGAAGCTTACTGATCGAATATACCCTATATGAAATGTTCTTTTAGTATCGCTTTATACATGGTAAACATTAGATGTATAATTAACTTATTTCTCTCAAATTATGAGGACAAAGCATTGTAAAACCACATTCTACCTTTTTTTTTTTTTTTCTTTCTTTTTTTTTTCCTCTTTTTTAGTACACAATTCGATCTTTTAAGATGTACATAATATTCCTAAAATGTGACTTTACTGGAAAGAACCTGGTAGTTAAGTATATTCGATGCGAATTAGAAGGAATAAATATTTCGAGTTGTATTACACACACACACATATATATATATATATATATATATATATATATATATATATATATATATATATATATATATATATATATATATATATACACCTAACACTGAAAGGGACAAATAAATTACTTCGTGTAACATGCTTTAAGCCTTTCCAGTTTCCTTTTCTTGTACTTTTTCTTGTAGTGACAATTCTGAAACATAGAAATTTTTGCCATATATATTAAATGTGTTCTACCATAGTGTTTTAGTAACGTAGTTATTTAGTAACGTTATGTTTTTCTAAGGGAATTGAAGACATATACTTAAACACAAGTTTATAACAAATAAGTAAGGCTGTTTAATAATATAAACAAATATTTATAAAATAAGTTTCTTGTGATTAAATATGATAATGATTTTGCCATTAAAACTGCTATCTATTTAATTTTGTTCTATTTATTTTATCCATTAGTTATGAATTTTAGATGTATTATGCTGATAATATTTTCTGATTTTATTGTAACATTCAGCGCAAATCTTTCTGATTTTGTGACATATATAAAAGAAAGAAAATAAAAAATATATATATTTATTACTTCTTAAAAAAAATCACACACTTTGTAAAAGCATTTTCCAACTGTAATTAACACTAGATTGACCAAAAGGAAGTCATTTTGACTGCTTTTCAATTTTAATTAGTAAAATTACATATGTAAGGGAACAATTTCTTAGAACTTTTTAGAATATTTTTTCAAGTGAATAATTTTACTATTGATGTTACTAATAATTTTATATGACTGTAAATAGAGTATAAAAAATTTTAAAAATAAATTTTTTAAATAAATTTCTTTTACAATTTTTATTTTCTTTCAGACTTAGTCATTTTTGACTGCTTTTGGGCAATATGGTGTATGCTATAAGTTCCGGTCTTTCTGGCGTTAAAGAAACAATTCCTATAATACGAACTTCAAATTCCGGAATCTTTATGAGAAAAACATCTTTATTATTAGAGTTACATATATTCTTAAGCAATAATAGTCATTAATATTATGAAAATGTTCCTGTAAAATATTTCTTTCAAATGGAAATCTTAGTGAATATTTCAATATATTGAATCCTTTATAACCTTGAAAAAAATTTAGATCACGAAGCATATTATAGTATTTGATCAATTGCTATTTTTTTTTATGAAAAATATATAAAACCATAAATTGGTAATTCTGTACTATTATTTGGTTTCTTTAAAATGCAAGCATTTATTTACCTTGATGTGAAAGTAAAATGAAAAAAAAAAACTAAACACACACACACACAAGTAATATAAAAAAATAAAATATAAGTCAATTCCTACTTAGATCAACAAAGATAAATTTTTATTTTTTTTTCTACTTTTTTTTATTAAATATTTTGCAATTCATATAATCACGTATATACATAAGGACAGAATCACAACATTCAGTAGTAATTAATTTTTTATTCATTATTAAAAGTATCGTACTGTCATCAAATTTATAAAATTTCGGTTCAACTGTATACTTTAAAACGTAAGGGGAAAAAAAAAAAACATTTTCAGTTTTGACACAAGTCGACAACGTGTCTGTATTTTGTAATTCTTTAAATAATTAGTTTTCAGTCAAATAATTTTGATTAATTATAAATAAATGATTGTATTGTCATCCAAAATAATCATGTATATAAAAATTTCAGCTCAAGAGAGCGCTTTAAAATGTATTTTTCAACGATTGAAAATTCCACCAAAGATAAATCAATAAATAAA
The DNA here is from genome assembly GCA_019973935.1 of Trichonephila clavipes. Classification (NCBI taxonomy): domain Eukaryota; kingdom Metazoa; phylum Arthropoda; class Arachnida; order Araneae; family Nephilidae; genus Trichonephila; species Trichonephila clavipes. Next base: position 38,735 of record BMAU01013954.1, read on the forward strand.
TATATAGAGTGTGAGCTAATAGTAGAATTGAAAAAAATCAGAAACTGTTGAACAGTGATAACATTTTTCAATACTTCACAGTTAAGAAATCGTGCAAGGGGCCTGATTCGTTAAATCTGCCGAGGCTCAGAGTCATCCCGTTGGTGTGATGTGTAAGATCGCAAATGAGGATGCCATCCTAAGGTGTGTGTCCTCATCACTTGAACATGGTTCAAAAGTATGAAGTCCCTTTACCTATAACCTTTATGTTACTTTATAATGCGAGGCTAATAAACACTCAGAAATCATAATTAAGATGTGTAACATTTACCAGTGTCACGAGAGCTCAAGTCTTCCTCTGGGGTGGAAACTGGGCGTTCAAATTACCTGCGGCGATTAGTATTATCTATATGGTGCCACACTTAAAGGGATACCAGCCCCAGGAAATGTATGAGATTTTTAATGGTAAAATACCAATTCTCCAACCCATTGAAACAAAACAAATAAAAAAACACGCATATGAGTTAATTTCTAATTTAGTAAGGTGGAAATTTCAAACAATTAAGCAATTTATAAATTAATTCATAATTGATTGGGTTATTATTATTCTTTATATATATACTCCTCCAATATATTTGTTTCTTTTTGATCAAAATAATAAAAAGTAATTTTGATACATTATTTGATGTCTGAAATACAGTGGCCGCCGTAGCCAAAGTGGTATAGGTATAGGACCGTGACTTGCCTTGTCATGAGTTCAAGCCCAGACACCACTAAAGACCCTTCATGCGGGGCAGCGTGCCGTTAAATCTGTCGAGGCTGGAGCACGTCTCCCGTTGGTGTGGTGTGGTAGTTGGGCGGTGCCAGCTCAGGTGTCGTCCACGACACTTGACCATGGTTCAAAATTACGTGGTCCGTCGCCAAAAACCCTCGTGTGGCTGAACATTTGCGACGTTAATATTCAATCAATCAGTCTTTAAATGCATTATTTGATAGTACCTATTGTATGATTTTTAAAAATTTTTATTGCTTTAATGTCAAAATATACATCAAAATGGTCTCTACTTTTAATTTAGATTTGTTACAAAATACTGTCAATAAATTTGCACCAGTTCTGTAAAAAATTTATAGGAGTGATGAGTTTTACTTTATTTTTTTTTAAATATTTAGGTGGATTGTATTTTTTCACCCCCCTTTTCTGTAAAGGAATGAAAACCAAAACATATTTTTATAAAGTTGTATACTTCAATATGGCTGTTCTAGACAAATTTGAATGATTACGATTTTTAGATGAAATTTTGCTGTCAAATGCAAGCGATCAAGGACCGAAGAAACTCTTTGCAGAGAAACAGATAAGCTAAAAGCACAATGAGTTTTTTCAAAGTTCCTCTGACATTAAAAAAGTATGCGTAGAAAATTACATATTATTCAGTTATTTTTGAAAAAAATAAGCTTATTTTGCTACATTCTGTTCTAAATGTAACCTTTTATTACAAAACTACATAGATGAGATAAACTCTGTTTTCACTGATTTTCAAAATAATGTCTATTTTTCTATTATCTGAGAGTTTTTATTTATTTTTTGCATAACTTATCTTTAATTCTTTTTTTCCAACTCATAATATGTTAACTAGTGATTACGAATTATATATATATATATATATATGCTATATATATATATATATATATATATATATATATATAGCTTCACTATTTGTAGAGCTGTATGCTGAAAATATAATAAATGAGTGATTTTATCGTTAAAATTCTGGTACTGATAATTTTATATTCAAATGTTTATGATTTTAATATAGTGATAAAAATATTGAAACTGTGGGAACCATCCTATTAACTTATGGTTCGACTCAAATATCCTTTAATTACCAACAATAATATTTCTATTTAATTAAAGTATTACAGTTAGATGATATTCCCTATCACCGCATTAATTTATTTAAGTAAAAATATTTATTACAATTTATAACTCTTAAAATATGCATTAAAATAAGTTATTTAAAATGAAATAAATTTTACAAAGTATAACTAATAATATATGTCATTAAATTTGAAAAATCAACATGCCAGAGAATAAAAATAAATCTATTTTCAACCAGTATATCAATGCGAGAAAAGGGTCGATATAAAAAAGCAAATCTTAAAATATATATCTAAGACTGCACTCACAAAGTTCTTCCCTGATATGAACAAGATTTGATTTATACTTATGATTTATGGTGAAATCGAGTTTCGAGGGTCGTACCCGACCCAACGATTAAAAACACAAAAAATTTAGGAAAAAATATATTTATTCTTCAACATAATCTCCTTTCAGCTCCATACACTTTTCCTAGCGATGTTCAATAAGTTCGGTACCCCTTTATAAACTCCTCAAACTTTACCCTCAAAATAGTTGGGTTCGCGGTAGCCCAGTGGTCATGGTGTCGGATCAGCGGCAGGCGTGTCATGAATTCGAGCGCAGTACCACTGGAAAAGACCCGCCAGTGTAGAGCAGCGGATAGCAACGCTCAAATCTGTCGTGACATCTGAAATGTCTCTCCTTTGGTGGTAGTTAGGGGAGGGGGAGCTTTAGCTTATAGGAGTCTTCCACGTCACTTGACTATGGCTCAAAATTACGTAGTCTCGTCGCCAAAAGCCCTCGTGTAGCTGAACAGTGCGACGTTAATATTTCACTCATTCATTCCTCAAAATTAGCTATTAACTTCCAACACCACTTCTCCATAGTTAGAAAATCTTTACCACTGAGTCATTTTTTCAAGTTTGGGAATTGAAAATAATCCAAGGGGGCTAAATCTGGTGAATAGAGTGCATGAAGTAGCACACCTAAAACCTTGATTTCACTGATTATGGCCATTCAAATTAGGTATTTGTGAAACGGAGCATTACCCTTGTTGAAACAACGACTTTCTTCTTAGCCAAATGTGGCCGTTTTTGCTTCGATTTATTCGTTTAAACATTACAATTTCACGCAATATTCATCTTTGACAGTTTATCCTCCTTTTATATACCCATAACATTGGTGTTCACCGGTGGGATAACGAGATTGTCCTTTCGCCCTAGGATAGCAATCCGTGATCGATTAATCGGCGAACCAATTTTTCGGCGAAAAATTTGATTTATATTACTGAATCAATTCAGTGAATCGATATTTCATCCTAGAAAATCGGCATTCAATTTTTCTGTTTTGGTAGAAATCATATAAAATTGCTTACAATTATTTGTATGCACTATCTCTTAAAACCCGTTATATTACGGTGTTGGAGGATAAAGGATTAATTTACTGGCAGGAACAAAATAAAAACTTTTTATCATCACTGTTCACTCAACAGCCATGGTGTACATGAGTATCGTTGGATCATTGGTTTCCTTGAGAGCTGCCTTTATTCGATTGTCGGTAACATCGCAAGTGATGAGCGGAACCGCTTGAATCCCAGAAGACTTGACAGACTGTTGTTTTAAAAAGCTTAGATATTAAGCATTGGGAACTATAAGCTATATTATCCATTTTCTAAACTTTTTAATGTAACAAATACATTTCTGGAAGATAAATGTCTCCTTTTATATCTGATACTTTGATATGGAAATAAATATAATTGTAAGTGTAGGGATTTTCCTGAACTAAAAATTCCTGATTTTACTGATAAGAGATCGTTTAATATGATATCTTCTTGTTTTTCACAAAACGGATTTATATATACGTTTACACAATGCAGACTGGAGAAAAAATCGATTTTTAGAAACTCGATCCTTTAGACCTCGATTCTTTGTGAATCGATTCAACAGGTTACGATTCGGAATCGATTTAAAAATTAATCTTTTCTGAAAGAATCTCCATTCCAACTTCGCCCTGTGATTTTCTGTTGATTGTTTATAATTCTATGTATATAGTAAGTAAAATAATGGTAATTCTGGTCATTTAATTGAGTACTGATATTCAAAATTTATTTTATTTATAAATCCTAATTATTTACTCATTAATATTTTTAACTTCTTGTTTGTTCCTATAATCGATAAAATTGAAAAGGAATATGTTTTTATAAGCATACTGGGAAATGATTCGAGACTGCTGGCACTCGACTCTCGTGCCTCCCCTTTTGAAGAAATACTGTGTGCTCCAATTAGTTCACAAACTAATCAATTAAAAATGAAAATGTATTCAAATAATAAGAACATAATTGAATACGTGAATATTTCATTAACGTCGAAATGAAGCAACATGAGGGTTAATGGTGAAATACCTCGTAATTTTGAACAATTGTCAAGTGACAGAGAGCGACACCGGAGCTGGCACCACCTCTCTAAATTCCACACCATCCTATTCCGACAGTACACGTAAAACAAGGGAAGTCTCAATTTTTCAGTAATAATGATCCGAATATTCAATCATAGCTTTCAATCGTGCCCCCTCCTTCTCACCACCAAGCAAGAGCAAACGTCGAGTTGAACTCAATAATACTATACTTTGACGCTAAAGCTACAGTATAACTTTAGTCTCTTGAGTGCCTGGTGCATATAATCCTCTTGCTAAGCCACAACGTTAATTGTTCCGAATGTATCTCATACGTCTCTCGACGTACGATCTTTCTCTGCAGTGCTATCCATAAATTACCCTCGAAAGCTTTAGGTTGCAATAGAGGACATTGACGAAGTTTGCGAAGGATTTACTTATTTCAGAGAAAGTTTTACTCATTTACTCCTTTTTTTCCTCTTCCTCTCCGCCCTCCTCCCTAAAAATTATCAAGGAAAGTGTTAATCTTTTGTCTATAAATTTTATATTTTACAAGCCCATAGGGCCACCTGTAATTACTAAACTTGTTCTTAACTTAGTATTGCTAAATTATTTATAAAAATACAATTAGTAATAATATTACATTTACATGAGTAGATTAATGGAGTGCATATGAGTAATATGCCATATATGTTTGTATACTTTGTTCATGTATGCCATATACATTGCTGGACAATTCCCAAGGAAGGATCACAAATTGCTATGTAGCATAACATTAAGCGAGACATGAGGCCTAGTAGGATAAAATATAGTTGCCACACTGTTCAGACATTAGAATAAAAGAATATTTATTGTTCTGGAAAGTACAAAAGCTGTGAAACATCTGAAAGAAAAAAATGTTCATTTGATCTGCGTACGGGAGATGTGGAACAATGCATCTAAAAAGTCAGCAGGCACCTTTAAAGAAAGGTATCAGTACGGGATATGTCCACCGTGGAGTGTGATGCAACATTCCACACGTCGTACCATACTTTGCGCAACATTATCCAGCAGCTGTTGAGGCAATTTATCCCATTCCTCTGTGAGTGCACGGATGAGGGTGTTCTTGATTGTCGGAGGATAGTTTCGACCAGCAACTTGCCTCCCCAAAGCATCCTACCACGATTTTCAAAGGGCGTTTAGATCTGGAGAACGCGCTGGCTACACGAGACGTTGAATACCCCTCGCTGTCTGAGACAATCCTGAACAGCGAGTGTCCGATGACATGCTGCGTTGTCGTCAATAAAAACAAATTTATCACCGACAGCACCACGGAAAAGACGAACATGAGGAAGTAAAACTTCATCAATGTATCGTTGGTCCATCATAGTCACATTCGCAACCACATGTAGGCGCGTGCGGCCATTGATCATGATGCTCGCGCCCACACCATGATACTGCATGTCGGATATCCGGTCCTTTTGCTGGATATTTTCTGGACGATAAGCAGTACCACTCTCGCGCCAGATCAGTTGGCGTCTACAATCCGATGACAGACTGAACCTACTCTCATCTGAGTAATAGTACGCATGCCCAGTCCTGTTCAGTCCAATCGTGATGCTCACGACACCATTGCAAACGGGCAGTACGGTGCTGTCTGGTCAATGGGACACACACAACAGGTATGTGTGCGTATAGTCCTCCTCCCCTCAAACGTCTGGCAAACAGTTTTTCGGGAGATCTGCTTTCCTGAGGCAGCAAGAAACTGATTTGCCACCTGCTGAGCGGTGGTGCGCCTGTTCCTTTTTGCTGATAGGACGATATATCTGTCCTTCTGCAGGCGTCGTACTTCTAACACGACCTCCCCCGTGCCGTCTACTACACATTCCAGTAGTTTTAAATGACTTCCACAGCCGTGAAACAACGCTGTGAGCGATGTCGAACTCCCTGGTAACATCTGTTATTTTTAGTTCTCCTTCGATCTTTCAATAACCCGGCTACGCATAAAATCATCTATGTGATATCGGGAAGACATGCCAAAAATTTTAAGTTCGTCTATTAAATCTTTCCTGTAAAACTTTTGACTTGAAACAACAACTTTCCACACGTCAAAACCTGTAAAGCTCTTACGAACGCTATCACGTGATGAACAGACGCGGAAAAAATTTGTACTACTCATACTTCTTCTTACTAATATCCCGCACCTTATTCTAATTTTCCACATTTTGCTTCCCTTCATTTTGTGGTTGCCATGGATGATAGTGTTATCCGTCCTTAGCAATTGTCCAGCAGTGTATGTTCATTATGTTTTTTATTATATCAGAATGTATGTTTGTTTTGTTTACTTTCACTAAATATATAATTTTTGAAATGATCTTTTGCTTTCGACTTCCACAAATATTTGCTCTCTCTCCCTTCGTAGAGGTTTTCTCGTCACTCCTAAGAGGATGCGCCTCACGA
>BMAU01013955.1:0-35730 GCA_019973935.1 Trichonephila clavipes
AAATTTCAGCTCAAGGGAGTGCTTTAAAATGTGAGGAAAAAACCCCCCTCTTAGTGCAGTGTTTCTCAAATTGTGTGGCGCGCCCCCCTTGATGGGCGCGACAACTCTACGAGGGAGGCGTGAGCATATTGAAAAGTCGAAAACAAAAGATTATTTAAAAAAATTATTAAGTTACTGAAAGTAAATAAACTAGATACATTCTGACATAATAAAAAAATAAATTACGAATTTACACTGATGTTGTTGTTGTTCTCGTGTCCATGAATAAATGCAGTAGATATCACTAAATTCCGTCGGAAGTCTTGATCACTGCCTCTGCTATTCTGGGAGCATCAGGGCTGTACAGGAGCTCCCGCAAAGAGTCCCTCAGAGGGACCATTCCCATTTTTAGTAACTGTGTTGCGACGGTTGGGCATTCCAAGATGTGATTTGGCGTCAGTTGAAGATCTGGGCAGTGTTTGCATTGAACATATGATCTTGTCTTCTCTGGGAGAATCTTCATGCCCTTAAGGTGTTCAGTTCTCAATCTGGCAATTGTGGATGTTATGATTCGGGGACAGTCAAATTCCGTAACTAGGGGTTTTTTGAAAGTGTGATTCATAGTTCTATGTTTGGCTACTGCGTTAGCATCATCAAGTGTGATGGTGGTGCACTTATGTTCGATGTCTCTAGCTTCTTTGGTGAGGCTATATATATATATATATATATATATATATATATATATATATATATATATATATATATATATATATCTGCACATTCATTACCCTCAATGTTGACATGTGCGGGTATCCATTGCAAGATACAGGATTTTCTTTTGTTGTGCAGCTGTTCAAGAAGAGTAATAATATCACAGGAGATGTTAGTCTCTCCGTTTTTTAATGGCTTCTAAAGCTGATTTAGAATCTGAGAAGATTACTAATCCTTCTGTAGAATCAATTCGGGGAGCCTGTAACCCCTAGAGGGCGCGTCCCCAGGTGGCGGATAGGGGAACGCCTCCATTGGTTTCCAATGGGTGGTAGAAACGAAATAAAATACCTTCCGTCGACCAACAGGTAGAAGTCCAACGTCCTGGAGGCTATGGCACCTTTCTTTCCATGAATAGTGCAAAATTTACACTGATATATTATACTTATAAATGTATCAGTGCTACACGATGTTTTTTATAATTAATTTAACAATACTAAAATAAAAACAAGTTTAACAATTACCATTGACCCCATGGGACTCTTTCAAATATAAAATCAAAAACAAAAAGGAACACTTACCTTGATAATTTTTGTACGGTTTATAATAACCCCCCCCCTTTAACTGCAGCTTAAAAGTTACGCGATTTGCTTCCCAATGTCAACCGTTTCCACGTAGGGAGGCCGCGGTAGCCGAGTGGTATAGGTATCGGACCGTGGCTTGCTTTGTCACGGGTTCGAGCCCAGTACCACTAAAGACCCGCCGTGTAGGGCAGCGATGCACGTTAAATCTCTCGAGAGCTGAAACGTCCTCCCGTTGGTGTGGTGGGGGTGGTTAGGAGGTTGTTTGCCAGCTCAGGTGTCGTCCACGTCACTTGACCATGGTTCAAAATTACGTGGTCCGTCGCCAAAAGCCCTCGTGTAGCTGAACAGTGCGACGTTAATATTCAATCAATCAATCAAATCCACGTAGGCGCGCGTCAGTGATGTATTGAGTGTGTGAGGGAGGAGAATAAAGAAGCAAACAACCTGAAATAGTAAATTCTTGGCAAACATTGACAAGGTCCTTTTATTGCATTCTAAAGCCTTCGGAGTAATTTTATGGAAAGCAGTGCACAGAAAAGGTCTTACTTTGGAAAGACGTATATATACGTCCCGGGAAATTGACGCTTTGGCTAACAGAGATGTTTATATACTCCGGTGGCATTTAAGAGGTTAAAGACGTATCGTAGTTTTATCATCAAAGTATATTATTGAATTCAATACATTGTTATTGTTTGAGGAGGGCGCGACTAAAATTATGATTGAATATTGGGTCGCGAATATTGAAACTTTGAGAAGCACTGTTTAAGTGGTTTGACAAAAGTCGCCAAAACAGTCGTTAAATCACCAAAAACGATGCCAACGTGGCTGTATTTATAATTCTATGAATAATTAGTTTTAATTAATTAATTTTTTTAATTTTAATTAAATTACCGTAATGTCATCTAAAATAATCATTCTTATAAAATTTCAGCTGAATTGAGTGCTATAAAAGGCCTTTTATAACCGATTGAAAATTCAATCAAGATAAATAAATATATAGAGAGGGTGAGCTAATAGTAGGGATTAAAAAAGTTTGGTGTAGATAAAGTAAAGTTTACGACACGGAAAAGCTGCCTACCGGGCCACCTTCGTGGATAAACTTCGAGTTAGCATTCATATCTAAGACTGAATACCAGATGCATAAAAAAAGTTAATTACTCTTATTCAACTTCATAGATTTATTACAAACAAGTAATATATAAAAATTAAGTCAATTCCTTAGATCAGCAAAGTAAAATTTTATTTTAGGTACTTTTTATTAAAAAGTTACAATTAATATAAATATGAAAAAAAAGAATCGAATCCCAGCATTAAGTGGTTATTAATTTTTATTCATTATCATTAAAATATCTTATTCTCCTCCGAAAATAATCGTGTATATAAAATTTCAGTTCAACTGAATGCTTTAAAAAGTGAGAAAAAACCTTTCCAAGTTTTGACAAACACACACACACAAGTAGCCAAAAATGTCGCTAAGTTGCCAAAAATGATGCCAACTTGGCTGTATTTAAAATTCTTTAAATAACTGGTTTTAATCCGAGAATTTTTATTATTTATAGTTAAATGACGGAATTGTCATCCAAAATAATCATGTATATAAACTTTCAGCTCAATTGAGCGCTTTAAAATATATTTTATTAACGATTGAAAATTCCACCAAGAAAAATAAATAAATATATAGAGAGGCCAGCTAATAGTAGGAATTGAAAAAGGAAAAAAAAATGCACTAAAAATAATACAAATGAAAGTACTCAAACCGACTACAGCTACGCATTCTAAAACTTAGGAAGTGACAGACCTATTTCAAAGTTACTTTGAGTACCGAGAAACTCGGTTTAGGCTACAATTATAAGATTTAACAGCAAGAGGAAGGGGTGTCAGGGGTGTTAAATTTCTCTAGAGGGTTGAAAATACAAACAATTTTCAAACAGGTATAATTCTTTTAAATTTGAATTAAATCAATCGAATCATTAACACGTCATTTATAAAGGAATGGGGCATCAGAAAAGTGTAAAATGTTTAAAATATAATCAGAATTTTAAAAATTATAAGCATACCAAAAGATAAGAAATATTTCCATAAGAAATACTAATTAAGTTTTACGTTGCGCATACTGTTTTCTAAAATAGTAGCGTTAAATACTAGCTATATAAGTTGATTTTTAAAGAGTTAAATTTATCCTTATTACATTGTATTATTTTTATATAAAAAGAATAATAAATTATATTTTTTAAAAAATAAAAAAAATTACATTTTCAAAAATTTTTTTAAAAATTTCTATATTTTTCAAATATTTTAAAATACAAAAGATATATTATTCTTAAATGATGTAGAGTTTATAAAGAGTGTGATACACATTTTATAATTCTATAAAATTTTATTCACATCAGAGGCTACTATTTTAGAAAATTGGGCGCACATCGCAAAAATTACTTAATATTTAATACAGAATTTTCATATGCTTATAATTTTTAACATTATGATTATATTTCAAATATTTTGAACTTTTTTTGAAGCCACAATCCCTTGTAAATATTGTGTAAAATATTTGAATTATATAATTTAAATTTAAAAGAATTATACCTGTTTGAAAATTATCTAAATGTTCACCCCTCGTGACAAAATCAGCACCCCTGTGACCCAAGAGTAATAAAATACAAGCAAAATAAGTATATATATGTGTGTGTGTGTATACGGTTAAATTAATAAATCTGGATATTATAAATATCTAAGTTTTCATGTAAATATGACACATTAATCACATTAACTGGTTATTATTAGTAATTTCCAATGAAGTGTAGTTAGTCTGATTAATTAGGCATAGTTTCTTGCACCTTCAATTCTAACGTAACATGGATGCAAGTTTCGTCAGGAAAAGCTCTTGCCAAATATTACATTCTCCAAAATTCATCGGCAGTTCTTAATATTAATCAGTAGCTGTAATAAGTTATGATTAATTATTTACTTTAACTGGCTTAGTTTGTTATTTGAAATTATACTTTGTGGTTTTAAATAATAATGAATAAATTTCATTGACAGTAACATGTGTAAATATGTAATCATTCCTTTAAATTTTCTCGCGAAGAATTTTAATTCATAAAGGTCTTGAGACCTCCAAGATTATGCGTGATAATTAATTTCCTTGTTCGCTCCAGATACCTCATCTATTTATAATCATGGTCAACCCTATGGTATTGAGTGCATGACTTTCTGTTAGGGCTTTTCTTATTAGTTCGCTAGCACGGATGATGCCAAATTGCATCATCCTGATTTAAAAATGCTAATGTTAGGGAGAAAAAGTATTGGCCATTTTCCCGTTAGGTGACTAAACAAGAAATTAATTATCACGTGAAGTCTTTGAGGGTCCGGGAACCTCATGAATTAAAATCTCTCGAAAGAAAATTTAAGTAAGTTATTATATATATCTGTGTATAATATAACACTTCAGTTGCAATGCTTTTTCGTTAAAGTTAGCTAAATTTTTCTTTATGATAGCGAAATCGGTTGAGTTCACGTAAGACCACATTGTACCTTGTCCAAATCTCAAACTTTCTAAGAAAATTGTATTTTTCTAAAGGTTCTTAGAACAAATAAGATGAGTTAAATGCAATGAAAGATCCATGTTTTAAACTAAACTAAAACTTCAATTCATTTTAACTAAAAGATCTCCGATTCATCGAATTATCAATATAGCTTGCGGTTAAATATTCTTATATTGTGAGTACACACAAGTACACTATTCAAATCAACTCTCTGAAATTAAATTAAAACTGATCCTTTTATTCATTGCTTCCTAATTATAGATATTCTTTAACTCATAAAATTCATCTCAGTCATCTTTATATATGTAATTTATTAAAAGCTTACCAAAAAGTACACTGGTGAGTCTAACTTATGTAAAACTATTGAACATTGATTTTTCAATCGATTCTTTGTGTACCGTCATAGATGGATATTATAAGGAAAATATCGTGTTTATTATTTTGGTAGAAGAAAAAGGAATTCATATAATAGCACCTTCACCAATGCAAACTATTTTGTAAGATCCTATTTGCATAGTATAATTAAATGGAATTGGAAGAACTCTTGAAAATACAGTTTATTAACACAGAAATGCATTGACAAAATATTTAACAAGGGGTGGGTATGATTAAAAAAATTAATTTGGTGTCGAGAGTTCATTTAATAATTAACTTTATTTAATTAAGTTTATTTAATTTAAAAAAATAATTAAATTGATTGAAAAAAGTTGATCACGTGATTCGAACCCTATCCTTCCAAATAGAAAGCAGAGGTCCATTCAACTGTGTCATTGCATCCTTAATGGTAATTAAAACTTAGATAAGCATGAATTTTGAAGGCTATTTTCTCCGAATCGACGGGCCATTCGGTGGAACTACATTGAGGGTTGAACATCTTAAAGGAGAACTACTATTACACCCCAAATCACGACCAAAATTAATTTCCTTACTCATGCCTTTCCCTTGTAAGATATTTTTAATTTTCATATTTATGATACAAATTTAGGTGCCTTTTTACAAATAATAGCTACCAATCGAGTCGAGAAGCTATTAAATTAACCATATTTAAGCTAATCTTTATTTACAAATAAAATTTTCTATGATGTTAACATACATGAAATCTGGAACTTATATTTAAATTAGAAATTTGGGAATAAGTAATCAATAATGATACTTACCTCCTCTCACATGAACCTCTCGACTGAGGATTGTGCCAACGTTATTGGAAGCCAGACACTGGTAGACGGTGTCGTGGACATCCTGCATATAATCTGGCTTCGAAAAGGCAGGGAACACAAGTGTTCCATCAGATCGCATGTGTCTCAGACCAGGGACGTCCTTCGAAACGATCCCATCCCTTGTTTGCCAAGATATTCTTGGGGTTGGTACACCATCGGCACTGCATCTTAACTCTGTGCCACTGCTGTTGGAGAATTCGATTCTAGAAGGGGGCTCGTTGCGAAAGATTGGGCCCCTAGCATCCTTTCTTGCAGACTCACAGCCGCCTGAAATCATAAGAAGATTTATATAGTTTATGAGATGCCCCTCTTAAGCATATAAATTGTTTGAACTATTGAAAATTACTTATAGCTTATCCATATACAGCAAGATACATGCATATATATATATATATATATATATATATAGGGTAAGCTCAAGTACTTTCCTGATAAAAAACTTATATTACAATTATATCACTAAATAAGTCGATTTAGTAGGGTTTTTTTATATGCAGGTATATGACACGAATGCTCCTTTAAGAGTGACCTGCAGGAATATATTTGTAAGAAAATATTTGTATATTTTTGAATATTTGTAATTTTTTGCCGAAATATCTTTGATTCAAGATAAAGTCCAAGCTTTTCCCCAACATTGTTATCAAAGTAAATCGCCAGGTGCAATATTAATAAAGTGATAGTATAGAACGTTCAAAGATATAAACAGAGTTAATGTCTTCCTTGAAGTGATAGGCATAGTGTGAGTGGAGCAACTGTTGAACACGTTCTGAATTCAACGGAATTTTTTAAGAGGTCTCAGGGGTATTAAATTTCTCTAGAGATCTGAAAATATAAACAATTTTCAAACAGGTATAATTCTTTTAAATTTAAATTAAATAATTTGAATCTTTTACACATTATTTATATAATAATAGGGCTTCAGAAAAGTATAAAATGTTTAAAATATAATTATAGTTTTAAAACTTATAAGCATATGAAAATAAGAAACTTTTCTATAAGAAATATATATTAAGTTTCACTTCGCGCATGCTATTTTCTAAAATAGTAGCTTTAATTTCTAGCTATAAGTTGATTTATAAAGATAAATGCATTCTTATTACACTGTAGCTGCTTTTATATAAATAGAATAAAAACTTACATATTTTAATAAATAAAAAAATATTTTCAAAAAATATTTAAAAAATTGCAATATTTTACAAATATTTTGAAATACAAAAGATATATAATACTAAAATTAGGTAGGGTTTAAAGAGTATGATGCGTTTTATAATTCTTTAAAGTTTTATACATCAGAGGCTACTATTTTAGAAAATAGCGTGCGCTATTTATTATAAAATTTTCATATGCTTATGATTTTTAAAATTATTATTATATTTTAAACATTTTATACTTTTCTGAAGCTCCGTTCTTTTATAAGTAACGTGTAAACGATTCGAATCATTTAATTTATTTTTAAATGAATTATACCTGCTTCAAAATCGTTTATATTTTCAGATTTCTAGAAACATTTAACACCCCTGAGACTCCTTAAATTAATTTACGAAGCATTATGTGCACTTCAAATATCGTAAATGATTTTGGTATGAATTTTCATTAAATACGCTTAGATTGTATACTTATAAAGTGCAACTCATGTCAAAGGAAGCTTGGCGAAAACCGGAATGTAGCTTACACACACACACATCCTCAGGAATACCAAGGAAGTACATGTTGAAAGAAACTGAAGTAAATGGCCTTATGAAAACTCCATTGTATTACTTGCAATATATCGAGAAAAAAAACGTGTCTAATTAGAATACTTTGAACACAAAAAATACACTCTGTCGCAAAAAAATATATGCACCCAGAAGAAATTGAGCTACATTCACGAAATTTGGTATGCATGTAGTGTATATGAAAATAAACAAATGATTAAAAATTCAGAACAAAATATCATTTTATTAAGCGGTTACAGCTTGCAAAAGGTTAAAAATCAGTAAGTAGTAAAGCCACCTCTGGCAGCTATACAAGCCGAAATTCGGCGTGGCATCGATTCAATTAGATCACTTATGACCCCCTGTGGAAGATCCTGCCATAGTCTTTGCATCTGCGCAGTTAATTCTCCTGTATCTCGGGACGGCTGCAGTTGCCTTCCCAGCGCGTCCCAGACATGCTCTATTGGCGAAATATCTGGTGACCTGGCAGGCCATGGTAGGACGTCATATCCTTGAAGACATTGTTAGGAGAGTCGCGCAGTATGTGGACGAGCATTATCCTGTTGATAAATGGCACCTGGGCGACTTGATAGCATGGGTAGCACAATCGGCGTTAAAATATCGTCCACGTATCTGCGAGCTGTCAAAGTGCCTTGAAGGACCACTAAAGATGATCGTGTGTCCCAAGAAATTGCTCCCCACACTGTCACACCTTGTGAAATTGCTGTATGCCGCTCGACAATAAATGCCGGATCGGACCGCTGGCCGGTGCGCCTCCAGACACGTGTGCGGTGGTCATCAGCACTGAGACTGAATCGGGATTCATCACTGAAGATGACACGTCTCCAGTCTGTCACACCCAAGTTGCCCGAGGTCGGCAAAAATCCAGTCGACACTGCCTATGATGTGGGGTCAGTGGTAAGCGTCTTAGCGGACGTCGGCTCCTCAAGCCAACTTCGGTCAGTCGTCTCCTTATAGTTTCTCTTGATGGCACTGGATGTCTGGAAGGAGGTAAGTAGCGTTGAATCGATGCTAGCGACGTTGTTGGTGCCGAAGTGGCCACTCTTCTGATTGCACGATCCTCGCGATCATTTGTGTTCCTGGGACGTCCTGACCCTCCGCGACGGTACACTCTACCTTCTGTGATCCACTGTTGCCAACACCGAGCAACTACCATATCGCTCCAACCGAGGTGGCGGCCGATACGTCTATTCGACCAACCTGATTCTCTGAGGCCTATTATACGGCCCCTATCAAAGTCCGTCAGCTGCTCGTACTGCCGCCGGTTACGTCTTAGAGGCATCCTAAGTCTCAATATCGTCTATCAAAGTCATCAGATTCGTTTGGATAGCCGTACGGCGCTCGTACTCATGCTTTTAAACTCTCCCAGTTGCGCAACTAATATGCGCATAGCACACTTAGCCTTGTCTCATTGGCTTCGAAATTTTAATCATTTGCATATCTCTTACCAGACTACATTCTTGCCGAGTTTCGTGATTGTAGCTTGATTTCTTCTGGGTGCATATATTTTTTTGCGACAGAGTGTATTTATATAATCAGTGCAGGAGTTAGGGTCCATCCTATATATATATATATTACAGATTTTATTATTTCTTTTGAGAGACAAATATATTTGAATATGAAAAATGAAAATATAATTGAAGATTCTGAAGCTTATAAAATTCTTAGATTATGATGAATAATTGAACGATTGACAAATTAATGCCAGGTTAAATAATCCAAAAAAGATTCAAAGTTAGAAAAATACAGGGTGATCAAGTATATTTGTAGCAGTACAATACGTATAAAATTATTTTTAATAAAATAGCAATATAATCTAAGAGTATTACATTAAAAATTAAAATTACATTAGTAATATTAAGAATATTTTGGTAAATGCTTACGCTCTAATACTAAAGGCTAAAGATAAAAATGATTGAAATATATTAGTTTTAAGGGCTCTAAATTTCCACCATCAATGAATGAAGAAAGGAGGTAATTAAATGTAATCAATATATGCTATTATAAATATTTTTGTGTATTTCTTAATAATAGTAAATTAGTTGTTAGAAATAGGAATTCACATTCTAGAATATATAATCACACTTATATATAACAGGCATCATTTTATTATAGTAAGAAGATCCCCGGCCCCACAACACATTTCATTTACTTTTTTTCAGTAATATGAGAAAAACACATTTTCATTCAGAGCTTTATCAGAGTGTTAGCCAAATAATTAATTAAAAATCCACTACTGAAGCGTTATCGTTAAATCCAACTCAATTTTAACGATACGTCTAACATTATTATCATTTAACATATTACCGGATAGCATATATTTAATAAATTTGATAGTTTGTCAAAATGCAAATGTGTTTATCTTTCAAGCAAACAAAATCCAGTCATTTTTATTTTTCATTAGAAATATCACATTATTCACAGAAACTCTGTATGGAGCACATAAAAAAAGTATAAAGTATACTATGGAATAAAACAAATTTAGGATTATTTAGAATAGGACATTTATTTCTGTGAAGAGGAAGATATAACAATCTAATTACAAACACCACATTTACAGTCTACACGGGATGCGGTGAAATGCGAAAAGCGCGTATCAAATAATGACTTCTACGGATATTCTGCAAAAGCTTTATTATGGGCCCTAGTAACATTCTTCCCAAATTATGTACTATAATGAGGTAAGCAAGAATGAAATGTAAATGGTGAAACTGTAAAAAATAGCAGGCGGTATGTTTACAGAATTAAGGGTTTTCCTGTATACCGAGGAAATGACGTCAAAAACTGAAAATTACGATAAAAACATACGAGCCATTTTTATTAATGCTTTTTCTGGAGAATATGACGCTTTAAAACTATTTTTTTTCTTCTGGGAAAGTGTGGAAAGCTTGTTTCGCTTTCACTTTCTCTCCCATTGGAATTTTTTTATGCGTCCTGTTTATATGCCTTTTACTGAATGGTATTTCGGAAAGAAAAAAAATATTAGTATGGCAGGGTCGCAAGATAATTATGGCAGTTTAAAGAAGAGGAATTTTTATTTTAAAATGGGAACTCGAGCGAGGTATTTTTTTATTATCAATGCACTTTTTTCAATAGCATTCCTCCAGCTGTGATAATATTCAAAGTAATTTTTTTAAATAATTTTTTTAGAAATTAGTTAAATTATTAACAAAATGGAGAATTAATAGTGATTAAAATTTTCTTTATGAGTTAACTATTTCGCACATGAGCATTAATTTTTCTAAAAAAGTATTTGAACTCACAGTCTTTGTAAATATGAGTTTATTACCATAATGTAAAGTATGTTCAACAATAATAATTTTAAAGCAAACATAACTGCGCAAATTTTTGTTCAGAAATATAAAATAGAAAATCATATTATTTTTTTTAATTTCTATGTCTAGTTATTTTATGCTTTTAAATACTTTTCTTTATTTTTTATTTTTGTATTCCAGCTGCAAAAATTTGAATTCTTGAATAATCTTTTTTAAATATCTAAGAAAATTAAATCTTTTTTCTTTAAAAATGCATGAAAGTCATTCTTTAAGCAAAAAGGTTTTTATCAATTTATTTATTTTTACGATTTAATTATTTTTTATTCCTATCTTATAAATATTATTATTCATAATTCATTGGTTTAATACATATTAATAGTGCTAATTTGTCAGTATTACTATTGGTCAATAAATGAACAATCAAAACAGTTTTATTTTCAAATATACCAGTGAAAAACTATCGGTTATGAAAATCCGTCAGATCAGGTGTGAAAATATTTTCAAGTAAGAATCCAAAATTAATACACTCATATATGGACAACAGAATTAGCGCACCAAGAGAGAGTCGTCAAAATGAAACGTAATTTTATATACGTAATGACTACTTTGATATAAGCAAATGATTATAAAATTAAAGAAAAAGGATTATTTATATTTCAGAGAAAAAGGCAAAAGAACGGAGGATTTAATACCCTGTTGAATCTCTTCTAGCGCGAATGCACGATGTGATACGATCGGGCATTGAGGCATACAAGTTCCGTATAATGTCTTGAGCCATTTCGTTCCATATTTTCTGTAACTTTGCCTCTTGTTCGTTCAAACTCGTGGGATGCTCAACTCTCCATCCAAAATGATCCGAGATATGCTCCATTGGAGATAAATCTGGAGATTGGGCAGGCCAAGGAAGGGTAGTAACATTGCAGAGGAAGTCTGATGACACTCTTGCCGAGTGAGGCCAAGCCTTGTTTCGTTGAAAAATGGCCCCTGAAAGCCATTGCATGAGTGGTAACACATGCGATTGCAGGATGTCATGGACATACCACTGGGCTATACTTTGGTGGTGAATATGTATTGTAGGCAATGTCACCCCATACCATCACACCAGCAGTAGGAGCGATGTATTGCTGTAAAGCAAATGCAGGATTGAGGCGTTTCACGACGGGGTCTCCACACACGAACACGATTGTCATCACTGCAGAGATTGAATATGGATTCGTCGGTAAAGACGACCTAGTTCCATTCCGTTGCAGTCCAGTTTTCTCGTGCGTGGCTCCACTCTAAACGGAGGCGTCGATGGGTGGGCGTGAAAAGCAGCACACGTAATGGGCGTCGCGATTCTAAATGTCCTTCAGCCTAGCACCTTCGTATGGTTCAAGAAGACACAGAAGCCCCTAGTGAAAGTGCTACTTGTGCCTGGATGGCAGCCAATGAAGCAGTTCGCTGTAAGCTCACATTTTGTACAATATGGCGGTCTTCTCGACGACTGTTCCGTCGAGGGTGACCTGAGCCTGGTCTTCATGTAAATGACTTCTCTTGGATCCACTTGTCCCAACACCTCCTCGCAACACAATGAGAGCGGCGGCCTAATTGACGAGCTAATCGCCTATCTGACCACCCTGCTTCTATCATGCTGATTATTCTCCCCCTCTTAAACTGTGAATGCTGCTCATATTGTCTTCGAAAACGGTGCAATAGCATGCCTACCGAAGCTATTCTTTTGTAAACGATGCAGTACACTCAAACAAGCTTTGGTTACCTGTTTTATACCTCACGGAAAACTACGTTAAACGCCATCTACCAGCTATACATATTGCCCAATCACGCTGCATTTCTAATCATTTGCATATCTCCCCGACATGTACCTTCATGCCAAGCTTCGGTACGTTCTCGCAATTAATTCTTGGTGCGCTAATTTTTTTTGTTCATGAGTCTATACAGGTTTCCTCGTATCTCTCTAAGATATTTGAAACTGTTAAATTATATAAATGTTCAAAGATTGAATTATAGTTATGTTTAATTCTTAAAAATTGATAGAAATATCCTATTAGTTTGAATAACCGTACTGTTCCTCATTCAAAAATTCATGTTGTTTAAATACAAAGAGAGAATGCAAATTTTTCTTGCATCATTCTATTAACAAACTGCAAAACATGTAACATATATAACATGTACCAGAATGGCAAATACAACATCAATCAACAATGTTACATACAGCAATCGGTTAGATAAAAATAAATAGATACAAGGATTATCGTTGTCACCACACCAAGTGAAATAATTACTTACTTCTTTTTTAACTGTTTGAATTTCCCCAACGATAGGAGATATGGGCTTAAAATCATTTATTTAGATATTAACAAGAAGAAAGTTGTGGAACAAGTTGTCACTCTGTCAATTGATGTTAATCAGTTGATCATTACTGAAAAAAATATTCAACAGGACTTTGCTACGGAAATTTACAATACTGTAGAATACTGAAAGAGATCATGTTCAAATAATTATCTTAGTTGATATTTGTAAAATGTATTTTTGAGAATTGTTTTTTTTATGTAATAAATTTGAAGTAAAATTTTAAGTGTCAATTTTATTTCATTTGACTGGAAGTTATGTCGTTCCGAAATACAATAGTTCACCATAAAGTGAGTTCCATAATCCCTTAGAGATTTTATGAGTAAAAATGTAAATACAATATGTATAAACGTATATTAAAGGTCTGAAATATATTTCTGTTATATTTCATATATGCTTAATCAGAATATACATTTAAGCTTCTACTATCCATTTTCTTGTTTTGAAACTTTAGAACATTATGGGTGGTTATGTAAATTGTATTTCTAAATTGCAAACAGAAATTATAATGACTTAAATTTTTATTTATAGTTATGTCAATATGGACTTGTGATTCAAAAAAAGAACTTTTCTGGATATTTTTTGTATTCATTTAATTTTAGGCAAGAATATTAAATAAGGATATCTGGAATACTAAGACATACAGACGATTAATTTTTAAAATAATAGATTCTAGGATAACGTGCCCACATAAAGTATTTGAGTGCAGTAAAATTATGTCTATTTATCATTGTTTTAAGGATTTTATTTATAATTATTTCTTATATATTTATTTATAAATTCATTAGTTTAAATATGACTCAAATATACTTCATAAACTATGCATTATATTAATTCTTGTTTTGTATTGAATTATTGTGCATAAATTAAAGTTACTTTAGTAGAGTATATTTCGATGTAATATATAAAATCTGATGTAAAAATATAAAACACATTTATCAGCTACAAGAGTTATACAATTTGCAATTTTTCAGCTTCCTATTTTCTCTCTGACTGAAGTAAGCTGAAAAAACTTCTTTTTTTATTGGAAATATATTTCAAAACAATTCACTACTTATTTGAAATAAAATTCGGTGCCGAATCAAAATGCAGAGGAAGTAGATTAAATTGAAATTCAGTCATATATATATAAATATTCATGTACGTACTCGTATTTACATGACTGAACAAGTCGCATGTAACGAATGCTTCAGTAGTTATCCACGGTTGAGCAGTAAAGTTGTAAAATCCGTATAGGGAAAAATATCTACCTCCAATTCTAAATAAAATATTTAGTGAACTGTGAGATGAGTGACTGATAAGATGAAAAAGAAAAACGAACTCTATGTTGAAAGAAAGGAATGTAAAAATAAAAAAAACGGACGAGAGCATAACAAAGTATGCTTTCAAAAGTGGCATAAAAATCGATTGGAAGATAGATTTTTTCTCTTTTAATCTTTCCTGTTCCAATCCAAATGATTTCGCATCAGTTTTGCTTCTTTGGTATTTTTATCAGGATAAACTATTTTAGTTTCCGAAGACAAATTTTCTCATGCGATGTTATTGCACTGGATCTCGCCCCCTTATCAAAGGAAATATTCACAAATATAACGATAAAGTCCATATCAAAGAATTGAGATATCTTTATAAAATGTGCTGCATGTTTTTATTGAAGTTATGACGAAAAATACTTCGATGCGCTATAAATATTTCACCTTAAGAGACGAAAAAATGCATCTCCAGATCGTAAGCAAAGAAATTTAATCTGTTGTAGAATGCTTTTTTTTTAAATAAAATATTTCCATATTTTTCCTAAAAGGTACTTTTATTTATTGATATACAGATATTTTCCCTAAAATATGGAATATAATTGCAATTTTAAAGAATCATGTGGCGTTCCCTGCTAGGTGTTGGATGGTGCTGAATTCTCTTAAGAAACCAGTACTTCTGAAACTTTTAAGATTTGCCACTCAGTTTTTAATCATAATTTTCGTCATACCTCTCCCCCTCCTTCCATACAACAATAATGTATTTAATTCAATACTAATATACTTAGAAGACAAAATAAAAATACGACTTCATTTAAAAACCTTATAAATTATACAGACAAGTATTAAATTTTGTATATAATATTATAAGTGACAAGCCCATAGAGTCAATGGTAATTATTAAACTTTTTTTAACTTAGTATTGTGGTAAATGAATTGCCAAATACATTGTGTAGCACTAATATATTTTTTAAGTGCATTATATCAGTGTATATTACTTTTATTATTCAAGAATGTATTTTGTTTTGTTTCATTCAGTAAATTAATAATTTTTAAATAATTGTTTCTTTATGACCTTTTGATATGCTCGCGTCTCACGTCCTAGGGTTATCACACCCAGTTTAAGTTTCTGAAACAGTTCAGAAATGCTGTAATACACATTTAATATAATTATCTTAAAAAAATAAGTCTTTATAAACGCTAAAAGGGATTTACTAGATAAATTTAAATATAGAGAGAATATGTTTATAATATATCACTTAGTAAATACATCTTTTGAAGGAAAACTTATCAAAAATGTGTAATCATAAATTTTAAATTTTCAAATAAAGATAAGTTTAAGTATCACACTGGAAGAAAATAATATTGTTTGTTCATTCGCAAGTCATGTGTATTTTAATAACATAATGACAGCTCACAGAATAGAATATTTACAGATTTTACTTTTATAAATTAAATGAGTAATAAGAAATAATAAAAAAGGGTGCGTGGAACGCCACGCAATAGAAGTGAAACTTCTTTGGCGACGTTAGAACATTGATTATTTACCCTAAAATTCCAAATTGACCGAGCACGCGTTTCAATCGCCTAATTTGCGTGAAAGGTATTCGTGGCGAAATGAATCTTTCTGATACCAAATCCAAAGTAGAAAGATGTCCTGGAATTTCTGGGTTTATAATGCCATTATATTTTGATAAATGTTGTTTACTTTTTCTATTTAAACTGTGTCGGCAATTGTAGCATGCTTTAATGTGTCTTCTAAATTAATTTCCCGGAAAATATTTTTTGAGCTCATCAACAGACGTTCTCGAATCATCTCTAAACCATAATCTATCATAAATTGAACTCTCGTATCAATTGAAAGATTATCAATGAATCACTTTTGAAAATCTTTGTGAGTATTTTTATGGGAATCATAGTCTTTGTAACGTAAGATAGAATTTATTATTGATTTATATGCATCAGTTCCAACACCCACTAGAATTGTTGACGGCTCTGTAGTTAATTGCACAGGGGGGTTCACTAAGTCCGTCTGTGCAGTCATTAGAAGTCTCAATAACATTCCCATCCCTTAAACTGAGCATTAAGAGAGTATTATGCAGTGTTTTTTTCCGTGCTCCATATTCTCTCATGTACTCTGATGGAGATTTGGCAGTAGCACTTAATAAACTTGCAATATTTTTCTGGTTTTTTTTTGCCACTTTTTCGAATGGACTTTCTGCTAGTTTTTCTGTTTTCTTTCTTTCACGAAACTCTTTTCCTCTTTATGCATTTGATTTAGGCATTCTGACTAGAATCAATATAATAATGAACGCAAATAGAAGTCAAAAAAGCAAATTAGCCGCTGAAAACATTGCCACGTAGCAAACAATCTAAGAAAATATTTCAAAAAAGCACGCTTTTACTGCAAGAGCTATTTTGTCAACACCGTAATGTCACTGCATTTCATACAACCATTGATAGACGTTCCCAGGTCTGAGGGAAAGGACCCCCAATAGGAAGGTGGGCAAATTGACCAATCGGAGGTGAGTAATCATCCAATTTTTACACGGATATGATGTAATTCTAATTGTACAAATTAATTATTAATTTTATTATCTTTTTAAAAAGGGCATAGTAATTGTTTCTGTCATTTACATTTCATGATAGGAGGTTAGAGTCCGGAAGGACTATGTACTCCAATAATACGTGCAACGAGCGGATATGATGCAAGTCACGTTGTGTTCCCGCTTCCCCTGTTCCTCTCAACTCGCTATCCTGCCATCATGGTGAAGATTCGGGGATGGAGGGGGAGGGGAGACTACTTCCGTTCGCTTTTTCACTGTTACGCAAAACTAAGGGTAAATTTCTCATTCACTCCCGAGCGCTAATAAGTTTCACTTCAAAAATTTAGTCTTTCTTCCCCTTTGATTTCTTGTTGTCGTGAGTTTTTATCCCGGGTTACATATGAAATACGAGTGGAAGACCAGTAGTATACTATACAAACAGAAGAATATACACGTTTATTACAAATGATGATCCCAGCATATAACAAGAAGGGTGCGCTGCTTTCCCTTCGAGACGGGAATCCATTACAGGCGAGAGTTCGACTTCTTTTCCCGAAGAAGATACAACCATGCCTTTCTAGGGATTCGAACCCGAATCCACTCGGTCTTAAGTCAAGGTTCATATCCACCATGCTGCCAGTTTCTTTGATTTTTTAATCTTTGATTATGGGAATAGTACGAAAAAGTTGATAGTTTTCCTCAGTAATAAAGATTTTGCTTTACAATAATTGTATTCAAAATTTTCATTTAGACCTCATGCTCAAGCATTTTTTTTTTATCTTTTTGTGTGAGTATGTTTTTAATGGCTAAAACTGCTATGAATATTGATGGTGTTTTTGCTGCAAGTGTTTATTCATGTTTTCTCATCTTATTATTTTCAATCGAATTTCCGTTTTCACATTTTTGAATTTTGTTTGTTACAAAAAAGTTCTTCATTACTTAAATTGACACACACATATGTGTGCGTGTGGTGTGAAATATTGAAAAATTCTGCAATAAGTATCAAGAGTTTTAACTATTTTGTAACTTGTAAATCAAAGAGCTTTTCAAATGTCTTACAGTTGTCTTATACGTTTTATTTTAAAAAAAGAAGAAAATTAAAAATAAAATGATATATGAAAAATGGAGGAAATTCTGAATTTAAATGAGAAAATTCCTACATTACTTAATATTGCCTAATGTGGAAGTGCAATTATATATTACTTGCAAAAACTACTTCTTATGTATTCATTTACATAAAATAACGCAAAATACACGAAGAATATTTAACAATTTGATTATATCGAAGCAAGTGATACAATGATAAACAATCTAAATTGCTTCATTTCTGAAACCATGTGTTTAGGTAGGAAACAAAATAAATTTCTTAAACATTTTAACTCATTAAAGAATGATAAGAATATAATGTAAATCATTATTAACAATAAAATAAAAATAAATTAATCATAAAAATCTGAAATGAGAAATAAAAGGCAAATTAATTATAAAAAAAATAAAAGATTATATCATTGCGACTGATTTAATTTTAGAAAATTTATAGGACTGTAGCTTCTCATACCATAAAGATTCATATGTTTATTTAGTCGAAATTAACAAATATGATTTCACCTAATTTTTAATTTTATTATATTATATTTATGAAATATAATTAATGAAAAACAAGTAAGTATTTACAATTCATAATTAAAATTAAGTACTAAAAAATTCTTTCCTCATCATGCAATTAATTACCAACAAATTACATATTACTTTATATGACTATTAAATAGTAACAAGGAATTAAAATCCACGAGCTGGTCTGTTACATTTATTTTTTTAGTATAATTATAAAGTATCATATGTAATTATTTAACTAACACTACCTTAATTTGAGTTTAATTATTTGTTTGCATACATCATTTTTACATGTTCTTCTGATTTTATTTCATCATTCGCTATACCGTTATTGTTTTGTAAAACGTTTGTGCAGTTTACCTTTAAAATACGTTGTTTTTATTTTAACAATTATTTTTTACTAGATAAAGAAAATTGTGTTATCACTATTTGTTACAGGAATTAATTACAATTAGACATAATAATGAAATAATCAATCACAGAAACTGTTTTTTCTTAAGGTTTTTTGCTAACAATGTTTACGCTATATTCTATACACACTATGGCAGGTTAATTGAATTCATAAAAAACGTTCTTATTGTAAAGGAAAAATATGTAATTGATGAAGTACCCATTAAAGAAGTAAAAATGTACATAATCGAAATTTAATAGCTATTTAAAAGCTCTGATAAGTAGAATATTTGAAATAAAAATGGAATAATACGTCATTAGTTGTTACAAAGTCAATATCATAAAAAATATTAAGCCCAAAGCAAAATAACATTTAAAAATAAGAAAAAAAATCTAGTCTTTGTGTTATGGTGAAATAATAATAGTTACTGCAATAAGATAGAGTCCCTAATTGTTTGTAAAAGATAAAATAAAAATATTTATGAATATTATATTAATTATAAGTATCAGAAATATCTTTGATATATATATATATATATATATATATATATATATATATATATATATATATATATATATATATATATATATATACATATATATATTACAAAACATGTCCTTATTTCCATTATATTTTGT
Organism: Trichonephila clavipes; assembly: GCA_019973935.1. Taxonomy (NCBI): domain Eukaryota; kingdom Metazoa; phylum Arthropoda; class Arachnida; order Araneae; family Nephilidae; genus Trichonephila; species Trichonephila clavipes. Next base: position 19,806 of record BMAU01013955.1, read on the forward strand.
TTCTCTTTGCTTAAGCTAAGCTTTCATTGGAATACTAATTAATAAAGTGACTTGTCACAAAAGTTGTTATTAATTCTCTTTCCATGTATTTATTATCAACTAGTATTATGAAATAAATACAAACAACGTAATATTTTGTGTTTAATACCATGTAATTAAGCAAATACCGCGTAATTTGACGCATACTTTAATTACGTAAATAAACTGTCATTCATAATTATTGGCCAGAACAGAAAGAGCTTAATCTGTTCATAATAAGGGGTTACAATATGAAAAATCGATGAAACTTAATGTCAAAGTAAACATGATCTAAGGTATAATTGCAAGATATATAAAACAATACATTCGATTTCTCTCATTTGCTTGCAGAATTAAAGTGTGATTATTGATCTCAAAAACGTTATTTTTGGAAAAACAGATAATTAAATCATTTTAGCATGATATTTTAATTGCATGAGTAATATAATTCATTGGAATAAATGGAGGATATACAACCAAGCGAATTATTTATGAAACTACTCAAAATATTACAATGTAATCCATTCATTAATATATAAAAGTCCTGAAACGTTTATTAATATAAATGCATTCAAGGAAATAATTAAATTTCGTTGGATAGAATTTACTAGTAATACATTCAGTGATAATTCTACTATAATAAATTGTCATTCAATAAAAAACCAAACTATTAAGTAATGAGTAAAAACCTAAATTTTCTGCTCGTTAAGTATTAATTTGTTCAATTAAATCAATTTGTTGTTTTAATTCCTATTTATTTTCTGTTTGGGTTCTAAACAGCAATTACGTATTGTATTTCTATAATTCTCTTCATTCATTGCTCATAAGAAAAGATAAAAAGTTTTAAATATATAAGTTATATACAATTATAACTGTCCGGTAAATCACTATGTGTAAATGATATGCTATACTTGTTTGCATTTCACTGCTATTAATATTTTTATTCGCTGCTTATAATTAACAATAAAAGGTAATAAATATATAAAAAATAGAGTTATAACTGTCTTGTATATCATCATGTGTACTTAAACTACACATTGTTATGCTTCAATTGTTTGTAAATTTGTTTTGTAATGCGCTTGTTTGTTTTTGTATCTTATTTGTTTGTAATTTCATTTTCTTCGTAACTCTGTTATTTTTCTTTTATTTTATCTATCTTACTTTGTTTCGTTTACTTTACTTACCTCTGTAAGACAAGTGTGATATTTGTGGTACACGGAAATTGTTTTATTTGTCTTCCATTAAAAATGATTATATCGAATTTCTATAATAGTTTTCGTTCATTGTTTATAGTTAAAAATAAAAAAAAAGTTAGAAATATAAATAATGTAGAACTATGATTGTCTTTTGAACATTATACGTGCTTAAAGTACACAATCCTGTGATTCAAATGTTTGTATTGTTTTGCTGTAATTGTTTTCAATCATTGATTATAATTAACGCGATAGAAAAATTGTAAATGTAAGTAATATACACAGTTACAACTGTCTTGTAAACCGCCATGAGTACTTAAACCACACATTTCTGAGATATATCTGTATTGCATTGCTGTAGTTATTTTTTATCCATTGCTTCTAAATAACGATAGAAAAAGATGTAAACGTAAATAATGTATTGTTAAAACTGCCTTGTAAGCCCTCATGTGTACTTAAACTACATAATTTCGGTTCCTTAAATAATTAAAGACCATAATATCTGAATATCAATTATTTATTTCATTGTTATATTTATTTTCATCCCTTGCTTGGAATTAATGATTAAAAAGTTATAAATATAAATAATATACAATCTAACACTGTTTTGTAAACCATCATGTGTAGTTAAATTACATAATTGCCTTTTCGTAAATCATTAAGGAACTCAAAACACTACATACAAATTATGTATTGCATTGCTATGATTGTTTTTATTAAATGTTTGTATTAAAAGAAAAAAAGTCATAAATAAAAGTTATATACAAGCTAACTATCTAGTAAACATTATATGTACTTAAACTATACTTAGTTGAACTTTAATTGCTTTCATTAAAAGCTATTTTTTCATTCAGTGCTTATAATTGCGATAAAAAAGTTACAAATCGAAAAAATATACATTTTGTTTTGTAAAACATTATGTGTACTTATAAACTACACATTATTATGCAGTATAAATGTTTGTATTGCATTGATAAAATTATTTTCACTCAGTGCTATAATTATTGTCATTAATTGCCTGTAATTAACAATAAAAAGTTATAAATATAAGTAACATACAATTATAACGGTCTTGTAAGCCATCATATGTATTTAAACTACATAATTGTCTTTTCGTAAATCATTAAAGACCAGAAAAGGAAGTGAGCAACCCGCACGTAATGAAGGGCTTGAAAAATGACATCTTTTCTGCTAAGGCAAATTTACAGAGCACTGTCCACTTTAAAAGATCACTGCACTCAGGCACAATTGGATTACTGTAAGAGCAGAAAACTGATTTTACGATCGTCTTTGTGACGCTGGCTATTATTCAAGACGCGGGACAATATGGAGACTTCAGAGTCTTAATTACGAACTACAACAGCACTAGGAATTAGGAAAGGAAAAGTAGCTCCAACTAGCGGAGAAAAAAATAAGGATGGGAAGTACCACTTTTTTCGCGGAGAGGTAATTAGAGCGGCATTATTACCACTAAAGTAAGAGAAAGGGAAGGAATTTTCAGGTAAGTTAAGAAGAGTGGGTATTGTATTTGTTTTCTTTGGGCTTTTAGAGCGAAGTGCACGAAAGACTTGGAAGTTGAATGTATTCAGTGGATAAAAGTCTTTTCTGCATTTTTTCCATACTTTTTTCCGAAAGTACTGATTTTGATAACCGTGACAAAGTATTGTCCGGGACGTTCATGCGGATTTTTGGTAGGTGGCATTACGATAAATCTGAGTATATCAGAAAGATTAAAACAAATGCCATTACGCATTATCTCAACCTATTGGCAAAATTATATGAAACGAAGCACATGGTTGCCGATTCAGTGCGTACGGCACACAGGAAATCGCGGTCACCAACTTGAAGAGTTATTAAAAAAATGGCGATTGTTGCAATAATACGTAAACACCCAAACGATATAAATACACATTATAAAATAGCTATCGGTAATTGGTTGTTCAGGGAGTACTACTGTTACGCAGAAAACTTTTGAGAAGAATTGAGAGATTATTTATATTTTTATGAATATTCAATTTTAAAACTGACGAGAAACAAAACGTATTATGGAATATGAATTATACTTTTTTTTCTTTAAATTAGCGAAATTCCTTCTGAAATTTTTAAAATTATTTTTACTGGTGTGTCAGGCACATTTAAAAGTGAAAGTTGGCAACAGGGCAAATTGGTGGCATGACACTTCTGTTTGCTGATGCTGGTTTGCGTTGTCAGTTCGTTCTTGATTAGGCGAAGTTCCTTTTTAAATATATGGAAATTTTAATAGAAACTAAAATAGGTGACAATATAGCTCTACTGGTCTGCCTTAATATGGTTACTCATATTAGAGGTCCACCGAATATCAAATTAAACATTTAGAAGTCCATGATGTTCTAAAAGTTGGCAACAACTGTTCTAAAAAACAATACTTCTGGGGTATTTGGAAAATGCGTTATGATACACTAATTGTTATCAGTTTTATACGCTTGGAAGAGGAAAGCTGAAAACTTCATTTCCGACACCGAAAGCTTTTCTTTTACTGGAAGGGGAACTGTGCTATATAAGCGGCAAACAAGATGTATACTGTTGAAGGCGAAGATGCTGTAGCTGAAGAAACTGTGTGTGAGGAAGTAATTTGATAAGTTTAAAGAGGATATATTCAAAACTCAAGATTAAGAATACTAAGGTAGGTTTTCCCAACGTTTGAGATTTAGATTAAAATATGTTGAATAATGTCGAAAATATATCAAAATACAATAGTCTACTACTAAAAAACTATTAAAAAGTTTTTTTTTACATATACAAATATATATGGGAAAATTACTACAACGTAAGGATGATAAATGCTTTATTTAACAAGATGAAGGATGAAATATCTAAATTATACTAAACAGTAAAGGAGAACGTCTTTCTCCTACGTCTGAAGCTTAGCGTCCCTAACGTCCGTCTGCGTATTTTCCCGTGTGTCCTTTAGTTGGACATTCCTGATGTGGTGTGACGCCAGTGTGGACTGCTCCACCCTAAGTACAGGGGGAGGGGTTGTCACATTGCACATATCCAACCCTACATATATATATATACAAGGGTTGGGGCATAAGTCATGGCAACTATTTTTTTTCTTGTAGGTATGCAAACGGATCACAAACATATATGTGTCGTGTGGAAATTCTGCAGGCATAGTGTGCCTGCAGAACAACAGATGTATCTGTGATAGCTGGTAGTAGCTCAGTGAGGGCTGCGAAATCAGTCAGTTGGTGAGTGCCGTGCAAGATGGAAGTAACCCATGTTGAGCAGCACGCTTACATCAAAATAGCCGTTCTCCGAGAGATAAATGCGATAAAATGTCACAGAAAATTAGGGGAAGTCCTTGGGAATAATGCCCTACCATACTGTACAGTAGCACGGTGGATAGGAAAGTTTCAGCAAGGACGTGTGTCAACCAGTGATGCGCAACATTTGGGACAACCGATTAGTGTGCGGGCCGACTAGGCACATGCCGTCATCGAGCAGCTGGTGGGTTACACTAAGGATCATAGACTACATTACAGAGTCTTTAGGACCAGGTTTGTCATGTCAACTTTATGTGTACTGTGTTGTCATTCTTTTGCACCGTGAAGGCCATATTACCCTGTATACTATCGTAATAAATTAGTGTGTTACGATATTTCAGTGATCTCCATTGTCCGCAAATGTAGATAACACCTTGAATCTTCATCTGTATATGTCACATTTTACAAACGGTCTGGTATCTTCAAGAAAAAATAGTTGTCATGACTTTTGCCCCAACCCTCGTATATATATACATATATATACAGAGAGAGAGATAAATAAGAAATGCAGAATCACAGCTTAATTTACCACATTTATACCTAAGAATTTGCCGACTGATTTATCGACTTAGTCGGTGTAGAGCTGGCTTTTGCGCGCCCAAGTTTGAGAGTTTGAAATCAGTCCAAGTTTGAGGATTATCATGATGTGGAAGATTGGCAACATGTCATGTGTTACACGGAATGTGAAAGTTCCATTGAATGACTGGCGGTGTTCTCAGCAAAATTAAATTCTTAGTACGGTTTTGAGTTATCAGAGCTCAGTTGCCACCCTCTGGAGATAAACTTTAAGTCAAAATGTCGTTGCTTCTTTTAATATCCACCTACTTGGTGCCACACAAAAAAGCAATACCAGCTCCCACGGAATGTACTAGGATTGCAATAGTGAAATACCAAACCCCAAACCCCCATTCGAAAAAAAATCAGAACATATCAAAACATACCACTTTTCAAATATTCACATTGTTTTGTTATAAATAAATCTGGCGCACTGAATATTTTTTCCCTTTTTGTTCTTGGCCTGTTCCTTAAAATGTTTGTACAACATTAATTTAAATAATTATGAAATACCAAATAAAAAGTGAGTATATTAGAAATAATAAAGACAAAGAAATTCCAAAAGAAACATATGTTATTAAAATCCAGCATTAATTATTTAAAAACTGTTGTTTTAAGTACAATTTTACAAAGGAGAAAATCTATAAAAAATGGCGGAAAAAAATCTATAAGGCCATGAAATAAACTAAATTTCTGATATAAAAAAAAGTTAATATATATACATAAAACAAAAACGAATTTCAATATTTATATAAATTACAGTCATTTAATGCAATGTTTGCTATGAATAAACTGTATGTTAAAAAGAAAAATAAAATAAAAGAGTATGGAAAAACTTTATTTTGAGGATATTTTTTTTTCACTGAAGAAGGCTGTTTATTTTTCTCACTCATTTTTTTGTGTGCTTATTTTGATATCTAGGATGAGAAATACTTTGAAAGAATGACAACTCTCACGAGAGTAAAAGAGGTTAAGTAAGAAAAAGGAGTGAACTCATGTTGGGTTATATATCCCACCAGGGAAACATGAATTGTTTCATATAATTTGTTTAAAACCCTGCTCGAGTTTTCTTTCCCCTGAACGTGTTTCACTTAGCTTCTCTTTGACGCACTGAAACACTTGAAAATATTATTTTACTTACGGGTAAACAAAAAAATTGTAGTTCGAAAAATAGTATATCAGTAACAAGATACTTCATTTTGAAAGTTTCATTTAAATCAACTACATATGACACAAATTCAATGATTTCCAAGTATATATTACTTTCCGCTTTTCAGTTTTTGTCAAGTAAGCTGAATTTCAGGTAGCATAGTTTTGTAGGAAAATAATTCTTCGTTAAATGTACATAATCAAATAATTAATTAAAGATGGAAATGTTAAACACTTCGCGTGTGTAATTACATATTATATTTAAATTTCGACTATAAAAATACGTTTAACTTCTATTTTTTTTAGATAAAGATTTATTAATTTTTTGAAACAAACTTTTTTTTCTATATCAATTAATAAAAATACCGCGTACTTAAGTATTACACCATCAACTAATTTCAACAAATCAAAAGACGTCACCAAATAAAAAAAATACCGCTAAATGTCATTTTTTTTTAGTATTTTCGAACATAAGCAGGGATGATTTTGCAGCATTTAGCGATGTGTTTCAATTTAAAGAAGTTGGTCAATGGTACAATGCGGTACAACATAAATGAAACATTTGACTAAACTTATTTAAATATTTTGAAATTAAATCTGATTTTTGATTATTAGCATCACTATTTAATCAACACAAAGTTTTGAGTCTCAGTAAAATGAAGACATCCCCGGAGCTGGCTCTTCGTTCTCGCGGCTTCTCCTCACACTTTCGCATCAAAGAAAGTACTTTGTGGCTCTATGGCAGGGCTTCTCCTACTTTCACTATTTGCGACCCAATATTCAATCATAATTTTCATCCCGCCTCCCCTTCCATACAAATAACATTACAGATATTCAATAATACTATACTTAGACGCTAAAGGTACAATACGACTTTATCTTCTTAACTAACGTATATATACGTTTAACTTAACCAGGACGTTAATTTCCCCGGACGTATATATACGTCTTTCCGAAGTATGATCTTTTTTGCACTGCTATTCATAAAATTATTCCGAAGGCTTTGTAATGCAATAAAAGGACCTTGGCATTGTTTCGAAGAATTTGCTTATATCAGAGGATTTCCTATTTGTTCATTTCCTCCCCCCTCCCAATACATCCCATACGTGCTCCTACGTGGAAAATGGTGGCATAGGGGAGCGAATCACATACCTTTTAACTGGCAGTTAAGGGATTATTTATAAACCGTACATATTATCAAGATAAATGTTAATTTGTGTGTATAATTATTTATATGTAACAAGCTCATGGGAGTGATTGGTAATTATTAAACTTGTTCTAACTTGGTATAGTTAAATTAATTATAAAATGCATTGTGCATTACTGGTACAGTTATAAATGTATTATATCAGTGTAAACGTTAATTTTATTTTTTACTATGTCAGAATGATTTTGTTTTTTTACGTTCAGTAAATTAATAATTTTTTTTAAATATTGTTTTGTTTTCGACTTTTCGCTTCCCTTGTAAAGTTATCACGTCCCCCAGTTTGACAATCGCGGCTCTATGGACCTAACTTACATTAGCCTCTAAGCATGATGGGTTTTTACTCCAGCAAAGCTTTAACTTTAATTTATAAATAACATTGGCCACGAGTTCGTGACCATGTTCACTTGACTACCGTTACCACATCTAAATTGTTAAACTAATGAATAGAAAATACCATTTCAAGTGTGTAAGATTCGCCTGGTGCTAAAAACTATATAGGTGGCGCTGCCGTCGGAATCGAGATAAGAGAACAGTGCAGCATGGAGAGGAAAGACAAATGGCGGTTACTCTCCCTAGCATTGAAACAAAATGGTCTTAACTAAATTTAATGTAATGCAGCTAGTTTTTTTGTGTGTGCTTGTTTTGTGTGTGTGTGTGTGGCTGTATATGGAACAATATATATAAATAATTAACCACTAGAGATGGACTGATTTTATTTGTATCTGATAACTAATGAAAATCTGATAACTAATGAAATCTTAGTTAAAACAAAGGACTTACAACAACGGGACTATTATTAAGTGTCCGAAGAAAAATACTTAAAAAAGCTGATTTTAAAAGAAAAGTTTTTTTTAACCCAAAAATTAGGGTCTAATACAGTGCTTTTCAAACTTTCCGTGTTTGCGACCCAATTTTCAATCAAATTTTCATGGCGCCCCCCTCCATATAGTAATAATGTATTTAATTCAATAAAAGTTTGACGCTAAAGTTACAATACGTACTTAGTTATAAACTGTACAGATTGTCCAGATAAGTATTAAATTGTAAGCATAATTTTTTTATATGACAAGCCCATGGGGTCACTTGGAATTATTAAACATATTCTTAGCTTAGTATTGATGAATCAGTGATCAAATACATTGTGCAGTACTGATATATTTATATTATATGGTTGCAAATGTGTATTTATTATTTTCTCAGACTGTACTTCGTTTTATTTGATTCATTTCAGGAAAGTAATATTATTTTTAAATCTTTTATTTTTGACTTTTCGATGTGTTCGCACCCCCGTGATAGGATTGTCACGCCCCCCCTTAGGGAGCGCGCACCACAGTTTGAGAAACACTGATCGAATATACCCTATGAAATGTTCTTTTAGTATCGCTTTATACATGGTAAACATTAGATGTATGATTAACTTATTTCTTTCAAATTATGAAGGACAAAGCATTGTAAACCACATTCTACCTTTTTTTTCTTTCTTTTTTCCCCTTTTTAGTACACAATTCGATCTTTAAGATGTATAATATCCCTACAAAAATGACATTACTGGAGAGAGCCTGGTAGTTAAGTATATTCGATGCGAATTGGGAGGAATAAAATATTTCGAGTTGTATTACATATATATATATATATATATATATATAAATAAATAAATAAATAAATATATTTATATATATATATATATATATATATATATATATATATATATATATATATATATATATATATATATATATATATATATATATATATATATATATATATATATATATATATATATATATATAGGGGACTATCCCACACTAGGGAGACAAATAAAAAATTACTTCGTGTAGCATGCTTAAATAAGCCTTCTTTCCAGTTTCCTTTTTCTTGTAGTGACAATTCATTTGGAGAATTTTTTTATATATCAAATGTATTCTACCCCCCCATAGTGATTTAGTAACGTAGTTATTTAGCAACATTATGTTTTTTTCCTAAGGAATTGAAGGCATATACTTAAACACAAGTTTGTAACAAATAAGTAAAACATTTCAATAATATAAACAAATATTTATAAAATAAGTTTCTTGTGATTAAATATGATAATGATTTTGCCATTAAAACTGCTATATATTTAATTTTGTTCTATTTATTTTATCTTTTAGTTATGACTTTTAGACATATTATGCTGATAATTGCTCTGATTTTATCATAACATTCCAGTGCAAAGCTTTCTGATTTGTGACATATATAAAAGAAAGAAAATAAAAAAAATATATATATGTATTACTTCTTAAAAAATCACACACTGTAAGCATTTTCCAAATCTAATTAACACTAGATTGACCAAAGGAAGTCATTTTGACTGCTTTTCAATTTTAATTAGGAAAAAAAATACATATGTAGGGAACGATTTCTCTTAGAACTTTTTAGAATATATTTTTTTTCCAAGTGAAGAAATGTTTTTTTTTTTACTATCGATATTTATTAATAATTTTATATGACTGCAAATAATATGAAAAATATTAAAAATTAATTTTTTAAACGAATTTCTTTACAATTTTATTCATTCTTTCAGAATTCAGTCATTTTGACTGCTTTTGGGGGCAATATAGGTATATACTAAGTTCCGGTCTTTCTTGCGTTAAAGAAACAATTCATATAATACGAACTTCAAATTCCGGAATCTTTATGAGAAAAACATCTTTATTAGAGTTACATATATTCTTAAGCAATAATAGTCATTTTAATATTATAAAAATGTTCCCTGTAAAATATTTCTTTCAAATGGAAATCTTAGTGAATATTTCCAATATATTGAATCCCTTTATAACCTTGAAAAAATTTAGATCACAGAAGCATTATAGTATTTGATCAATTACTATTTTTTATGAAAAATATATAAAATCATAAATAGGTAATTTCTGTACTATTATTTGGTTTCCTTAAAATGTAAGCATTTATTTACCTTGATGTGAAAGTAAAATGAAAAAAAAAACTAACAAGTAATATAAAAAAAATATAAGTCAATTCCTACTTAGATCAACAAAGAAAAATTTTATTTTTTCTACTTTTTATTAAATATTTGCAGTTCATATAATCACGTATATACATAGGACAGAATCACAACATTCAGTGTAGTAATTAATTTTTATTCATTATCATTAAAGTATCGTACTGTCATCCAAATTTATAAAATTTAGGTTCATCCGTATACTTTAAAACGTAAGGGAAAAAAACCTTTTCTAGTTTTGACACAAGTCGACAACGTGGCTGTATTTGTAATTCTTTAAATAATTAGTTTCAATCAAATAATTTTGATTAATTATAAATAAATTATTGTATTGCCATCTAAAATAATCATGTATATAAAATTTCAGCTCAAGAGAGCTCTTTAAAATTTATTTTTTCAACAATTGAAAATTCCACCAAGATAAATAAATAAATAAATATATAGAGAGTGTGAGCTAATAGTAGTAATTGAAAAAAAATCAGAAACTGTTGAACAGTGATCACATTTTTCAATACTTCACAGTTAAGAAATCGTGTAAGGGGCCTGATTCACGTTAAATCTGCCGAGGCTCAGAGTCATCCCGTTGGTGTGATATGTAAGATAGCAGAAGAGGATGCCATCTAAGGTGTGTCCTCATCACTTGAACATGGTTCAAAAGTATGAAGTCCTTTACCTATAAGCTTTATGTTACTTTATAATGCGAGGCTAATAAACACTCAGAAATCATAATTAAGATGTGTAAAATTTACCAGTGTCACGAGAGCCCAAGTGGGTTCCTCTGGGGTGGAAACTGGGCGTTCAAATTACCTGCGGCGATTGGTAAACATCTATATGGTGCCACACTTAAAGAGATACCAGCCCCCCAGGAAATGTACAAAATTTTTAATGGTAAAATACCAATTCTCAACCCCATTAGAAATTAAACAAATAAAAAAAAAACACATATGAGTTAATTTCTAATTTAAAGTAAGTGGAAATTTCAAACAATTAAGCAATTATAAAATAACTCATAATTGATTGGGTTATTATTATTCTTCATATATATACTCCTCCAATATATTTGTTTCTTTTTTGATCAAAATAATAAAAAAGTAATTTTGATACATTATTTGATGTCTTTAAATGCAGTGGCCGCCGTAGCCGTTTGGTATAGGTAATGGACCGTGACTTGCCTTGTCATGAGTTCGAGCCCAGTACCACTAAAGACCCGCCATGTAGGGCAGCGATGCACGTTAAATCTGTCGAGAGCTGAAACGTCCTCTCGTTGGTGTGGTGTGGTAGTTAGGAGAGCGGGGTGCCAACTCAGGTGTCGTCCACGACACTTGACCATGGTTCAAAATTACGTGGTCCGCCGCCGAAAGCCCTCGTGTAGCTGAACATTGCGACGTTAATATTCAATCAATCAGTCTTTAAATGCATTATTTCATAGTACCTATTGTATGATTTTTTAAAAATTTTATTGCTTTAATGTCAAAATATACATCAAAATGGTCTCCCTACTTTTAATTAGATTGTTACAAAATACTGTCAACAAATTTGCACCAGTGCTGTAAAAAATTTATATGAGTGATGAGTTTTTAATTTATTTTTTAAATACACTCTGTCGCAAAAAAATATATGCACCCAGAAGAAATTGAGCTACATTCACGAAATTTGGTATGCATGTAGTGTATATGAAAATAAACAAATGATTAAAAATTCAGAACAAAATATCATTTTATTAAGCGGTTACAGCTTGCAAAAAGTTAAAAATCAGTAAGTAGTAAAGCCACCTCTGGCAGCTATACAAGCCGAAATTCGGCGTGGCATCGATTCAATTAGATCACTTATGACCCCCTGTGGAAATTGCTGTATGCCGCTCGACAATAAATGCCGGATCGGATCGCTGGCCGGTGCGCCTCCAGACACGTGTGCGGTGGTCATCAGCACTGAGACTGAATCGGGATTCATCACTGAAGATGACACGTCTCCAGTCTGTCACACTCAAGTTGCCCGAGGTCGGCAAAATCCAGTCGACACTGCCTATAATGTGGGGTCAGTGGTAAGCGTCTTAGCGGACGTCGGCTCCTCAAGCCAACTTCGGTCAGTCGTCTCCTTATGGTTTCTCTTGATGGCACTGGATGTCTGGAAGGAGGTAAGTGGCGTTGAATCGATGCTAGCGACGTTGTTGGTGCCGAAGTGGCCACTCTTCTGATTGCACGATCCTCGCGATCATTTGTGTTCCTGGGACGTCCTGACCCTCCGCGACGGTACACTCTACCTTCTGTGATCCACTGTTGCCAACACCGAGCAACTACCATATCGCTCCGACCGAGGTGGCGGCCGATACGTCTATTCGACCAACCTGCTTCTCTGAGGCCTATTATACGGCCCCTATCAAAGTCCGTCAGCTGCTCGTACTGCCGCCGGTTACGTCTTAGAGGCATCCTAAGTCTCAATATCGTCTATCAAAGTCATCAGATTCGTTTGGATAGCCGTATGGCGCTCGTACTCATGCTTTCAAACTCTCCCAGTTGCGCAACTAATATGCGCATAGCACACTTAGCCTTGTCTCATTGGCTTCGAAATTTTAATCATTTGCATATCTCTTACCAGACTACAATCTTGCCGAGTTTCGTGATTGTAGCTTGATTTCTTCTGGGTGCATATATTTTTTTGCGACAGAGTGTATTTAGGTGGATTGTATTTTCACCCCCCTTTTCTGTAAGGAATGAAAACTAAAACATATTTTATAAAGTTGTATACTTCAATATAGTTGTTCTAGGCAAAATTTGATTGATTACGATTTTAGATGAAATTTTGCTGTCAAATGCAAACGATCAAGGACCGAAGAAACTCTTTGCAGAGAAACAGATAAGCTAAACGCACAATGGGATTTTTTCAAAGTTCCTCTGACATTAAAGAAGTATGCGTAGAAAATTACATATTATTCAGTTATTTTGAAAAAAAAAATAAACTTATTGTGCTACATTCTGTTTCTAAAGGTAACCTTTTATTACAAAACTACGTAGATGAGATAAACTCTGTTTTCACTGATTTTCAAAATAATGGCTATTTTTCTATTATCTGAGGGTTTTTATTTATTGTTTTTGCATAACTTATCTTTAATTCTCCTTTTCTAACTCATAATATCTTAACTAGTGATTACGAATTATATATATATATATATATATATATATATATATATATATTTATATATAGCTTCACTATTTGTAGAGCTGTATGCTGAAAATGTAATAAATGAGTGATTTTATCGTTAAAATTCTGGTACTGATAATTTTAGATTCAAATTTTTATGATTTTAATATAGTGATAAAAATATTGAAACTGTGGGGACCATCCTATTTACTTATGGTTCGACTCAAATATCTTTTAATTACCATCAATAATATTTCTATTTAATTAAAGTATTACAGTTAGATGGTATTCCTTATCACCGCATTAATTTAATAAAGTAAAAATATTTATTACAAATTATAACTTTAAAATATGCATTAAAATAAGTTATTTAAAACGAAATAAATTTTACAAAGTATAACTATTAATATATGTCATTAAATTTGAAAAATCTACATGACAGATAATAAAAATAAATCTATTTTCAACCAGTATATGAATGCAGAAAAAGGTCGATATAAAAAAAGCAGATCTAAAATATATATCCAAGACTGTGCACTCACAAGTTCTTCACTGATATGAACAAGATTTGATTTATACTTATGATTTATGGTAAAATGGTTTCGAGGGTCGTACCCGACCCAACGAAGAAATCACAAAAAATTATGGAAAAAATATATTTATTCTTCAACATAATCTCCTATCAGCTCCATACACATTTCCTAGCGATGTTCAATAAGTTCGATACCCCTTTTTATAAACTCCTCAAACTTACTCCTCAAAATAGCTGGGTTGCGCTAGCCCAGTGGTCATGGTATCGGATCATGGCAGGCATGTCATGAGTTCGGGCGCAGTACCACTAAAGACCCGCCGTGTAGGGCAGCGATACACGTTAAATCTGTCGACAGTTGAAATGTCCTCCTGTTGGTGTGGTAGTTAGGGGATGGGGAGCTATCTTAAGAGTCTTCCACGTCACTTGACCATGGTTCAAAATTACGTAGTCTGTCGCCAAAAGCCCTCGTGTAGCTGAGCAGTGCGACGTTAATATTCACTCATCCATTCCTCAAAATAGCTATTAACTTCCAACACCACTTCTCCATCGTTAGAAAATCTTGACCACTGAGTCATTTTTTCAAGTTTGGGAATAGAAAATAATCCAAGGGGGCTAAATCTGGTGAATAGAGTGCATGAGGTAGCACTTAAAACTTTATTTCATTAATTATGGCCATTCAAATAACGTATTTGTGAAACGGAGCATTACCTTGTTGAAACAACACTTTCTTCTTAGCCAAATGTGGCCGTTTTTGCTTGATTTATTTGTTTAAACATTACAATTTCACGCAATACTCATCTTTGATAGTTTATCCTCCTTTTATATGCCCATAACAGTGGTGTTCACAGGTAGGATAACGAGATTGTCCTTTGCCCTAGGGATAGCAATCTGTGATCGATTAATCGGTGAATCATTTTTTTCGGCCAAAAAATTTGATATATATTACTGAATCAATTCAGTGAATCGATATTTCATCCTTGAAAATTGACATTCAATTTTTTTCTGTTTTGGTAAAAATCATAAAATTGCTTACAATTATTTGTATGCACTATCTTTAAAACCCGTTATATTATGGTGTTGGGGGTTTAATTATTAATTTACTGGCAGGAACAAAACAAAAACTTTTTTATCATCACGTTCACTCAACAGCCATGACGTACATGAGTATCGTTGGATCATTGGTTTCTTGAGAGCGTCTTTTTTCGATTGCCGGTAACATCGCAAGTGATGAGCGGAAACGCTTGAATCCCAGAAGACTTGACAGACTGTTGTTTTAAAAAGCTTAGATATTAAGCATTGGGAGCTATAAGCCATATTATCCATTTTCTAAACTTTTTAATGTAACAAATACATTTCGAAGATAAATGTCTCCTTTTATATCTGATACTTTGATATGGAAATAAATATAATTGTAAGTGTAGATTTTCCAGAACTAAAAAACTCCCTGATTTTACTGATAAGAGATAGTTTATTATGATATATTTCTTGTTTTTCACAAAATGGATTTATATTTACATTGTAAATGCAGACTTGAAAAAAAATCGATTTTTTAGAAATCGATCCTTTAGACCTCGATTTTTTGTGAATTGATTCAACAGGTTACGATTCGTATCGATTTAAAAAATTAATCCTTTTCGGAAAGAATCTCCATGCCAACTTTGCCCCAGAATTTCTGTTGATTGTTTATAATTTCATGCATATAGTAAGTAAAATAATGGTAACTCTGGTCATTTAATTAAGTATTGGTATTAAAAATTTATTTTATTTATATATAAATGCTAATTATTTACTCATTAATAAGGGATCCCCCTTAAGGGATGCGCCTGACGG
>BMAU01013960.1:0-245680 GCA_019973935.1 Trichonephila clavipes
GTCAAACGACCCGTTTTTAAGATAAATGATAAAGTTCGCATCAGTAAGTGGAAGGGAGATTTGATAAAGGCTACGAAAATAATTGGTCCGCAGAAATATTTATTATTTACAAAATTCTTCCCAGAAATCCTTTCGTTTACATGCTGAAAGATCTCAAAGGAGAAATTATCGAAGGCACATTTTAGAAAAAGGAGATACAAAGGTTACAGAATCTGGGTTATTTTCCAGTAAGAAAAATTTTAAAGAAAAGAAAAAGAAAAGAAATATAGAGTATTTTGTGAAATTCCTCGGATATCCGCAAAGTTTTAATACGTGGGTCAGTGATGTTAAAATGCTATAAATACTCTGAACGAACTTTGTATCTGTCAGTAACAGAAACATGTCTTCCTATGCTAACATTGCCATCCGATAGCTCTCTCCATTATTTTCCAAACAATAAAAATTTCAGGTTTCAATCGCGCGGCTGCCATCACCCATTCTGTTAGAAGGAGAGTGGGAAAAGTTGGAATAGCTTCGAAAATATTTTATCTCGCCACATACTTGGCGGTATAATATAAATAGAAAAATAATATTTTTCGGGTTTGATTTAGGGGATGGGAAATTAATTACAAGAAAGATTGCCACCCGGTTATTATGGATCAATTCCTGATATTTTACGTTCAATGACCCTACCTGCACACGAAGGGAAAATTTCATTCAAATTCAATGCTAATAATAAACGAGTAAAAAAAATAAAAACTCAAAACGATGCGAGAGTAGTTCTGGAATGCAGTGGTTATGCGATGTATGGGACTCATCTCTCAAATCGTATAAGAGGCATTGAAGAAAGTGCATTTGTAGCTGATCCAGCTGCGCAGCATTCCCAGTATTTATGTTTACAGTGATATTGTGCAACCGGTGGTGGTAAGTCACGTCGAAGCCCCTCTTTTAAGTCGTCAGAATTTCGGAGATGACGGAGATGCTGTATGAGTGCTCAGTACGATGGACCACACTATCATTCCCGTTACTCACGACAATCTTTCCACCATTGGAAATCGAAATTCGCCATAATTCAGGTGACCTGTTACCTTTTGAAAGAGGTAAAGGTGATAGTTGTTTGCATTTCCGTATGCGTCGGTGCTTTATAAATACGCATTACATCAAAGAATAAATTCATTCACATCATGTTAAGAAAATGAGTCACATCGTGAAAGTACCTTGCGTGTGTTGCTGTACTAAAAATTTGAAGACCATTATGTACGAAGATCATATCCGGGTCAGGGGAGTTCACTTATTACGAAGGTGTGTCGTTTCAGAAAGGTTATGGATTAAGGAGGAATTTTTCGTCGATTGCTTTAAGAGCCGCTTTTGCTGTAGTCAAGGGAGAAAAGGCTGTAGGAAAGGAAGCTTTGAGGACAGGTACGAGTTGTCAGTGATGTATTGTCTGGAGAAAATTTCAAAATCGCCGCGAGAAAGCGAAGTGAAGAAGCTGGTAGAGTATGGCTCGCAAAGCTGTCGAACATGTGCAATCGATGATAGGACGAGGAAAATATAAAGGAAGCGAAAGAAACAGAAGAAGGTCATTTCGAAGAAAGCAATAAAGGTGGAAAGGACGAGATATCTTTGACCCGTAATGGCATTTATTTTTAAAGGATCCCCCGAATTGTCAAATCAGAGCTAGAACTTTTTCACTTACCTGCCACCCAAACAGCCATAGAAAGAGGTCAGTGGGTGGAATTTCATCCATTGTCTAATATTCGATGGCGAGTCCGGTTGAATTTCATATCTCTGGAAGTGGTGAAGAATATCTAGACTTGAGTCCAAGCCACAGCTTTTCTTAAAAGCAAGAATTGTAAAAGAAAATCGAGATGGTTCCCCAATAGAAAAAGGAAGCGCAGAGATTGGTCCCGTTAACCTATTTCTACATTCTCTTTTTCGCAAGTAGATATCACATAGCCGAGCGCCTGGTTTCTAATTCCTAGCTACACCTACCCTTACAGATCATACATTGAGACTTTACTGAATCATGGAATCGATAGTAAAACTTCCCAACTGACATGTGAAATGTTTTATAAAAGATAACGAAGAAGGGTTACAGAAACGATCTGCTTTTTTTTGAGAGATCCGAGTGCATCCTGTAGACATGATTGGCCCTTTACACTGTGATTTATTTCATCCAAGAAAGATTGTTGTTAAATTTAGTGGATTTAAAAAGATTAAAAATTGATTCGAAGTAAGCCAAGAATTTTGTCTTCATGTGAGAAAAAGGGTACATAAAGTTACTCTTGAGAAGCCACCTTATTAGTAAGAAAAGCACGTTAGTCCCGGAGTTGTATTGGGTCACATGAAGGCCTTAGAAAAGAAACTGCAAAATACCCAATTAATCGTGTTCTATGTAAAGTCTATACTCCATCTACAAAGGAAAGTATATCATTGTACAAGATAATATTTTTATTGGTCGAAATGCCTAAGAATCGTTGTGGGATGTGTCGATAACGATTCCTTTCACGCCACATTCGAGAAATCTCCTTTCGATTTTAAGCATTACGACATCAATACCTTTAGATGTGTATACAGATGGTCAACCAACTCCCCATAATCCCTGGATTTGAATTTTACAAAAATAATTACATCAAAGGAACATCATAGTTTATTCAGTGGAACGGAAAAGTTAGGCCAAGATCAAGGTCTTTTTTTATATCTGAGGAAGATTACAAAGTGAGGCGTTCTTACTTTTTATTATCTCACTTGATCTGCTGCTGGAATCTTCGAGACTTAATCAAACGTAATCTTAGAATCAAAATAAAATTTAGTAAAGCACTCAATAATCAAGCGATATACATCCTTATTTTTTCAGGTTGAAATATTTATTATCTATGCAGAAAATAATAAGTAAAAATATTTATGACTTTGGAAGCTGATATGGATGGAAATCAAATACAATTGTTCTATCCATGACCATATAAACCACTGCCTTTTTCAGAAAGAGGTTTGCATCAGACTACTTACTCTTTTAAAGAAAAAATCCTAGTTGTGGTGAATTTGGATTCATCTTCTCAACTGGATACATTAGTGGCTTTCATCAGCGGCAACTGCGATTTTAGCTCTTGGATATCCACGGATGTCATTATGGAAGGTTTTGAGGACTTTTTATTTCCAGTTTTCTGATCTCCTGGTGCATTCATTTCAAAATCCACTTCAATGTATGTGTTTTGTCTATTAATATTATGTTACAGCGAAGTCAAAGTATGTATTTAATTGCAAACCACTTTGCTTCCTATCAAAGAATGATTTTCAGAATATTTCAGGGTTCAGCTGGAAAAAAGCGACATAATTCAAAGGTGATTTTTAGACAATAAATTTTTAGTTATGTTTTTAGTTTTTCTCTTATTTGGCATAGCTCATATACTCCATCACGTTTTCTTTTATTATAATGGAAACATAAAGTCAAATTATCCTTGGTGATTGTGTAGACCCAGAGGTGCGGAAAAAAACGCTATTGATTAAAAGTTAATAGTTTCGACATTTTACCATTCTTTACCTATGACAATATATAGGTGCTCTGGTTGCTTATCTCTAAGCTCTTTGCAAGAAGAAATGAGAAATTATCGTTTTATGAAAGGCTGCCTGATATAAACAGTTTATCAAATATTTAATCAGTGGCGTCTACATATCTGAACTTTCAGGATTCAAATTAGCAAATTATTTACTAAGAGTCACCATCGTAATTTAAGTATTGTTACGTGGCGTGGCATTCAAGTATATTTTCAAGATTTGAAGACATTCAGCCCAAAGTACTCATATACATCATTTTGTTAAAATTAAAGTTAAATCTCAAGTTGAATGATGGAAAAACTGATTCCACATCCAGATTAAATCTAAAAATTCTTTTTGAAGTATATAGAGATCTACTTTAGAACATATTCAGATCTTTTTAATTGACCTAAAACCACAGCTTTGGGGAGAGCAAACAAATGCCTTGCAGTGTTGATTCCTTTCCCTGAGATACATTCTTTAGTATTACCACTTCTCGATATTTTCGTTTGCATTAAACTAATGTATAGACTTGAAAGTTCAGCTTTCTATCAGACTTTTTGTCATAAAAGAATTTGCAGTATGTGAGTCAACATGACAGTTTTCAGAATTAAACTCTTCAAACTACACCATTGTTTGAGTCGTTACTAAATAAAAACCATTCTTTTATTCATGATAGAAAGAGAATATTATAAAATTAAATGGAAGGCGGTGTTTCTATTACTTGTTTTCAATTCATGTTATTTCATTCTAATATTAGATGTTTGCTTTGTTTATCTTGAAGGCTGCAAGAAAAGTTCTCATTTTCTAACAGTTGTGATATATTAGTTTAAGGCGATTTTAATTAATATAAAACCTAATGACATACTCAACTTCAGATATGTGTGTTGCCTTTGCTTTTCTCATAGAGAACTTTTGAAATAATTATTATGTTTATAAGCTAGGGGTTCTGGAAAATTTTTAGAAACTGTATAAATTCTGTTACACTCGACATGGTACGTCATTTATTTCAGTATGTCAGCTTGTACACACGAGCATTTAGAACAAATAAAATCGATCGCTAAACTAAGGCTAAGAGTGCTGCTTATTGAAGAAATGTTCGAATAGTATAATTAAATCTTTATGCGAATGTGCTTTGAATGTTCTAAAAGAAATATTACCTTTGACTAAAAATCAGAAGATTCGTTTTATCTCCCTATAAAAAAGTTTGAGGAAACTTTCTGATAGAAAAGTGCCTTTTATATAAGAAGAGAAAACTTTTTTACGTATAGTTCAGAGGTGACGGATTTCTCTCTTTATTACTGCCAACAGCCATTACATTGATAGGTTCTCTTATTCATGAGTTTAGTATTAAGAAAATGATTTTAGTGCCCGAAGATCGAGGTTGAAATATTTATGACAAATTATCAGATTTAGACTAACAAATGCCAAGACATTTTACGAAACAAAACTATATTAGAGAGGAGTGAAAAAAGCAAACCAATATTTACAAGTTCTTCAAAAATTTGTAAAAATCCATCCTCAACGAGAAATGATGAAGAAACAGTGGAAAAGAAAGAGCCAGTACTCGAAGATGGAAACAATACCTCGCACTAACATTGTGTCGCTAATAACAAAAGATTTGCTACGTAACGAAAAAACTCTCAAAAGGATCTACAGAATTTCCATGCAGCCTTAGCGAGAAATAAACATTCCCAAAATTTCATTGTAAATAGAAAATATTCAAACCTGAAAAGTTAGTTAAAAGAAGTGTGCGGAAATGTATGTACGCAAAGAAAAAGCTGTGGATTTCTTATTGATGTATTTTATTTTTTCAAGCCTAATAAAAAAAAGTAAATTTATATTGAATAATATTTGTGTCAGGTCGTTTTTTTCCCCAACCTAATTTTAAGAAAGAAGCATTTTCATAAGATATAATATTTTTCTTTATTTGAGTACAAAAAAAAAAATATATATATATACATGTTTTTTATTTTGTCTATAAAATTTTATGTAACATTATACATACATTTTTATACATTTTTAAAAAAAAAATATGATATTCTCTATAAATTTTATGTAATATTATACATTTATATACATATTTATTTTCTCTATAAATTTTATGTAACATTATATATACACATTTTTTTTATACATACTTTTTAAAATTATTTTCTCTATAAATTTTATGACATTATACATACATTTTTTCCCTTTAAATATTATTTTCTATAAATTTTATGTAACATTTATATACATTTTTATACATACATTTTTTTAAAATATTATTTTCTCTATAAATTTTTATGTATCATTATATATACATTTTTCAAAAAAGAAATAAAAGAAAATGAAAGGAAGTATATATAAATAAAAGTTTGTACATTTCATGATCGAACAAAGTAGTTTTTCTTTTTTTTTTCCACCACTTGGAACAGCATTTTTTTAACAAAAAAATAAAATAATAAAATAATAATACAGTAAAAGATTTTTTAACATAAATATTATTAAAATTTTTATTTCTTTTTCTTAATATTAAGATAAATAAGATTTATAAAAATATTACTTTAAAACAACAATAAATATAATACACAATAGCTTAGTAGCCATAAGGTAAAAAGTACTAAAATCATCTTGATGACTCTTTATCGTACACCATTTTATATGTTTTACTTCTTCAATTTTATTTTCGACTTTTCTTTTCTTCCTTTGTCTCTCGTTATTTTCCCCGGATTCGTAATGGTCATGAATCGAGATGCATCCATACTTTGAAACAAGCTCCTTTACCGATTCATAGTTTATGATTTAAACTATTCTGAAAACTAGAGTAAATCCCCACTCTTACAGAGCCATCCGACAATTTGTACGCATAGTTCTTAGGTCCTCCTATAATATACATTTAGGATTATTTTTTTTTAAAAACAAAACTTTTTTTTCTTAAGGAAAAAAAAAAACTTTCTCCTTACCAGTTACAAAAGAAGTTATAGTCCCTCCATTTAACTCATCAGTAAATTCTCCTAAAAAGTTACCGAGGGTGGATCATTCATTCCATCACTTTTGTAAATAATTGAGTCCGTATCAAATACAAAACTGACTCATTTGTTTTTTTCAATTTCACTGTAAAATTTTAGGCGAGCATGGCAAGTCGTGAACGCAGCAATAAAAATATTAGTGGAACTGTCTTGTGTAACAAAATCGTTACTTTGAGTCCATTGAAATGCTGCTATTTCAGGGTGGGTAGAAACACATCTTTTATCTAAGGGGAATAAAACAAAATTGAGTACTGATATTTTATGAAATATAAGGATTTTTTTTCTTTTAAAAATGTATATTCCCTCAAATATATATATATATATAAATATACATACGTCTTTTGTTTTGTCCATCAACATTTTATTAAAGTCATGAACCGTTGACACAAAGTCAATTTATTTTTGTTCAGATTCATACCCCATCTGGAAAAAGAGAAAATGAATAATGCATAAAAATAATAAAAATAACTTTATTTACTTATTTTTTTTTGTAATATTTTGCCAAAATAATAGATTTATATATACCTTCCCCAAAAAGCTGTTTAAAGCTAATTTTTGCCACACTACGCCGGCCTAAATTTACATTGATGGAATTCTTATCTAAAGAAATATTTTCCTTTTCAGAATATGATATGATATATTCTGATTTTTGATGATCAGTTAAACACCCCTTCGGATAACCAGAAGCTTCTTGTTTTTTTTATTTTTAAAAATAAATCGATGTAGGAACGGAAGAGATCATTTGAGGACGACTGAAAATGGTATACTTCATAAATCTGAAAAAAAAAGAATATACAAATATATTTATAAAAACAACAACAACTATTTTTTTTTTTTTACAAATGCTTTTTCCTTAATTACCTTTACAATTTTGTATCCTTTTTCTCTTGCTTTCTTTACCTCTTCAGTCACCCACGTTCCTGTGATGGACCGTTCTTCCTCCGTATGGCTACAAGTCTTTTGATTAAGGGTTTTCAGCACACGTACGACAGAGAGGAAAACATCAGTTTACCATTACATCGAAATGGTAACACGGTGGAATAGCTTTTAGGGGAAATACTTTGCATTTCACCAGACCAAAATAGCTGTCAATATCCTGAAAATCCTTCGTTATTATTTCGGGATGGCCAACAGGATATTCACAGTATTTGTTAACCCAAGGATACAAACTGGTGAAATCAATGTATTTCACATCCTTCATAGAAAAGCTGAATTCCATTGGTCCTTCCACCAAAAAAATGCATCCCTAGGATTCAGTCGGTCTGTGACCTCGTGCTGCAGAAGGAATTCTTGGAAATTCTCCGTTTTCTTTAGATGTACAAAATCGTGCTCCAACATTTGGATGATATTATATCCTCTCTGTCGCAACGTATCTATACACCTCTTTCTTTTGACGCAGGTTTCTCATTGTAGTACCAGTCAAGGGGTGTATTAAATCTCCATCATAACAAATTTCACAGCCATGGTGAAAAGTTTATCCCTGAAAGAAAAGGGAATTTTTAAAAACTTCCTGTATCAATTTTTAAAAAAAATTCAATAAAAAAAATAAATAACTCACTTGATACTGGTATACAGTATTCGTTTCTTTACAGAAACCATCCACACTATATCCTGCAAATTTTGGTTCACCTGTCCCATTCAGGCGTGAAGTATTCGATGGCCTCCGTATGGGCAACGAAGTCTAACCATCGAATACTATCCCGACTGAAATTGATGGAATTGCAATATCCTTGAACAGGGATCATTGCAATCGTCTTCGGCTTTATATGGCCAGATCTATACTGCCATACAAGCCGATGCAATAGTCACATATGTAAATGGATCCACGCCAGTCACACTCTGAAATTGTTCTCTGAAAATTTTACAGCATCGTCTTAATATGTCAACATCTGACCTACAAAGAAGAAATATATATATATATATATATATATATATATGTGTGTATTTTATATATATATATATATATATAAAATATTTTGTGTGTATTTTTATAAGTTTTTTCATTTCATTTCATTTTAATTATTATTATTATTATTTTGCTTACCTGCAGTATTTCAGCATCTCGTTTTTGAAGTCAAAAGTATTAGTTTTTTGACAGTTATACCACAGAAAATTTTCTCTGTGTCGCCAGTTGACATAGACGATGGAGAAAATAAATCAGAGTCCGGAAACGATCCGACATAACTTTGGTTTGAAGGACAGTTAAATAGATGTGGAAAATACCCCTTAGCCAGCTCTTCCAAACCAAATGTTTTTGGAAGTTTAGAAAGGGCATAGAAAAAAGTTGAACGAATCTATGATTCTTATATTTAATGCAGATAATGTTATACACATTATCTTTGAGCCATTGGGAATGACTCGAGGGCATTGACCTTGTTCCAACATCCATCGAAGAATAAACTGTCCATCGAACCTTTCATGTTGTATTGCTATTGCCGTGAATCCCTTATGCTGTGGAGAAAAGAGATATTTGCAAAATTTATCAATTGCATCGTAGCCTTCACAGACAAATTCAGTGCCATCGAGGTACTGTGCTACAGCAAAATTCACAACGTGCTCTCCAGTTGTTTGGTCTGTCTCAAAATCGAAGAATATAAGTTTTTCGTTGCACTTCTTCGCAGGTTCTTTCTGAAGGTAGCACATATGGCTTTCGGAGACAGTCTTCTTGCAGCTGGGGGCATCTCTTTTCCTCACATCGATGTTGACTTTTAGAGCAGACTTTTCTTAGGATAACTTTGCAGCATTTCCTACATTGATACAGCTATAAAATCAGAGCGTTCATATTTCAGAAAAAATAGAAAAAAATTTCAACAAAAACAATAGTGCAATTATTAGAGATATTAGTTACTTTATCACAAAGTCCATTTTCCTTATGAGCCTTGAAACAGAAATCAGAACGCGTGTTCCGATCGCAGTCAGAGCATCGTTTGCTTTCCCCAATTTGGCACGAAGGACTACGACATACATGACAAATCGTAGTGCAGTGGTGATTTTCTATGTGATCAAATGGTTTGAAGCATTCTTCACAAAAAAAAAAATTTGACCCATAAAAACCTTTAGAGAGGTGATAACATCAAAATGGTTGTCATGGTGCCATAAATAAATACGGCGATCCTCCCGAACAGGTCCCTTGTAACACACCTAGGGAAAAAATAGCGTAAATATATATATAAATCATTTTATTGAGGCAAGTTAAAAATTTTTAAAAAAAAAAAAAAAACATTGTACCTGATTTAAAGCCGTAGTGGAAACAACAATAACTTGTATTTTTAAGTATTGTTCGAACAAAGCAATTTTTTTCAAATCCACAAGGTCCTTGTGGTACACCAGTTTTCTGATGCAATGCTATTGCACGTCTTTGAAGGAGACAACAGTTTTTTCCTCAAAGACCTTAAGTCTGCATCTTTTTTTAACTTCTGCAATAGCAAGAATAATTGCTTTAGCACAGCAAATATTCAAATCGTCCTCGGCACGCACCGTATGGATTTTTTTCTTAATCGATCGATAGATGGATTAACACTCTCCTGTTGCGTTTACCGGAAGCTACGGGTCGACGAATGGTAATTATCTCAATATTAAAACCTTCATCAAGACGCACCTCGGATTTCGATTGTAGAACTTTAGTGGCATGCCATTATTTTTTCTACGCTCATTTCGAAACGAGAGCATTAAATGCGTAGATGGGTCTGTCGAGGTGTTCTGAAAAAAATTATTGCTCTTATCAAGTCCGTAGGTTCCAAGCTACTAGTCACTCTCGAAGCAATGTTTCGAAGAGTGTTCGAACGGTGCATCGCTCGTTTGACCAATAGTGGCTGATCCGTTATTAAGCCAGCAATCAGGATCTAGTAAAACCTGAAAGATCACTTCCTCGCTGTTGAATTTTTATTTGGTCTGCGACATCTTTCGATGATACGGAAGGCTGAATCCAACTATGAAAAAAAAATTAAAAATTAATGTAAAAATATTGAAACAAAAGTTAACACATTCATAATAGTAATACTAAATTTACATTGCAGTTTCCATCAGTTTCTAATGGAGTCAAAAAGTCCAATCTTGACGGGGCAGCGGCATCTACCTTTATTATTAAGGAAAAAAAAATGTTCTAACATTATTTTTTTCCAGTAAACGTCGGAAAAATTTAATTGCTATTTTTTAAAGCGAAAATATATATATATATATATATATATATATATATATATTTATTGAATAATACCTCTAATCCATTTCCTAATTGAGATAGTAAATCTTTACATTCTTGTGATGCTTCTAAAAAGGCCTGAGTGCATTCACCAAGAAGCTTAAACAACAGAATATATATATAAGTTAATCCAACTCACCAAAAGAACAAAAAAAAATAATAATAATAAAAATACATTCAAGCTTACTTCGTCATCGCCTTCAATAAAAGGCATATCTTCATCTTCAAACAAAATCTACACAAAATACATAATATTATTAGTTGGAAAATAAAAATAAAAGATTCACAAAAAATCTGATTTATTTAAATATAAGTAATACAAGGAATGAAATATTTGCTCTTTTTTTTTTTAAAAAATAAAACATTGAAAAACACGTCATTGAAGAATCATTACATAAAGTTTAATTACAAATATGATGCATATAAAATAGTTTGTTGTTTTTTTTTTTCATTCAAGGCAGTATAAATAAAAATATTTTTCTTGTTATTTTGTTTTTAACCAAGCCTATTTTTTTATTACAAATGATTCTTTTAAAAAATATTATGTAAAATGAATATTGCTTTTCAATGTTCATTTAGAATAAATGAAAAATGGAAATATTTTATTTTGAACAAAGCACGTGGTTAAGGAAAAAGCAAATTTCAGCATGTATCAAAAAACATTTTTCATTATACAATCTTGTCTAGAATCTATATTTTATTTATTTATTATTTCCTTTTAATTAAAGCACAAAAAAGGGGAAAAAACTGTAATGGAAGTCTTATTACACAAAAATTTTTTATTACAAATATGATGCATACAAATGGCATAAAAATAGTAAACTATAATTTTAGTTGTTTTTCCCGAAGCTAATATAAAAGAAAAGTCTTTTATTTCATTTTTATTTTAACTATTTTTATTACAAAAATGAATATTTTCAAAACTTTTTTATGTAAAATGGATATTGCTTCTCAATGCTTCATTTAGAAATAAATACTTTTACAAAAAGTAATAAAAATGATAAGGAAATAAAATATATATATATATATATATATATATATATATATATATATATATATATATATATATATATATATTCTTTTTATAATTTACTTTTTATTTTGATCAAAACACGTGTATAAGGAAAAGACAAATCTCAGCATCCATCAAAAACATTTTCATTATACAATCTTAACTAATTTCAATTATTTTATTTTTATTAAAAGTACAATTCACATATGTATCAGTAATTATAATACACAAAAACGTACACTTACTTCATTAGTAGCTCGCATAGTTGATTCCATATTAAAACTTCCCAATATCAGGATAACAGACTTCACTATTTTCAAAAAAATAAAAACGAGAGAGAGTAGATTACAATTATTTTTACGAGAGAAAATCACAAGCGTGTCACAGTAGAAAATGAAATATTATAGCGAAGTGTGGGAATATATTACGAAGTTATCATACGTCATACTTTGTTTCAGCCTCTCACAGTGCTCGCAGGTTTTATTTACAACCAATCAGAATATTTCAAGCAGTCGTGTACAACTCCACTTTACGCTCACACCCCTCCCAGAAGCTGAGTATCCCTCAACTCCGTACTGACTCACATTCAAGTCATCCCCTGTTCTGACAAGACTGCACACGGATGAAAGACACGTGCATCTTGCTTTCCACGTGTATCTTACTTTCCACGTGCATCTTACACGATGAGAAGGGGGCATCTACGTCATATCGACATCCAATCAGAAAACTGCAAGCAGCTGTATACCCCTCAACACTTATCAGAGAAGAAGCAGTATACCCCTCAACTCTTCTCAAGGAACCCTATTGTTACACGTGGTGCGAGAGGTTGTTACACGTGGTGAGAGGGGGATTGGCCCTCCCTCCTTATCTAACAGGTTGAGAGGGGGAGGAGAAAACCCTCCTATTGGACGATGGTGGCGGCGGGGGGGATGGGGGACCCCCTATTGGACGATGGCTCCGTTGGAAGGGGGAGGGGAATGGCCCCTCCCCTCCTTATCTAACAGGTTGAGAAGAAGAGGAGGGGAAACCCTCCTATTGGACGATGGCTCCGTGGGCGGGGGGAGGGGAGTTTGATTGACAGGTGACACGCCCCTTCTATTGTTCTCACTGGGGACCTGCTATTACTACTATGGTTTCTTGTATTTATACGATGTTCAATAAATGGTGTAGGCTCTCCCCCTGGTTGAAAGCATTCTTCATACTTTTCCAATAGTGAATTTATTTCTTCCCGTTGTGGAAGTGAAAGGTGAGTACCTTCATTTTTCCGAAGTTGACAAAGATGTGGTTCAGGGTCAGCAGTGAGCAGAGCATTTATATTAGGAGGCGCTTTCACAAAATTATATATTCTGTGAGACGTTTCAGTGAAGTACCATTGTTTTCTTTGGAGATCTAAGACGATCCCTGTAGCTGTTAAAAAATCTATGCCTAGAAGGGTTCTGTTACCTCTAGCATTTTTCAAAATTAATAGTTCCGTGGGAATGACTTTTCCTTGAATACTAATGTCTACAGAAGTTGTCAGTATTTCTGTGGTTTGAGTACGACCGTCAGCAAGAGTCATCTGCATTGTTTTCTCTTCAAAATTCAATCCTTTTTGTTTAAGTAAATGGTATAATTTTTCACCAGCCACTAAATGTGTAGCACCAGTATCAGCACAAACTGCTGCTTCTGTATTACAAATGGAAATTTGGATTATACTAATGGGATTACTTTCACTAGAAAAACTATAAAAGTTTGATTGATTCAGACTTGATGACAAGGCATTATTTTTGTCGAACTGGGTTGCAAGTGTGGCATCTTGATCGAATGATTCCAGGAGCATCACATCCATAGCAAGATACAGGAGTTCTGTCTTCTTTTTGTATCAACGATTTTCTTTTCAGGTATTCTGTCTTTGGAAATGGGATTCCGCCTACTGTTACTGGGAATCCCGGTTTCCCGCCTACTTTGACTGGGGAAATCAGACAGAGAATGTTCATACGACAACTTAGGATTTTGTGTGTAGTTACTTCTCCAGGGACTGGAATTCATTTCTTTTTTGTTTCCAGCTAAAGTTTTTTATTGTTTTTCTCATGTTTTTAACTTCTTCATACGAATCTAGCTTATCCACTAGTTGTAGAGGATTGTTCCAACTACACCACTGGTCCAAAAAGTGATCTTTGTAATCTTGAGGGGTTTTCTTTTTTATTTGGTCCGTCACAATCAAATCTTTCAATTCTTCAAGCGTCGTAACTTTTGATTCTTTCAGCCACCCATCAAAATATGTTTGCAAGTCAAAGTAGAAGTCACGCCAGGTTTTCACAGGATCTTTAATGTGTCGGGAAAACATCTGCCGAAATTTTTCTGCACTTAATTTAAAGCGTTTTAGAAGAATTTGTTTGACTTTATAGTAGTCTTGAGCATCGGCAAAAGATTCTCTAGTGATTAATTTTGAAACTTCAGTTGGTAAAAGACCAACAAGGTATACCACCCACTGTTGAATTGGTACTTTTAAAAATGTTAATTGTCTTTCGAAGAGGTTTAGGTAAATTGTTATATCAGTTGTCTTGGGATCAAAAATCGGAAGTAATTTTTGGAGTTCTAATTTTGGCATATTGGAGTCTGAAGTTGTAGAAGTATTAGTTGTAATTTGAAATTTTTGCAATTCAAATTGTCTTTGGTTTTCTTTTTCTCTTTCAGCCCGCAATTCGAGCTCTTTTCTATCACTAATAATGCGATTTAAGCATTCACACGTAAATTCTGCATCATATCCCTCACTATTTAAAATTGCATCTTTTATGTCAAGAATTTTAAAATTGTCTTGCATTGTTATACCTAGCGTTTCCGCCAATTCAAGGAGGTCCCGCCTGCGACCTTTTGCTAAATAGGTCATTGCGAAATGTCACTTAAAATTAATTACAAATTTATTCGTTGAACTTTAAATTAAATTTAACCAAATGTTATTAAATAATTAATAATACTGTATTATGCAACATAAAAATAATATCTTAATTTCTACAAAATGCAATTCGAAAAATTTGTATGAATCACAAAATGAAAAAAAATATTCTCGTAGATATCACTTATAACTCAAAATCTAAGTAAAAAAATACTATCAAACATTTAGCCAAAAATAAAAACTTATAAAAGCATGTTAAAAATCATCACTAATCTAAAACACAGTTGAAATATCTGGCACAATCAAGTTAAAAAATAAATCATATACTCATAAATGAAAGTTCTACTCAGCCGAAACAAAATTTCTTATTAATATTCAAAAGAAAAACACAAGTTATTTCAGTTGATTCCATAAAAAAAACCCAATTGCATAGAACTCAGTTATGATGAACGTTTCGTATATACAACCTTGAACGATCTCAGATTCTTTCCCCCTACTTTATTTTCGCTTACACAGCATAAAATATCTCATCAGTTTCATAAATGAATCATAGCTTAAAAATTAATACTAGCAAGAAGAGAAAACGGAGATATATATATTCTTTTTTCTTTTAAACCACTAAATATATTATTTAACTGAGACAAATCTTTCAACATATAATGCACATAAATGAATTTTTTTTTTTTTGAAAATAGCATATAACAATACAAAAATTTTCCAGCTTAAATGCTTTCGAACAAGAATTGTAATCATTTAGAGAAAATAATACACATAAATACATATATATTTGGTTTTGTGTTCTCACTTAAGCTTTTAAGTAAACAACGTTATACTTATTAGTTTAACCAATACAGGAAGTATATTTTAAAAACACATTGAATATAATTTAACTGTATTTTATGCTGTTTAGCAAATTACACAATTACATTTCTTGAAATAAGAAAAAAAAAAAAAAAAAAGATTTCTTAATTTAATTCGAACAGGACGTTCTAAATTTAAATCAGTAAAGAATGTTCTCTATGTCAGAACAATGAAGTCAGTTTTTAAGAAATTAAAACTTACACAATTCTTTAGGATATTAAATCCAATTTGCATTTGGGCATGCAATGGTTAATTTAGTATTATAAGGTATAATACTTAAAGAAAAATTCAAAGTAAAAACTTTTACTTGTTCTTCAGGTGAAGATAAATCCAACGATTTTGTTAAACTTGCTCATTCTACAGGTGAGAACGGAACAATAGCGGTTAACCTGAAAAAATTTGTTACTTGCACATTTCTACGAGCGAGAACGGAACATTAGCGGTTAACCTGAAAATTAATAGCGAGCAACAGCCAAGCCTCTTTAAATATAAAAACACGTTGGGCGTCAAATTATAAGGGGGTGTGACCCAATGTAATAAAGGGACACGCGGGGAAGGGGTTCTTAATTAATTCCACTAGTTAATTAAACACGTTTATTAGACAAAACAAACATTTACATACTAGAGGGCGCGATAGTCTTTCTACTGTTCATATGAGAAGAGTTTAAACTACGGGGGTTACAGTATACATTTTTGATTCAGAAAAATAAGCATTATTTTTTAGAACTAAAATTGAAAAATGGATTTTTTCAAAATATACGATGTCCCTGTTCCCTTAAAAGGAGAGTTACAAACTATATACATATACCATAACTTTACTGACACTAAGTATATATGAATTAAATAATAATAAGCAATTATATTTGATATTAGAATATGGAGATAACAATAACTAGGAATTATGTAAATTTATAGAAATAAACTATTATTAATCTAAGAATATATATAAATATATAAGAATTTTTGTTGAAATTGTTGAATCCGGCACTTTCCACCAAATTTTGAAAAATCGCCAATTTGGCGCATTTTTGCGTGTTGTGTTTCGGAGTTGCAACCCTACCACAACACGCAACGCCGGAGTGCGAATTTCAAGATGACGGAAGAAAAATCATTGAAAAATAGCATTTTAAATTTCAGAAACTGAAAATCGCTGCAAAAATCAGGCATTTAAAAATGGAAATAATTTCACTTACCCTTAAAAAATGCTGCTTTTCCCGACATTTACGATGATGATGAGTTGCCTACTGAAATTATACCAGTGTGCTACTGCATATTTCTGAGAGCACCTTCCAAAACATTTTTATTTTTGCATCACTAACAAAACGGTGCACGAAAAAATTCATGTTACTCAATTCAAACCAAAACCCATATGATGGGTATCCTCTTTCACACTGGACTGAATTTTGCAGTACCATTCAAAAACTATAATTCACTTTCTTATATATATATATATATATATATATATATATATATATATATATATATATATATATATATATATATATATACCCGTTCTTTCTATCAATTCAATACTTTTTCCACATTTTGGACATGCATACGATGATCTAATCAAACCTTCTTTAATGCACCATTCTAAAACAGCTTTCTTTCCAAGCACAGGTAACATGGCAAAAAAACCTTTAACAATAGTAATCGTAATTTTTCATGCATTCATTCAAATTAATCCTAACAGCATCGCTGGACATCATGGCAATCTTTTGAAATTTATGTGGAGAAAGAAATAAAAATATTACCTGCAAAATGTAATTCCTAAAACGAAGCCGTACAGCTGACCCAACCGGAGCAAAAGAAATAACCGTTTCCTGTGTAAATGATTTTTTAAAGAAAAAAAGCTTTCTGCTCATGCGCGAGAAAGATCGTTGAAGAATTAAGCTGTTAAAATAAAAAAACAATTACGAAAGCGCTAACTTGCCGCGATATCGTTAAAACTGTTAAAATTAAAAGAAATCTACTGCGCATGCGCTCAATTTCGCCAAAAAAAAAAAAGCGACTTCTCCTCCACTGGAAAACGAATTCAGAAGGGTTACCAGATTTCGCGCATTTATTGATTTGGCGAGAAAACACTTGGCGCGATAAGTCCCCGATTCGACAAATCAACCGAATTTTTTAATTCGTATCAAGACCTTCTCATCCTTTTCAGAGCTGGGAAGTGTTGCGACGAGAGGATAAGAACTGCTCTACACTGCGAAAAACTGGTATTCAGAACGGAGTACAAAATATTCACTTTTGAATACGTCACATACTCAAAATAGCTCCGATGCAAACATACTCAAATTTGAGAATAGCCCATTCTCATCTTTGGCAACGACTACGCACTCAAAATTGTAAACAACACATACTCATTTTTGAACCTGTTACTGGATCAAATTTGAGAATATAACAGCTAAATGAGTGTGTAATGCACTTATTTATGGGTCAAATATGAGTTTGTATGTTATTTATTTTCGATACTGTTGTATATATATATATATATATTTTAATATATCCAAAAAATATACATAAAAAATCAAATCAAATTTAAAGGGATCTAAATATGTGATTGTAAATTTCATTTTTTTCCATCTTATATATTATTTAATTTACATTTTATATATGTAGTCTTTACCACTTAACTTCGAAAATCTAAAATTTTTTTGCATTTATTGTGCTACAAAAAGGTACTTTAGTATCATCGCAAAAGTGCCAACGTTCAAGATAATTCGCCATGTCTCGTACGCGTTGAATTAGCAACCATGTGTATTTCGTTTTATATAATGTCGCCAAAACCAACAAAAATTTTACATTAAGAAAAAAAAATACAACTATTATTTGATCAAAAACTTTGTCTTCGAACTTGTTCCTAAGCTTTAAATCTTTGAAAATAACAAAAATAGATTCGATGAAATAGTTAAACAAATGTGTAAGCATTTGAACTAGTTCCAGAAGCAATTTGGGGTTTATTAAAAGTTATATTTATATTTCTAAAAGAAATATATTGTTTCCTTAAAATCCCATACAAGAAGAAAATTAACTTTTATTTAAATTCAGTCTTTCAATATTAAGTTATTAGAAATATCTTGGAAACATTAGGATGAATAACAGATTTTATATAGTAAAATCTTCAAAACAAAGTAAGAAAGAAATAGTTCTTTACATATTATGTAACGAAGAAAAAGCCTTTTGAGTAAAATAACACTCATTAGAGGCCCAGGTGTGCAAGTACTTTTTTATGAATTGTTTTGTTTAAATAGAAACACATTCATCCAGATGGAAATATAGAAAAATGCATTGCACAATATATATTACAAATTAAGCTAGTTTTTTATTCATATCAACTGATTTTATACTCTTCTATCACCAAAGAAAACAAATTATAGTTTTTAAGTTAATGTTTTTTTAATCAAAAATGTCAGTTCTTAGAAGAATGTAAAAACAACTAAAACAGTAGAACCATAATCCAATATACAGCATTTTATTTTCAATGCCTTTTTTTTTCTCAATGATTCACTTAAACAAGAAAAATAAAACAAACCAAAATCATATTTTTGAAATATTTATTCTGGAAATGACACATACATATCATACATTCAAAAAATAAACAATATATGTGAGATTTTTGAAACAACACACCATCTATAAGTTATTTTTTATTGATTTTTTTTATAAACACTATATAATCAATACTATAGTCAACTCCATTGTTTTAATGTAATATATATTGAATTATTTGCTTACTAGTAGAAATGAAATTAATGCAAATTAAGAATAAAGCATTCATAATCTAGAAACATGATAAAAGGTTTAAAAAGTATGATTTTCTAAATATTACACATGATGGTATGATTTTTTTGAAGTTCACATGTATAAAAACTACTGTTCAAAAATACCACACATTGGAACAATATATATATATATATCAGTACACTACACACCAAATATCTTTTAGGCAGGGTTTTAAACCTGCTGCAAATAAGATTTTGGTTTCCAACAGTTTTCAATCTAAGATGATGGTCTCGCAATAAGAACTGAACATGAAAATAGTTTAAAAGAATGGCTTATTCCTGACAAAAGAGGAATTACATTATGAAGCTCAAATGTTGTAGAAAACCAATTAGAAAAATATGAGTGCCAGGATTTAAAAAAACAGAACACAAGGTATTTAGAAATGCCAGGAAAAACAGAAAAACTACGGAAATTGGAATGTGGGGAAAATGGGAAAATAATAACTGCATTTAAAAGCGTAGGGCGCTTAATATCAATTGTTATAATTTCTTAATAGTTCTATTCTGTAATACAGAGTTAGTGTAAAAATGTTGTACAAGGAACCCCCACATGTTTACCACAATGACATTAATTTTCTCGTTAATCATCTAATTCTTAGGTTCAATCCTAGGAAAGCGACAAACCAAAAAAGTGCCAAGCCAGAACAAGATGGCCGCAAGTGAATATAGCGGGACAAGGTGGATCGTAATGAAAATATATGTAAACAATACAAAAATTAGTCAAACGTATTTAAGATAAAAAAAAACAGCACTTACTTTCTTATGTGCTGATCTTA
This sequence comes from Trichonephila clavipes, assembly GCA_019973935.1. NCBI lineage: Eukaryota > Metazoa > Arthropoda > Arachnida > Araneae > Nephilidae > Trichonephila > Trichonephila clavipes. The sequence continues at coordinate 20,032 of BMAU01013960.1, forward strand.
AGGACGAAGTGAAAAGTACAGCATATCAGCTGATTTTAAGAAAAAGCCAAAAAAGCCTCATCGTTAAGAGAATAATGTACGGTAGCACATGCACAAATATTCTGCGAGACGTAATGGTTAAACATACCCATTTGAAATCTAGTTACAGCACTCTTTCGTTCGTATAATCCCATTCGCAAAGAGATTTAGAACAGCCGTATAGCATTCAAAAAATCACACCGAGTTCCTTCCTTCGAGAAACGGCGATTAATCAATTTTTCTTACATTTAGCATTCAACAAAGTACAAATTCGAGGTCGAATCATTGGGACACGTGCCAGGAAGGCCGCAGTGTACCCAACAACAAAATGACGCAATTCGAAATACTCTGACAAAATCAAAAATTCCAGAAATTTGGTTTACAATTTCAAATGTATCAAAACAGCTATCCAAGATGGTGTTCGCCAACCAAAATAATTTGCTCCAAGGATGGAACCACCTAGGACTGAACCCATTGTCTTATAGGCCAGAAGATTTATTTTTTACTTTTAGCGGGAGATTAACTGTAAGACACATTTTTAAACGATAATTTATGAAATTTATGGTGTTTCATGTACGTGGACTGAACAGATTTCAGTACTTGGTCAGTGTCAAACTTTCAATACTGGCGCCCCATACGATCACAATTTTTATCGCGCCCCCATCATTAATAATGCACTGAATGCAATAATAATGCACTTTTTTACGCGGGAACATCAATAATCAGTGAATATATACCGTACAAAAATTCATGTACGATTCTCATATTAAATTTTGTAGAGTTGCTTTTAAGCAAAAAATATTAAGTAAAGGATAGGTATTATGTTATTTTTCCGGTTTCTCTAATTTTTAAAGGAACATATTGCAAAATGCGGTGGCTGATTAGAAGACAAAATATAGTTATCAGCTTTTTTTCGAAGAACTCGTGGGTCAATTTCTAATCATAAGCATTCCATATTGAAAAATTTGCTTTTAAGACAGGCCCATGGGTCTGCAGTTACTTATTAAACTTGTTCTTAATTTAGCATTAATTAATTAGTTATAAAATACTCTGTGCAGCACTGATACATTAAACGTATATTGGCTGGCCCGCTCTTTGCAGGAGTTCACATTTATCGAGAAAATAAAACATTATTGATATAATCGCTGGATTATAAGAGAGTACCAAACGCAACAATGTTTAAAAATGTAAAATGATTTTTTTTAAATCGTTGCTCAAATTATAATTAGTTTTGGTGAACTGTAATTTTAAGCCTCACAGAATTAGCATTTAGAATTGATGTTGAATAATGAACAATAATATAAAATTCCGATGAAAAATAATTGTATTATTTTAATATTTAAAGTGAAAAGACCACATGTTTTAAACCTGGAGCAGGCACATCACAGATACTAATGGTCAGTGGGGCATTGAGCCACCCCAATGTTTTTTTATAATTATTTTTATAGTCCAATAAAAATCGTAATTCCAGTGAATAATTTATAATTAAGAGAAAATATACTCACCTACTTTGGGGAACACAGAAAATATTTCGGAAAAATGTGTTATCACATTTGGAAACTCAGTCAAAACAAGTACCTTAAGATTGTAAAAAAAACGTTTGTCACTCCCAAAAAATTTTTGCAGATATGTGACAAATATATTTTAGTTCACTGTTAAGACTGTCAAACCGGAGAATAGCATGACAGCCATTTTAACAATTAAAAGTTTTAAAGGCCTTACCGATTTCGTGCAATCTCGCTCGGCGTGTGGCCGGAATAAAAGGGATATGCAATACAAATGGGATATGCATTACAATATGGATGTTCAAAAAAAAAAATATGTAAAACGTTTTTCATTATCGCTTTTTATATGTTTGGGAATAACTCATAATTCAAATAAATCTTGGCCAAGTAATCCTTCCTTCTCTGTGCTTTTACAAAAATCAAAAATATTTTACAAGGAAAAATCGCAGCAGAAATAGTTTATTTTGCAACTTTCTAAAAAAAACAAAAAATAAGAGCAGGGACGTAACTAACCGTACATAGTAAGTTCGCTTGGTCAAACCGCAGCAACAAAATGATGCTGCCTACAGCTGATGACAAAATACAAAAAGTGATGAATATTTTATCTTACTAAAATTTTTTCGATTATGGGTCTGGGTTTTGTTTTTCTCATTTTGATTTGCAAATCGAAACCGTAATAAAATTAGAAGCTTTAATTTTTTATGACGTAATATCACAGATATGAAAATTATATAGTGTAAATGTGTATTTTTTATTATTTAGTATTTTGTTTAACTTCATTCCAGTAAATAAATTTTTTTTTTTAATCTTTTATTTTGATATGCTCGCGCCCCCTTGTACGTTCATCGCGTCAGGCTGAACAGATTTGAGAAACACTGACTTAAGTATAATCAAAACAATCGCCAACTCTATTAATAATTCGCTGAATTAACAACTCCAATTGGTACTTACCTCTTATTGGCGACATTATATGAAATGACGCACCTAGTTGCAAATTTTCAGTGTGTCATCGGGGTTGCCAACTTGGTGAGTTATTAATAGAGTTGGCAATATTGATGCGATATTTCATAAGTACCCTCCAATTTCCTGTGTTGTACATGCTGAATTGGCAACCAGGTGCTTCGTTTCCTATAATGTTGCCAATAGGTTGCAATAATATATAAGTAGGGGAAACCTATGTACCTAGGGCCATATTTTTTCAATGCACAAAAACGGAGCCCCTGGCCTGTTTAAAAATGTAAAACTGATATGCACTCATCATTTTACTAACTGCCATCCAATTGTAAATAAAAATACTTAAAATATTAAATTCTGTGAAATAAAAGGATTTAAAAAATTCACAGATGGCCCTAGGTACAATATCATTATACCTAGGGCCTTTTCTAGAAAGTTAGGTTTCACTCTGTAATCATTAGAAAACAAACATACACACATGAATTTAATAAAAGAAACAATATCAGCTAATACATTGAATTATCATGGAACCATTTAAATTGCAATGTGTCAAATTATTAATGAATTGCACGTATTTTCATCCAACATTTAATTTAAAAAACTGGTTCCAAAAGAGAGCTGCATACATTGTCGTTCTGAAGCATCAACAGATTGTGGTTTAGGCAATCTGAACACAATATTTCTGTTGCCAATTTTATAAGTTTATTCTTTATCATAAAGAAACTTATTTGAAGGTGCAATATCCTTTAGAAATTTAACACTCTTGTGTTCTTTTTTAACATCTATTACTTCTGCCATATAAATATGTTTGGTTTTTTGCCTTGTATTTTTGTTAAATAAAATCCCCTTTTCAATAATATCCCTTATATCAGTTACTGTAGAATTTGTATCATCAGTGGAATGCGAGAATCTTCAATATCTGATAATTCTTATATTATCTGCATCAGGTTTTGACCATTTTATTCAGTCAGGATTTCTAGGTATCTAAAAAAGTCAAGAATTTATAATTGCTCATTAAGAGGAAAATTGATAAATTAAAAATTTAATTGAAATATCCTAAAAAATCTGATTTAGAAGTATATTATTTTTATAACTATAAAAATTTAGGGGTTTTCTTGTTAATTAAATGAATTCTTATGTTTGTATAAATAAAATAATAATCCTGAATAATAACAATAATGGTAGCTAACATTTTTTTATTAAATCAAGCATGTTGAAAATTTCACAACAAAATATACACTCCTCTCATTTTAATAACATCCAATAATAATAAAAAACTTGACTAAATCAAAATGGTTCAGATAATTAAGACCATTTTTCTCTTTTTATCATGAAACCTTTTTCAATGAAATAATAACATAAAGAATATTAATTCCAATTGTACATAGGTACAAGGCAACTATGTGGCCCCAGGTACAAGATTAGGTAATTTTATACAAAATGTCTTCTGCAGAAAACCCACACGGAGAGAGGATTTATTTAAAATCTTATTTAGTACTTAATGTTATAAACAAAATTATGTACAAGAAAAAAAAATTCAAAGAAAATTACTTACTTTGTACAACAATAAAAAGAGATGAGCTACAGAACTTTACTTCGGACTATGTAAAATGTTTTACATTTATAACTAACCGCCGATTTCTTTTGAAAAATTTCAAAATGAATGCCAAAGTAGGAATTGGTGTTCCCACTCACCCAACTGAGTAATAAAACTGAACAACTAAATATTATTCAAATAAAATGGGTTGGCCCTAGGTACACAGGTCTTCCTTACTCCGATTTCTTATGTTTTTTTACTCGTAAACAACATGCCTTTATACAAGAGTTTTTGTACCAAAGCTGTATTAATTTTTGGTACTTACATATTATCGCAACTTTATTGTCGAGATTATATGAAATGAAATACATGGTTGTGTCAATTTAGCGTGTACAACACATGGAAGATCAGGGTTGCCAACTTGGTGAAGTATTCTGAATGTGGGCATTGTTGCAATAATATGTAAGTACCTAAATTTTTCTCTACCTTCCTTTAGGACCAGTTGATTTTCCCTGTTAAGCCTAACTCCATTTCAAAATTCATGTAAAATCCTTTTCTAATAAAATATCCAAAAAAAAATTTATGGTTTATAATCATTCCAAATTTTATAAGTTCTAGATCACACAGGCTTGATCACGGGACTTAGAAAAGGGAAGATTTTCTGATGAAGAAATTCTCTTCACGGTTATGAGAAAGAATGAAATGTATAACAGCAAGTATGATTCCTCTACTGAAATCGATTCTAATTTAGAAGAGGGAGACACTGTTGAAAATAAATGCTTTATATAGAGAGAAACAAAAACATTTGGGAAGAACGTAATTTTAAAGGAGACAACTGGTACACATCTTATCCACTTTCAGATGAACTTTTGAAGAAAAAAAAATATTGCTGGAACAATAAGAGAAAATAAAGAAATTCCAAATTTTTTAAATTTAAAAAACAAAGTTTACTCCTATATGTTTAGTTTTAATAAGATAAAGATTTTTTAAAAAAAATTAAGATCCCGTGAAAACATCGCACTCACTCACGACTAGATTAAAAGAGTGTATAAACAATGTGCTGAATGCCCTTATAAAAAGAATAGAAAACTAAATTTAAGAGTGAAAAATGTAATAAACATAATGTATTTCCTACTTTTTTTTTCTTTTTTTTATACAAATTTTACGAAATAATCAGAACGTAAACATCCTTGGGGGTGTGAGATACCCTGCGCAAGAACTTTAGGCCATTTTTTTCGCGTGAGTGATGCAGGGTTATAAGATAAATTAGTGCTTACATATATGGCAATACCAATTTCACATGTGTCATGTGCGCTGAATTGGCAATCATATATGCTTCATTTCATATAAAGTCGCCAAAAGGTTGTGATAATATGTAAGTACTGATATATATATATATAAATCCAATTTAAACAATGTAGATCAATTATTGATGAGAAAAAATATTCGTTAAATATTAGTAATCAAGTACATTTAATATTTATATGTAATGTCCAAAACTGAAAAGCATTCTTGAAATAGATTACATGCAATTTTACTAACTAATTTTGCTCATTCTGTAAATTCTGTTCAGTAAATTTTGATTCTTTCAATATTCGAAAATGAGAGTGAAAGGAATCATAAAGTAAGTATATTGAAATTGTTGAAGCTCCTTATAATTTTTTATGAGAACTTTAAACACATTTTCCATAAATTTACTAATAAGCTAAAAAAGTTCTTTAAAACTTACAAGAAATTAGTCTTCTAAAAATTATAGTTTAAAAAAACTACAAAACACACTTTTATAGTTAATCGAACTAAAAAGGAAAAAATAATTCTTAATATAAGAATAAAATGATTAGCGAGAAAATTACTGTCATTGTGATAAAAATGTGGGGAGCTCAATATCAATTGTCATAATTTCTTACTAGTTCTATTCTGAAATGCTGAGTTGGTGTAAAAATGTAGAACAAAGCACACAATGACATTAATATATATTTTCTCGTTAATCATTTTATTCTTACATTATGAATTATTTTTTACTTTTTAGTTTGATTAACTATAAAAGTGTGTTTTTTGGTTTTTTAAAACTATAATTTATTTTTCATTTTTTACTATTTAGTTTGATTAACTATAAAAGCGTGTTTTTTGGTTTTATAAACTATAATTTTACATTTTTTAGTTCGTTCTACAATAAAAGCATGCTTTTTTTAATTTTTTAAACTATCATTTATTTATTTCCATTTTCAAAGAAAGTGGGCAATTGTTTTTATTATAATAAGAAATTACTGACATGAGTGTTTTCGCTTTAGAATTGAAACTATCTTCTAGTCACCAGATCTGGAAATGGGAAATCGTTAATCGTCATGATCCTTATCAGGACAATGGAACAAAATTATTTTATTGTCATCAGTCCTTGACAAGTGTGCAAAATTTCGAATTAATCAGACCTTTTAGAGTGGGTAAAAATATAGTCCAAAGATTCCGTTACATACAGGTGAAGCTTATAAAAGAGTCTAAAAAGATTAATAATTGAAAACGAAAATTTATTTTGTAAACTTGCCTTTTTCAAACCATGCAAGGCATTTTAGAGTTCAATATGAAAGTAAAGCTAAAATTATTAAGATGATCAACCGTTCTCCTTTTATAGGTCCTGTCCTTCCTCGAAAAGTGTCCTCCTTTTTTCAATATTTTAAAACAGATCTGTTTATCTCAGTACTCAGAGATGAACCAAACATGTTTCCAATATGTCGAAGAATAGTCTGAAATAAATATCACAAGAAATAACAGTTTTCAATGGTGTTTTTTGACTTAATCGCAAGTAAATTGGGCAGATATAGAAAACTGTGATTTTTTTTATCAAAAGAAATGCTGCCCTGGAACTAATGCAGCAGTTGAGTCTTTTCAGTTGGTAATTTATGGACAAGTCAGAAATCAAGATTGAATGTTGATATTTTTTAGCTGCAGTACTTATAGTAAAGATGAAAGGTAATTTTTTTGCTCCAAAATTTCCGATAAATTAGAAAATAATATATTGAGAAACGAAAAGTATTTTTGTTTGAATTAATAAAATATTTCATATATTTACGTTGTAACATTTTCTTAAATTTTTCGTTCTTCTTTTCATTGTAAAAAAAACTCTGGGCACCTTAAAATTATTCCTAAGTAACACAATTATTTGCGTGTGTGAATAATTTAAACAATATGACTTATTATGAATCAAGTAAATTACATTACATTTATAACACTAATCCGCCAAAATAAGGTAAATATTTATCCCATTAAATTTTTCGTTCAAAGGCAGTAACTTAAGAAATACAAATGAGAACATTTAACTCAAAAATCAAAACAATCTAGTACTCATGTGTTCTTCCTCGGGTAGCGTGGTAGATACGAAAAATAGTTCGGAAGATTTATGAGAACTAAATTTGTTGTTGAACCCCAATTTTTAAACTATGTGTATAGCCAGTATATTAAAAGAACTTCTGTAATCTGAATATCTTTTCAAATTTGTTTGAGAGTGTTAATTAACCATTCTTTCGGATTTTGAGTGCATGCAAGGTTTTATATTCGATAAAGCCATGTGATCAAACCTAATACAAATATTCTCACTTCAAAATGAGTATGTCTTTTTTCTCCGTGTAAGTCTCTTAGAAGAGCTAGGAATAGAATTGTCGTAAGCCGGGATTTCACTGACAGATTCAATTGAAATCTGTGGTAACCCGTTAAAGAAATTTTCTGATTGCTTTTTGATGAAATCAAGAAAAGTGGATCGCTTCGGCAGCCTTCGAAATGTCGTTGATTTAGAGATTACAGAGCTTGGACCCTAAGAAAGATCCTTGTGGTCCCCCACTGAGAACTGGATGCGGGGTGGAGAGAGTGTTTTCAACTCTGTGGGAATCCCTCTGTATTCCACCCTGGACACCAAGATTGATTTGAAGCAAAGAACAATCAAACGACATTTTTACAACAAATTATATTTATTCACTTGAATCAATTATATCAACCTTCTACTTACAAAGATTAATCAATATGTCTACGTCAATGTGATTGACCCTTACTATTAAATTAAATCTCGAAATATGATACTAATCACTATAAAACTCAATATTGAACAAGATTACCAAAATAAGAGGATCGAGAAATACATGCAATTTGAATTGCTAGCATTCATTAAATTCCCACTAACTTTATTATATATTTACTCTTATGATCCGATAATGTAGATTTAAATCTCACCTTCCTTTTACTACCTCACTTTCCAGTCGTATCAAACTTTTTAATAGTAGATCAGTGCCTAATGATCCCCGAGACGTAATCGCACAATCAATTTGAATCTTCTTAGAACTCCGTCAACCTATCTCTTGGCGCAATAGCCTACTGTTAACTTGCAACACTCTCCTTAAATACTTTGACTAATTTGCATGTCCCGGTTTCTTCTTTTAGAGCTGGTTGGAAATATACGCGAATTTACAATCCCCAAAGACGCCTAAGAGTATTAGTGATAAAGTGCCATACAGATCCGTCACAAACCCCTCCAAGAAGAAAACGCGATTTATTCGAAGGTCTAAAATGGCCTGAAATAAATTACGTAGCGATATTCTATAAAACTGAATTTTTAGTGTTAAAGAATTTGATATGCCTAACTATCTGACACTTTAAGATGTTTCCTACGTTAAGGGAAAGAAAAGAATGAAGACCACAAGCTCCGCTTTAAATTACTTATTATTAAAGTTTGACGTAGACATTTACATACTTAAAATTCCCTACAGCACACCCAATTCCAGCTACAGACTGAGGGAAAAACCACAGTGTGTAAAAACTTGGGCGTGTGCTTTACTTAACTACTTAAACATTTTAACATACTTTCCTGTTTTACAGAAGTCTCACTGCCTTCTATACAATGATCAGGGTCAGCTAACCTGAAATGAGAACTCTTAATATATTTTCGAAGAAAAAAAATTAACATTATGCACAAATACATTTTCACATTTCACACATAATTTTATAATACAACAATTAATACATCTGGCTCTTAAAAAAAAACTCCCATTCCATGCGTGCTGCGCTTGTTAATGTTATTGTTAGTACGACACGTCCCAAGCCACCAGATGTGAATTAAAAAAAATATGCATATTCATATACTTAGGCTGAATGATATACAGATATACATACAATTTACAGTATATATAACAAACAATGCTAGATATTTCCGCAGAACCTTCAAGTCAGAAATTGCAAACAAATGTCCACAAACTATTGTTTCCATATTTTTGAAAAAAATTAATAGACAAAAGTTTCATTTTTCTGAATTGAAAATGCACACATCCTAGTGTCAACTCTTGTACAAATAATATATTAAAAAAAAATTTCGACTGGGTAATGCAAAAACACCTGACTGCTTGTCAGCAAGAAAACGAAAAAAGGACAATTCAACCAGATTTTTTTATGTGCTCCTATCTGCCGGATCTCCGTCCAATGCTTCCACACTGAGGCTCCTTCTCCTGAGGCTGTTCTGTGGTAGGCTGTCGATCCCCATACTGAAGCGGCTCCTTAGATAATACGGGCAAAGTCTCACTGTTGGCTTCCTTCTAGACCGGACCAGTCTCCCCTCAGCTGCACTGTGTCCTCTGTGAGTGCTTCTCCTGGTTATTCCGTTTCTGTCAGCCTCCATTCTTGTCTTTCGACTACTCTGTTGATGAGGTGGATTGGACCTCCTCGTCTGTCCTTGATTTGATGATCCTGGAAGAATGTTTATTTAAGTTATGAACGAAGGATGTTTATTTATGTCCTTCCGCATATTTTTATGTGATCTAGAATATACGGACGATGAGGCCCTGGGGAAGTACAGGAGCTTTCCTCTTTCTATCTTGTTCATAGGCAGACCCTCTACACGATCTCTTCCTGCATATTTTTGGACTCTTCATCGTACCTCTCCGATGTACCCGTCGACTCTACTGATCTATTACGGTTAACTCTCAGATCCTCCAATCAGTATTTCCCTTATCCGATTTACAACTCTTATTCTCATTACCCGAGGGTTTTCTAGAACGTCTGGATTTTTCCGAGTTCGACCTATTAGACCAATTACTCAATTCTTTTCCGTCATATGTTGTCTCATTAATGGTATCATAGCTACTTGTTTCCGAATATCTCGGATGATAAATCCTCACTTTGTCAAAAGTTACTGTGACCCTTCTTCCTCTTTTCCAAATGGTCAAATTGTTGTTTTGAACTTCCAACACTCTTTAGGGCCCTTTAAATTTAGGCATAAATTTTCCCACAGCTTTCCTGCCCGCTGCACTAATAAAATGAGTTCGTACCAAGACTAAATCGTTAACTTTGCTGTTAACAGCTCTCCGTTTTCGATTATATACTTATGCTGTCTCTGCATATTCTGCCTCGCCTCATCAAATAATTTTTCAATATTGCCTCCCACATATTCTGCACCATCCGTTCCCAGTACTAATTTACGAAAAGGCGTGATAATTTTTCGGCCTAAGAATAATTCTGCCGGAGTTTTACCAGCAGTTTTATTAAATGCTGTGCGTAATGCGAAAGAGAACTCATGGAGGAATCGGTCCCAGTTATCTTGATTTCCTTCTACAAAACAAGCTATCATCTGCCTTAAAGTGCGGTTTACTCTTTCCGTTAGACTAGCTTGCGGCCGATGCGTTACAGTTTTAATATGTTTTATTTAAAACCTGTGACTTAAGTGTTCGAAGACATCGGATATAGTTTGGAAACCATTATCACTAATCAAGGAAATAGGACCTCCATATAGTGAAATATAATTTTCAGAAAGGGCCTTAGCTATGGCTTGGGCCGAAGTTTTTCTTAAGGGGTCATATACCTTTTAAAATTTCCTGAAAATCGATTTTTTTATTATTATTTTATTTTGTAGAGTAAACCTCTCTTATAGAGTAAACCTTTCTTATTCTAAAAGAAACCGCATGCAGATATTCCCAATAGAACGGACGTTATTAAGAAAATAAAAAGAGTAGAAAAGGCGATTTACATATTGTTTACATTTTGGTTCCAGGGTGACAGCTGTCATGTCGCTGGTGACAGCTGCGTTTCTCTGTTTCTAATATTTTCATTCTAATTATTATCAAATGCTTGAATCTAAGCCTCAAATATTATTATTGTTGTTCTGAATATTAACTACAACTTCTACTATCTTTATAAACTTCTACTTCTACTTTGTTTTGATAAAGTGAATCTTGAATTTATACTCGCTCGTTTTTGATTTTCATACCGTATCTTATTCTAAGATAAGTTTTAGGAAAAGTATTATTTTTTTATAAACTTTTAAGGATGAATTCGACTGAATCTGCTAAAAGACCATCTGGTAAACGTCCTAAGAAAAGGAAGTTTACTGGTAATATGCATACGAGATGCAAAGCTGTACACAGTGTGGATGAATCACTAAACAACAGTGCATCTGGAAAAAGATTCGGCTGCAAGATGTTGATTCATCTTTATTGAACATGATGACTGTTTTTGATGGCTATAGAGTGTTTGATAAAACTATCATGTTTACAAAATTCAAAACTTTGCTTCTTGCAAAAATGTGGTGGTGGTATTAAACTTTCAGAAAATTGTGTTAGAGGTTTGTCTAGTGTTTTTTCGATTGAATGCAAGAACTGTAAAGACTTGTGTTCGTTTAGAAATTCAAAAATGCTGGGTAAAAGAAAAATATTCCAGAAATAAACAGACGTTTTGTATACGCAATGAGGACAATTGGACAGGGTCATGCAGCAATGACAACTTTCTGTGGTGTCATGGACTTTCCTCCTCCAGTTGCTGAAAAATCCTATAATAACATTATAAACAAACTACAATTGTGTAGTAAAGAAGTCGCAGAAGCTTCAATGCAAAGTGCAGCTTTGGAAGAGGTAACTTTGACAAATTATTCCGATATAATAATTAGTGGAGATGGAACATGGAAAACCCGTGGCTATTCTTCTCGTGTTGGTGTGTGTGCTGTTATAGGAGACAAAAACAGGAAAGTGTATTGATGTGGAAGTGTGATGTCTTCTTTCTGTAAAGGATGTGATTCTTGGAAACGAAGAAAGGGGTCACCTGCTTACAAAAGTGGAAAATTCTTCACGTTAAAGAATGTTTGAAGAACCACAATGGTTCAGCTGGCATGATGGAGACTGTGGGAATGGTTCGTATATTTCAGCGTTCATTAAGTCATCGTTCTGTGAGATATACATCTTACATCGGGGATGGCGATTCCAAAACATTCTCATCTATTACTGCATCCAATCCGTATGGAGAAGATATCACAGTTTCAAAAATTGAATGTGTTGGACATGTTCAAAAAAGAATGGGAACTCGTTTACGAAAATTAAAACAAATGAGCTCTAAACTCAGTGATGGGAAGTCGATTGGGGGAAAGGGAAGGTTGACCGACAGAATGATCGACTTAATTACAACGTACTATGGAAATGCAATCCGACAAAATAAAACATGCCTGTCAGATATGCGAAAAGCTGTTTGGGTTGTATATTTCCATATACGTTCAAGCGACGAAGAACCATAGCACAGTTTTTGTCCCGTAGGTCCTAATTCTTGGTGTAAATATCAAAATCAAATAGTAGAGGGTAGTGTGGAAACTTTTAGACACAGTAACAAATTGCCAGTGGCAGTAATGGATGCCATAAAACCTGTGTTTAATGATCTATCACAACCTAAACTTCTACAAAAATGTCTAGGGGGTAAAACCCAAAATAATAATGAATCCATTAACTCATTAATATGGAAATTATGCCCAAACACTTTGTAATGGTCCCTGGGGACCTCACTTTGAGAACTAGAATAATTATGAGATATAAAAGAACCAGTAGCCATTATTATAATTAACTTTCTTTATTTGATTATCTTTCCCAAATAGAATCAAAGACTTATTAACAACAACAATGCGAATATTATGAGGTTTTAAATATAATATTCTTTAAATTAACTCAATTAATTAATAATTTAATTAATCAATTCATTAAATAACGATCACGTAGAAATTACCACGATAAGAGATCCCAGAATTATATTCAATAATGTTCTTAATGAACATTTAACTTTAATCTCACTCTTAAAACTTTAATGAGACTTTAAATACAATTTTATATTTACCACTCGGAATCTCAATTCTTCATGAGATTAATTTATCATCAACTACAATATTTCAATTCAAAATCACTATAACTCTATATTTCAATGTCTATCTCCTACTGCCCTAACTTTACTATTTCGTTTGACTTAAATACTGAATCTAATCTGCATAATAAGGAATCCTGTCCGCTTTTTGGAGTTGATTGGAAATAGGTAGGGAATTAAATTTCCCTAAAAAGGTCGGTTCAGAAGGTTAGTGATAAAGTTCCGTATAGATTCGTCACAATCCCCTCCAAAAAGAAAACGGGATTTATTCGAAGGACTCAAATGTCTTGAAAATAAATTACGTAAATCCTATCTTTGTCTTACAGTACCGACGATATTAATTTCTAACTGTATATTATTGAAACATCTTCCGTAATGAAAAAGGATAAAATTACGATTTAGAATTAATTGACAAACCTCATAATATTTTACAAGTTTAAATTAATCCCTGCACTCTATCCATTCGGCAAGGGGGCGTGGGAAAAACCACCCTAGTGGTGGCAAAAAACCAGCCCCATAGAGTATGACTTATATATTATACAAAAAAAATACAATACAATCTTCTGTGGCACTGGAACATCGAAGACTTCAGGGTCAGCTACCCTGAAAGATTGATATCCATTTGAGAAGTAGGTAAAAGTATACATGAAGTTATACATTTGTTACATGAATGTCATACAATAAATATCTGGTTCCTTTGCCTTCTCATTCGAAAACTTGATGCGCTAGTTAGTGTTAATAGTTAATCCTATCTAACTTCGCCGCGCAATAAGGCACCAGATGTGAAACAAAACATACATAGAAACATACATAGCATATAATAATAATCATTTTGTAATAAACAAATAACACAAACAACCAAATGAATTGTCGCATCTTAGCGAAGTCATACATCGAAGTAAACAAATGCAAAATTTACAGATGTTTTCTCCAAAATACAAAAAAGTAACACAAAAGTCGTTTTTTTCTGTTATAGAAAAAAAACACACACAATGCAGTGTCCACTTTTGTTAGTCTTCTTAATATTAGAGTCCGCCCGTGACTTGCTTTAATTGCAAAAATTCTTCATTTGTTCGTACCGCGAAGATAATGAAACCATACAACCTGGATTTTGTCTGTTAAATCCTATGCACTGAATCTCCATTCATCGCTTCCATACTGAGGCTTCTTCTGCGGAATATGCTGCCAGGTATGCCGTTGATTTCGATGTTGTTGAGGTCCTCATGGATTCTGTCTTTTCTTGTATACGGCTCCGTAGATAGTATGGGCAAGGTCTTCTTGTATTGGTTTGATTCGACCGGACTGTTTTCTCCGCTTGTTCGTTGTGTCTTCTTGTTGTCGCTCTGGTCTGACGGGTCTGGTTATCACGTCCACTAACTTCCATTCGGGATCCACTTGTAGTCGTAGCATTCCTGCGATCAGGCAACTTTGATGGACCTGCAATGGACTGTACTCCTGGTGAAGAGGTATTAGGTTTTTTTTTAATTTGTAAGTCCTGACGAGATCGAGGAAGGGATCGACCTCTTGATTCCCTGCCTTTGCTCAGGAGCGTGTCTTTTCCGATCTTGATGATCAGATCCTTGTCGGGATCTCTTCTTACATATCTTGGATCTTTTTATAGCTGGGTCCTTCGACGCAGTACTATTAATTTTACGTTTATTTCTGGGGATCTCCCGTGTGGTGTTACTCTGCCGTGATCTACACCCCTCACTTTCTTGACTAGAGGTTTTCCTATGCTCTTTAAACTGTCCTTGATGTGATCTATTTGACCCATGACTAACTTCTTGTTCGTCATATAGAGTTTCTATCGGACTATCCGAACTAATCGTGTCTGACTGACGAGGTCGGTACACTCGAACCTGATCAATATTAACAGTTATATTTCTTCCGTTTTTCCAAATAACTAAATTATTTCCTTTTATTTCTAAAACCTTATAGGGACCTTCAAACTTAGGCATAAATTTTCCCACCTGTTTCTTACCTGCAGCACTTAAGAAATGTGTTTGAAGTAAAACCAAATCGTTCACTTTGATGTGAACATCCCTCCTTCTGAGATTGTAATGTTTTTCCCAAGACCTATGCTGTTTTTGCATATTTCGTCTTGCCTCATCGAATAATCTTTCGATGTTATTACCAACATATTTCGCATCCTCCGTAACATTTATGAGCTTGCTAAACGGAGTTATGATTTTCCTTCCCAAAAACAACTCAGCCGGAGTTTTATTTGTCGTCTCATTTACTGCCGTGCGCAATGCGAAAGCGAACTCGTGTAGAAATTGGTCCCAGTTTTCATGATTTTCTTCAACAAAAGAAGCTATCATTTGAACTAAATTTCTATTCACTCTCTCCGTGAGATTAGACTGTGGTCTGTACGTTACCGTTTTCATATGTTTGATGTCCAACCTGTGACTGAGATGTTCAAACACGTCAGAAATAAATTGGGGGCCGTTATCACTTATCAAAGAAATCGGAGCGCCGTAACGCGCTATATAGGTATTAAAAAAGGCATTAGCTATTGTCTGGGCTGAAGCTTTACGAAGAGGAATCATCTCACACCACTTAGTGAAGTGGTCAGTTATAACTAATATGAATTTATATCTCTCGGGTCGGGATGCGGGGTAGGGGCCTACTAAGTCTAGCGTTACAATTTCATTTGGATATTTCGAAACTATAGGCATTAAACGACCAGCTGGTAGCGCGTTTTTATAATTAAACTTTTGACACCGGTCACAGGTTGAAACATATTCAAATATATATTTTCTCATAAATGGAAAATAGCACGTGTCACGAAGTTTAAGATATGTCTTCCTCTTTCCGAGATGTCCTGCTAATGGCAGATCATGAAATTCTTTCATTATATCTTTTCGAAGAGAACCAGGAATATAAACTCTTAGTTCTCCCAGATTAGAAAAATGCTTCGCGTAAAAGAGGAGACCATTTATTAACTTGAAGTCCTGGGACCAACTCTCGCATATCGTCGCATTAACAGAACCGTCATCAGGGTTTTCTAAGTATCGATAAATATGTCCTAATTCAGGATCTTCCCTCTGTTCCTTAATGAATTGTTCACGGGAATTTATTGCGAGGGCTCTAAGAGCTGCGCACGAAATTTGCGATCCCTCGACACTGTCTACTGGATTTCTTGATAAAAGGTCTGCGACCACGTTTTGAACACCAGGTCTGTGCTCCCATTCTATGTTAAACTCTGACAATTTTAATGCCCATCGGATCATCCTACTTGATAAATTCTTACCATTGGTTAACTTCGTTAACGCTGCGTGATCTGTAATCACTTTCACAGGTAGGGGTCCAAAATAAGTTTTAAACTTATTTAGAGCCCAAATTACCGCCAAACATTCTCTTTCGGTAACCGTATAATTACGCTCTGCTTTATTAAGGGTTCGAGACGCGAAAGCAATAGGTTTTTGATTTTGTTGAAGCACAGCACCAATTCTGACCCCACTTGCATCAGTGAATAAATTGAACTGTTCAGAAAAATTTGGTAATTGCAAAATCGGTGCCTCTGTTAGTGTGCGTTTGATCTGATCAAAAAGAATCCTGTGCTTCTCCCGACCAGTTAAACTTCGCCCCCTTTTTTTTCTTTAATTGGTACAATGGTTCGCATATATCTGCGTATCGCGGAATAAATTTTTGGTTCCAACCCGTCATCCCTAAAAATTTTGACACTTCTCTATTATTTTGGGAGGTTTCATTTCCGTAATTGCCCGAATTTTCTTATTGTCAGTTTCGATTCCTTCTTTACTAATAATCAGGCCTAAATATTTGAGTTTGTCACGAGCGAAGTGACATTTTTCTTTATTTAACGTTAGCCCTGCGTCTCGTAATAAGGTAAAAACCTGAGTTAAATGATCTAGATGGTCTTTAAACGATGGTGATGTAATAATAACATCATCCATATAAACGGACACGAAACGCCCAATAACCGGTTTGAGAATAATGTCGATGGCCCGTTGGAAATTAGGTGCCGCCCCAGAAAGACCAAAAGGCATGCGTAGGAATGCAAAAGTGCCATTGCGAGTGATAAACGCTGTTTTTTCTATATCCTTTGGACTAATCGCCAACTGAAAATAGCCACTTCTGAGATCTAGAGTGGACATAACGTTGGTGTGAGGGATATTGGTGAGTAAGTCATCAATAACCGGTAATGGATATCGAGGATATTTGGTAATTCCATTTAGTTTCCGATAATCGATCGCGAAACGATACGCCTCGGGATAATCTGGAGGAAGGTCATTGTTCTTTCGAGTTAATACGACTGGAGATGCATAGGGCGAATTAATAGGACAAATTGTACCATCCCGTAACATCTTATCTATGTGATAATCAATAATGCCTTGTTTGACCCTGTCGTACTTGTATGGTCTCGACACTACCGGTCCTTTATCTCCAGTATCTATCTCATGATATACAACATGCGTTAATCCCGGTTGATCGGAAAATAACCCTTTAAAATTATTAAATAAAGCTTTTAATTGCCTCTGTTGCTCGTCATCAAGTTTCGATTCTGTGAGATCAATATCAACGAGTTTCTCCTCTTTAGGCGTTTGTTTGATCAGATGATCGGGAATGATTAAGGATTTCTGATCAAAATCTAATGTTAATCGCGACGCCTTCATAAAATCAATCCCTAAAATGCACTGATACTGCATGTTATCAAGTATATGGAATTCCCAGGGTTTCTGAAATTCCCTGATTCTAATTTGTAATTCGACTCTACCCAAATGATTGCACGGGGCTCCTTGTGCTGTCACGACTCTGTCTTTCGTCTTTTGACGAGGTCGGTATGAAAAATAATTGCGGTATACCTCCTCCGAAATAAAAGATTTCTCTGCTCCCGTGTCCCATAGTGCTGTAATAAAGGTTTCATTTAATAGAATAGGGACATACGGTAATTCGACTGGGGTCATTCTTATAGAGGATACTCTGATAGGTCGATGATCCCAAACTGGAGGATTTTCCGTACCCCGCGATCGATTACCTCCATATTCACATCGATCGCTTAAAAGTTTAAATTTCTACTTCGTTCATTTTGACCTCGAAATGAACTATTTCTCGACCCACTTTGTCGACCGCCTTGACTGTGGAATGGTTGATCCGATTGTCCACCTTGGCGTCTACCCTCGAATCTGCGATTATTTGTGAAACCTTGGTTTTCGAACCGATTAAATTCTCTTTGTGGTCGGCTATTATTGGCGTATCTCTCATTATTTCTGTTTTCCCTCCAATTTTCCTGTCTATGCCGGGTATTAAAATGATTGTTTTCATGAGGGTCTGAACTTCTAAATCCCTCACTCGAACCTCTGATTTGTCTATGCATAAAACGTTCTTCGTATTTATCAACGATTTGTAGGAGATTGGCAGTATTTCGTGGATGTCTAACTTCGACATAATCCAAAATTTGAGGTTCTAATCGACTGACGACGTGATCTATTAATTTTTCCTCCGACATTTCTAGTTTAAGTATTTTATGAATTTTCAACAATTCATAAATAAAGTCCGAAGGTTGTTGATCTCGTCTTTGCGATGAGGAATAAAATCGCGTTTCTAGTTCTGACCTGTTTCTGACCACGGGAAATTGTTCTGACAATGCCTGTTTTAAGTGCGCGTAGTCTGTTGTCTTATCTTCAATGACTCTATAACCTAGAACTTCGAACCAGTCGAGTGCCCGTCCTTTGAGATGACCTTTCAAGTAAGCACATGCCAGTTGTGCAGGTATCTCATAATATGCGAGATTATGATCAATATTCTCCAAAAAATCATCTATGTTCTCAATTCCCGAAAAATATTGTTCCGGAATGATTCTAAAACTGGATCCGACTCTATTCTCGGGATATATACGTTAGGCGCCATTGTAATGGTCCCTGGGGACCTCACTTTGAGAACTAGAATAATTATGAGATATAAAAGAACCAGTAGCCATTATTATAATTAACTTTCTTTATTTGATTATCTTTCCCAAATAGAATCAAAGACTTATTAACAACAACAATGCGAATATTATGAGGTTTTAAATATAATATTCTTTAAATTAACTCAATTAATTAATAATTTAATTAATCAATTCATTAAATAACGATCACGTAGAAATTACCACGATAAGAGATCCCAGAATTATATTCAATAATGTTCTTAATGAACATTTAACTTTAATCTCACTCTTAAAACTTTAATGAGACTTTAAATACAATTTTATATTTACCACTCGGAATCTCAATTCTTCATGAGATTAATTTATCATCAACTACAATATTTCAATTCAAAATCACTATAACTCTATATTTCAATGTCTATCTCCTACTGCCCTAACTTTACTATTTCGTTTGACTTAAATACTGAATCTAATCTGCATAATAAGGAATCCTGTCCGCTTTTTGGAGTTGATTGGAAATAGGTAGGGAATTAAATTTCCCTAAAAAGGTCGGTTCAGAAGGTTAGTGATAAAGTTCCGTATAGATCGTACATCGGGGATGGCTATTCCAAAACATTCTCATCTATTACTGCATCCAATCCGTATGGAGAAGATATCACAGTTTCAAAAATTGAATGTGTTGGACATGTTCAAAAAAGAATGGGAACTCGTTTACGAAAATTAAAACAAATGAGCTCTAAACTCAGTGATGGGAAGTCGATTGGGGGAAAGGGAAGGTTGACCGACAAAATGATCGACTTAATTACAACGTACTATGGAAATGCAATCCGACAAAATAAAACATGCCTGTCAGATATGCGAAAAGCTGTTTGGGTTGTATATTTCCATATACGTTCAAGCGACGAAGAACCATAGCACAGTTTTTGTCCCGTAGGTCCTAATTCTTGGTGTAAATATCAAAATCAAATAGTAGAGGGTAGTGTGGAAACTTTTAGACACAGTAACAAATTGCCAGTGGCAGTAATGGATGCCATAAAACCTGTGTTTAATGATCTATCACAACCTAAACTTCTACAAAAATGTCTAGGGGGTAAAACCCAAAATAATAATGAATCCATTAACTCATTAATATGGAAATTATGCCCAAACACTTTAGGTTGTGGTAGAAAGATTGTTGATATATCTACAAATGAGGCAATTGTCATTTTTAATGATGGCAATCAAGGCAGACTAAAAATTATGCAATCGCTTGGTCTGACTGTTGGTCAATTTGCACATAAATTTGTTACACTTGTAGATATAAAAAGAATTCAGACTGCAGAAGTACATTTTAATCTCCGCACAAAAGAAGTACGACAGGGGCTAAAAGAATGCAATTTAAAACTACTTGTAAGAAATTAACTGAAAAAGAGGGAACATCATATGCATGTGGCGAATTTTAGCATTTTAGAATCATAGTAATACACTGCATTCATATCACAAATTGTTTAATATTTATAATAAGTAGTTGTTAATAAAGGTATTGATTGTTTTTAAGTAATATTTATAAATTTTTAACTTTATTTTGGAGAAATGAATCACTTTGTTGCATTTTGATTATTTTGTAGCTTTTGATATCGTTTCGATGCTTGTACTGCATTGGTATAATACATGTTTTTAGTTATAATAATTTTAATAAATTGAAGTTTATTGACTAAAAATACTTCACATTAGTTTTAATTTAAATTTAGTTGTTTGAGTAACCAGAATAATATATATATAAAACTGTGGTAAATTTTACGTTTGATGTCAATTTTCTCAGAACGTCATTTTTACTCATTACGCGCATGATATTTTCAAAACCGTGCCATGGAAAATGATAAAATTTTTACTGTAGATTCTGATCATATCTGTACTTAAAATAACGAAAGAGTTTGAATTTTTAATGAAAAAATTTAAAATTACAAATATAAAATAGCAAAATTTTTTTAAAAATTTTATAGTTAAATTTTAAATTGTTATAGTTTCCTAAAAATTTTAAATCAGTGTTTCATGCTTCGTCATTTTAAAGATAACACAATTTCCAACACTGAGCAAAAGTTTCATCAAAAAATATTGGTAACTTTTTTATAAAGCTGCGCGTATTGCATATCACTTGCGAAAAAAAAACAAAAATTTCTTTTTGTAATTATCTAATTAAAAATTTATCCTAATTAGCAGTGTGTTTGTTGGTTATGTTTTAAGTAAAGTAATATCTATTTGTTTATTCCTCCAAAATTTACATTCCAGGAAACAATAATAAAAAATTATAGAGCTTTAAAGAGCTCACTATTTTTAACCATTTTCAACTTTTTAAAAGGTATGTGACCCCTTAAAGGTATAAGCTCACTCCACTTAGTGAAGTGGTCTGTTATTACTAAGATAAATCTATATCTTTCAGGTTGGGATGCTGGGAATGGGTCTAATAAGTCTAACGCCTCGATTTCATTGGGGTAATTAGAAACTATCGGAATAAATCGACCATCTGGTAGCGCATTTTTATTAGTTTTTGACACCGGTCAAAAGTTGATACATATTTAAATATGTATTTTCTCATATACGGAAAATAACACGTATCACGTAATTTTAAATATGTCTTTTTCTTTCCTAAATGGCCTGCTAATGGTTGATCGTGAAATTCGTTCATTATTGCTTCGCGAAGAGATTGAAGAATGTATACTATGAGTTCACCAAGAGTTGTACAATGTTTTTTGCGTGAAAGAGTAAACCATCAATTAACATAAAATCCTGGGACCAACCCTCGCATACAGTTTCCTTAAATGAACCATCTTCCGGATTTCGCAAATAGCAATGTATATATTCCCTAACTCAGGATCTTCCCGTTGTTCTTGAAATAGTTGTTCCCTGGAGTTCAAAGGCTCTAAGGGCTGCACACGAAATTTGTGATCCTTCAACATTGTTCACCGGATTCCTAGATAGTATGTCCGCGACAACGTTCTGGGCACCAGTCTGATGCTCCCATTCAGTGTTACACTCCGACAGCTTAAAAAGCGCCCATCTAATCATTCTACTAGATTCATTTTTCCCATACGTAAGTTTTGTTAACGCTGCATGATCTGTTATGACTTTCACGGGTAGTACCCCAAAATTAGTCCGAAACTTATTCAACACCCATATCACTTCTAAACATTCGCGTTCTCTAACTGTGTAATTTCTTTCAGCCTTGTTCAGGTATCGAGACGCGAATGCAAAAGGTCTTTGATTTTGATTCAACACATCGCCAATTCCATCTCCACTAGCATTCGTAAATAAGTAAAATTGTTCCTGAGAATTCGGTAATTGTAAAACTGGTGTCTCTGTTAATGATCGCTTAACTTTATTAAAGCAAACCTGTGCTCGGTCTACCAATTAAATTTTGCCCCCTTTTTCTTTAATCTATATAATGGTTCACAGATATCTGCATAATTTTGAATAAACTTCTGGTACCAACCAGCCATCCCTAAAAATTTCGACACTTCCTTATTGTTTTTAGGTGGCTTCATTTCCGTAATCGCCTTGACCTTGTTATCATCGGTTTTTATTCCATCCTTACTAGTTATTAGTCCTAAATATTTCAATTTGTCACGTGCAAAGTGAAACTTATCCTTATTCAATGCGAAACTTGCGTCTCGCAACAATATAAAGACCTGAGTTATATGATCTACGTGTTCAGTAAATGATGGAGACATGATAATTACGTCATCCATATAAACGGTAACCAAACGCCCTTGAACAGGTTTAAGTATCATAGCGATTGCCTTTTGAAAATTTGGCGCCGCCCTTGAAAGACCGAATGGCATGCGGTTGAACGCAAAGGTGCCATTTCGCGTAATAAACGCGGTTTTGTATCTCTAGGATTTATGGCTAATTGGAAATAACCCGAGGTTTTTCGACACTTTTTGCCCCTGGTCCCCAGTATAGATTTCATGATATTATACATGAGTTAACCCAGGTTGGTCTGAAAATAGACCCTTAAAACTATTAAATAAATCGTGTAATTTTTCTTTTTGCCTTTCACCTAATTTTGTATCGGATAGATCAATCTCCACCGGCTTTTCCACTGTTCGCAACGGTTTAATTTGGTCATCTGGAATGACCCAAGATTTCTTATCGAAATCTTAAGTTAATCTTGAATCCTTCATAAAATCAATTCCGAGAATGCATTGGTACTGAATATTATCAAGAATATGAAATTCCAAGATTTTATGAAAATCTCGGATCCGGATCTGCAATTTAACCCGCCCTAAGTTGCAAAAACGGGCTTCTTGGGCCGTCACTACTCTGTTCTTTGTCTTTTGACATTGTCGATATGAAAAGTATCTGCGGTAGACCTCTTCGGATATTAATATTTTTTCTGCTCATGTGTCCCACAGGGCTGTCATGAACGTTTCGTTCAAAAGAATGGAAACATAAGGAAGATCCACGGGTGTTATCCTTAATGAGGGAGTCCTAATAGAACGTTCTGTATCAGGAGAATTTGCTGTATTTTGCGATCAATCACCCCCAGACTCGCCTCAAACGCTTAAAATTTAAGTACTTGTCTTGACCATTCTGACCCCGGAAAGCACCATTCCTCGAACCACCCTGTCGACCGCCGTGATTATTGAATCTATGATCAAATTGACCACTTCGGCATCGACTATTGAACCTGCGATTATCTCCAACGCCTTGACCTCCAAATCTGTTGGATTCCCTCTGCGGTCTGCTAGTGTTATGGTATCGGGTTTCAACTTTGGTATCCCGTCCATTTTCCTGTCTATTCCTGTTTGTGAATTGATTATTCGTGCTATGATTTGTGTTTCGGAAATCATGACTCGGACCCCTGGTCATTCTATTTAGAAACCTCTCCTCGTATTTATCAAAGACTAGACGTAGTCTGCGGTTGTCGTACGGCCACATAATCCAAAAGTTGAGGCTCTAAATGACTTATAATATGATCAAGAAGCTTTTCTTCCATTTCTAATTTTAAGTTTTTGTGTATCTTTAATAATTCATATACAAATTCTTAAGATCTCTGGTTGTGATTTTGGTACAACGCATAGAAACGCATCTTGAGCTCCGACCTTTTTTGAACCAGGGGGAATTGCTCCATAAAAGCTTGTTTTAATTGCGCGTAATCCATTGCCTTTTTTCCTCCACAACCTTATAACCCCAAACATCAAACCAATCTAGTGGCCGTGCCGTGAGATGACCCTTTAGATATGAAGAAGCCAGTTGTGTGTGTGGGTATCTCGTAATATGTTAAATTGTTATAAGTTTTCTAAAAATTCCGTCCCATTTTCAACTCCCGAAAAATATTGCTCGGGGATTACTCGAAAACTAGATCCAACTCTCTACTCGGGGTTAATATTTCGTTGGGCGCCACTGTGGGAATCCCTTTGGATTCCATCCAGGACACCAAGATTGATTTGAGGCGTATAACGACCAGACGACATTTTTACAATAACAAATTATATTTATTCACTTGAATCAATTATCAATCTTCTAATTACAAAGATTAATTATCAACTATTAAACTCAATATCCAACGGGATTACCGGAATAAAAGGATCGAGAAATACATGCAATTTGAATTACTAGCATTCATTAAATTCCCACTAACTTTATTATATATTTACTCTTATGATCCGATAATGTAAATTTAAATCTCCCCTTCCTTTTACTACCTCACTTTCCAG
Source organism: Trichonephila clavipes (assembly GCA_019973935.1). NCBI lineage: Eukaryota > Metazoa > Arthropoda > Arachnida > Araneae > Nephilidae > Trichonephila > Trichonephila clavipes. The sequence goes on from BMAU01013960.1 coordinate 44,773, forward strand.
GTGTATCAAACTTTCTAATAGTAGATCTCTGCCTAATGATCAGCGAGACGCTAATCGCACAATCAACTTGAATCTTCTTAGAACACCGTCAACCTATCTCTTGGCGTAATAGCCTACTGTTAACTTACAACACTCTCCTTAAATACTTTGACTAATTTGTATATCCCGGTTTATTCTTTTAGCACTGGTTGGAAATATACGCAAGTTTACAATCCCCAAAGACGCCTAAGAGTATTAGTGATAAAGTGCCGTACAGATCCGCGTCACAAATCTTACCCTAAATTCATAGGAATTTAGGTAGGAGTGTATTATATTGATGAGTTGGTCCGAAAACACAAGTCGCATCATCTTGGATAGCAAGCCATCATGCCAAATTTTGCTAAAGGATTTGGCTATGTCTACAAAAAGCATACCCGTGGCCTGGTTATTTTGAAAGCCTGAGTTACTGAGATGAATCAGCTCAGTAACTAAGTAACTGGATTATTCAACCCTTCTTGTTATATGCTGGGATCATCATCTGTAATAAATGTGTATATTCTTCTGTTTTATTGTATGCTTTCTGTTCTTTTTTACTTAATTTCATATGTTCCCAGGGTTAAAAAAACACGTCAATAACAACAACCACAACTGGGTTACTGTGGAGCACTGTGTGACAAAGTCATGCTGTTCCGGAATAATAATATTCCTGTCTATGCAGTGCTGATTACGGCGATTCAAAAGAACAAATTTGTACGCTTTGCTCAAACTACTGAGTTGCGAGATTGAACGGTAATTTTGAAGTCGAGTATCATCAGAATTGGGTTTAAGTATGAGGACCACCGCGGCAGTCTTCCAATTCTTAGGGAAATGACAGTTCTCCATTAATAGATTGAACATCATGACTATAAAAAAAACGAATTTGAGAGGGAGATTTTTAAGAGAATGTGATTTGTAATTAAATCAAATCCAGGAGATTTATTGATCTTAAGCCTTTTAATATATTCCTGTACTTCCCCTGGCGTTTTTTTTTCCAGGTCTAGACAGGTAGGAGCGTCCAGGAATAATTTAATTTTTTGTGTATGAGCTGTAAAACGTTCGTTTTCAGCTTCAGTGTTGGGTTCGAACTGCTTTTGAAGGCCGTCGGCAATCACTTCCACCTTCTCCAGAGGGTGATTTGCTACACTGCCAAGTGCGCCCTTTAGGGGGGGGGTTTGAGGCGGTTTTTTGAATAGGGAGATTTTCCTCCAAAGAGTGCCTGTCTCCGGCGTAAGTGCCGCTAGGTGAGATTTCCAACGAAATTGGGAAAAGTGTCTAATGTCTTTCGTAATCTCACGACTGAGTGTTCGGAACTCAGATTTCACTGCAGGATCTCTTGTACGTTGCCAAAATTTCCGAACACGATTTCTGTCACGAATTTTAGCTTTAATTTCGGAGGAGAGTTTTAATGGGGGTTGTTTAAGTGTTGGTTTTGAAGCTTCTATAAGAGCTTCAGAGATATTTTCTCCAAGCCTTCTGATTGCAATTTCGAGGTCGTCATTGCTGGAGGAAGGAGGGATGGGGAGTGGTTTGTTATTTAAAAGAAATATGAAGTTCTCCCAATTGGTGGAGAGTTGATCCGGAATTTTGATTAGAGCAGAGCCAGTATATAGAGTAAGAATGACCGGTAGATGATCTGATTCAAGATCATCTATAACTCTAATATCATGATTGAAGGGGATATTTTTTTAAGAACTGTTAGATCAATAATAGAATATCTTGCCCCCGGTCTAGAGCTAGCGTTGATATGTGTAGGAATGTGTGGTGCTACAATCCTCACATTTGGTTTATTATTAACAATTTTGAGGAGAGCATAGCCAAATGCATTTGATCTAGCGTTACTCCACGCACGATGCGCGGCATTTAAGTCTCCAGCAATAATAATATTTTGGCCAGAATTAAGAATTTTGAGAAAATCTTTATCAGGGAATTTTCTATTATTTTCCGGGGTGTTTCGAGCGTACGCTGAAACAATTCGGATAGGGGGGAAATTATTAAATTTAATTTCGATTGCATCCATATACTGCAGAGAGTCGGTAATAGAACTCTGTTATGATCGTAATTATTTTTGCAGTAAATAGCGGTACCTCCATCTGCTCGAGTACGCGGAAAATTATTTCTGTCGTCTTTATGAAGACGATAATTCGCAATAAGTGGATCTAGACCGGGCTGTAGTTTCGTTTCTTGAACTAACAACAGATCAGGGTTCTGTTCTGATACAAAGTCGCGGACTTCACAAATTTTGGGTCGGAGTCCGTTCGCATTCCAGAAGCAAATCGACACAGATTGCACGTTGGAATTGAATGTTAGGCTGTGAGCATTGGGGCGTAATTGCGCCCTTGTACTATTGCTACGTACGCTTCGAAGATTACGCAGACTTTCTCTTTAGCATCACTTTGATTTTTAAGGGCAGGGAGAGCCTGCCGAAATGCTTTTGCTAGTAAATTTTGGTCTACTCCTGCATCATTGGAAATGGCCAAAACAGAACAGAAGACAGCCGAAAATTTTTGATCATTATTATTATTTATATTTTTCCTAGGTTGGTTTGCCGGAATTTGTCCCAAGACAACTTTGGAGTAAGGTAGTTTAGTGAGTGAGTGAGTTAATATTAACGTCGCACTGTTCAGCTACACGAGGGCTTTTGGCGACGGACCACGTAATTTTGAACCATGGTCAAGTGACGTGGACGACACCTGAGCTGGCACCCCCTCTCCTAACTACCACACCACACCAACGGGAAGGTAGTTTAGGGTCTGTGGTACGTTAACTTTGAGGAGACCGAAGTTGATTATTTTTTTCAAATTTTGTGACGAGGATGTCCCTTTTGGTGCAGTATTTTGATTCCTTTGATTAATGTTTTTGTTGGAGGGCTTCGGATTATTATTTTTAATATTTCCACCTTTGTTTTGGTGGTTTGGAGCCTTTTTGCTTTTTGGAAAACGCGGACATTGCCTCCAGTTAGCTGTTTGCTCTCCACCGCAATTTGCGCATTTGAGGGGATCCTCAAACTGCAAAGTACAGTCTTTTGCTTGATGGCGTCCTGCACATTTCAGGCACTTCATTGGGAGGTGACAGACTTTCGAACTGTGGAAGAGTCTGACAACCTCAACACTGGTTGGGCTGTCTATTACGGGATCCATCATACGGTTCGAAAGCTACACGAGTACCGAACATATCTACGTAATTGTAGATTGAGTCGGCATTTATATCATTAATTAATTGAATGTAAATCAGCGGCATTGGGGCTTTGCTTTGGAATTTAGTTAAACGGGAAATTTTGTGAATTTTGAAACCCTCCGACTCGATTTCCTTTTTAACAGCTTCAAGTTCGGTGGAAGTGGGAAGTCTGCTCAAAATAAGTGAGTGGTCTTTCCAATTTTAACAAGAAAGATTTGAATGCAATGTGTTCATGCCTGAAATATGTGACAAGCTTTCTATATTCCTCCTCGCTTTGGACAGTAATTCTCAGGAAACACCCTGATAATTTACTTTGAAGCGTAGGGGCAAGGCTATGAGTGAAAACCATAAGGTAGGTCCTATCCGGATTTGGCAGGATAAAGAATGGCGGGATTTTAACCCTAGGCACGACAGTCGCAGCTGCTTGCTCGGTATCAAATTCGATCTCCTCCACCTCCTCATAAGCGTTAGAAAGGATTATGGGAGGGGCTGATGGGCAGAGCTATTTAAATGCGTTAAGAGGGCGGCAGGGGAAAAAAGAAAAGGCTTACCATTAGGCTTAGCGGTCTGTTTCTTCGGTGGTAATCTAAATCAATCCTCGTCAACAGTTGCCCTTTTGCGGGTTTCCCTCTTGACCAGTGATTTGGGTACATTAATTGAATTGTCCGAAGTATTATTTTCGGTAGGAGCAGCTGCTTTCTTTCACTTTGAAGTGACCCTAGCAACTATTTTGTCTAGGACCGCCTGGTTTGGCGGAATACTAAAAAGCGGGACATCTAGAGAGTCTCTAACAGTAATAAGTTTGTTGTAAATGCTTTCGAGTTCTCCTTGAAAGTGGCTGTACTCGTCTCGGATGGCATGGGAGGTGATTTGGTCATTGGAAGTGGCAGCTTCCTCTGATAAAGGTTTATTTTCCATAGTCAAAAGAATGTCCGTGAGTCCGTTCCAGGTCGTAATCAGATGGGAAAGGCAGTGTAGAAATTATTTGCTCAGTCGCACACAGTAAAGTGTACAAAGGCAGGAACGTCAGTACAGCTAAGTGACTTCCTCTCGATTGATTGATTGAATATTAACGTCGCACTGTTAAGCTACACGAGGGCTTTTGGCGACGGACCACGTAATTTTGAACCATGGTCAAGTGACGTGGACGACACCTGAGCTGGCACCCCCCTCTCCTAACTACCACACCACACCAACGGGAGGACGTTTCAGCTCTCGACAGATTTAACGTGCATCGCTGCCCTACACGGCGGGTCTTTAGTGGTACTGGGCTCGAACCCGTGACAAAGCAAGCCACAGTCCGATACCTATACCACTCGGCTACCGCGGCCACGACTTCCTCTCGAATACAAACGCTTGCTAAAGAACAAGCCAACTCGCCGGTTGACGCACGGCGAAGAGGAAAGCGAAGGCTGCGGAAAGAAAAGTAGAATTTCCGATGCCGATAAGCTTGAGAAAAACTACCTCCCATCGTGAAGGCTTAAGCTGAACTCTATATATATTTCATCTATATTATAATACTAAATTATTGCTTTATCAGCTTAATTCAGAAAAATGTTTATGAAATATTTCAAAATGTTAAAGTTTGAATATGATAATGAGCATACATGTTGCAGCCACATGGGTTTATTTTACTATTGGAACATTTTTCAACCTTAAAATAAGTACTCTATCTCAGATTGTTCCATGAAGATAACCCTAAGTGTTTAAATTGATTTAATTTTAGAGTACTGAAAATGGAATACTCCAATAGGCGCTATTTCTCATAAGCAATTTTTTGAATAATGAATATCTCCATCAGGAAACGAAGCATTCAATTTAATTATAAAAGAATCTGTTTTGTTTATAATTTTTAATTTATACTAAACTTTCTCGCAGATTTTTTTGTAAAACTACGTTGAAATGCATGCACGCTTACATAACAGTTCTTTACATATTTTGACCAAAAATCCATCCCGATCGAGATTTCTTTTAAAATCATAATATTGATGCGTAGTTATGAATTTTTTTTATTCAAATAAAACCTTCATATTTTATAGTTTAAAATTAAAAACGCAGTTTTTTTTAACATGTCAGTTTCTTCACGTCACAGGTATATGGATCTGCAATAGATCCTCCTATCTGATAAACATGTCAGTAGAACTTTATGTATATATCTAAGGTTAAAAATAATAGTCCAACTTACCAAGGCGACGTTTATCTTATTATTCGCCAATATTTTCACAAACTGCTGTTATAGTTAATGGTAAGTGGCTGAAACAAGCCATGACGTAAAATGTAATGATGCCTAACCACCTCTTGAAAATATCGAAGATGAAAGAGATCTTTATATTGATGTGTTATATATGTGCTTATACAAAGAGTTTTTAAAACTTTATATAATTTTTACTTTATATTTATTGCGTGTTAAATTATAGGATATTTTATCTTTTACAAATTTAAGATTTAAAAAAGGACATTACGTTTACATGTAAGTAATATTTTAAATTATTTTCTTTTGTATACTTTTTAATCAAATTCTTGAGTGTTAGCATGCTAACTGCAAAGCTTAAGATAATAGTAACTTTTCTAGTCGCTCAATATTGGGAAAAAAAACGTAGCCCTTCGCAAGTTTTACATTTAAAATAATAATAAATAATGCTTTGGAAATCATATAAAAGCATTTATAACAGTTTTTTTCCCCTCATAATTGAATGTTTCAAAATGTTCAAAATAAATTAATGAAACTGATGACAGTCATGTTGACTATTCATACTATAAAAATCACGATGAAATATTAAGAGTAACTTGACGTCGTGTTTTTTTATTTGGAATTCCTTTTAAAGAAATAAGACTTAATACAAGGGGATTAACTTTCCAAATATATCTGTCAATAACAGTAGAGAATAAAAATGTCTAATATTAAAGAAAATTATAATATACAAAACTTCTTCATTGCTTTGAGTGTGATTTAATAGACTTTTTGTGCAGATTTAATCGCCAGAATTCAAACAAACTGTTCGATTTACTTACAAAAATAAATGGAGCATATAACATCTTATACATTAATTCCAGAGTTCTGATTTACATGCGACTTCCGATATCTTACAGAAATAGGTTAATAAGATTTTGACTATCTGATAACATTTTAAACTAAATGACTTCATTTGGCGTGTTTCAAGTATAAAATATTTAACCACAGCTGTAAGCAAAAATGTCTAGTTTACTGCTGAAATCCTTAAGATTCGGTTCTTTTCGTTCCGATTTTTCAAAACAAATAAGCAGACATTAAAAATTTATCCAAATCTAAATTCATGCAACTGAAAATTTACTTTTACTAATTACTTGAAAATTTAGACTTTGATATCTCTATCGCAGATCGTTCTAAGCGTTCCTTAATTTCTGCATAATGAATATAAAAAGGTTGTTATAAAACATAATTTGTAGGTTGAAATATCGACCATTGTCCTGTCAATTCTTAATTTATTCAGTTAATGAATATTACGAATTTTTAGTTCGTACCGTGAATTATGGTGTACTTTAATCCAGGGGCGTAGCTACCGTCGTATCAGCCGTATCAATGATATGGGGCCCTCAAGCTTCAAGGGCCCTAACACATGCTAGCGAAAAATCGTAAGCTATCAAGAGGCTCAAAAGAGGGCCCCAAGGAATCTTCGATACAGGGCCCACTCAGGACTAGCTACGCCAGTGCTTAAACCAGAAAATATTTAAAAATCAATGTCTTTTCGAATGAAATGTTCCAAATTTTACCTTTAAAACCGATTCACAGAAACTATTTTTATCGAAACGTTAAATGTCTATTCAGTCTAACAGATTACATTTGTGTTGTAATTTGATTGTTGGTGGATTTGGTTTTGTTTTAATCTGTTTAAATGTTCATCTTAATACCTCATTTAAGTATTAGAAATTTTATACAGTGAAAAATGAAAAACACTAATAATTTTTCATTGAAAATCATTGGCATAGAAGTTAGAGCCCTGATTCAAGTAATCAGAGTGTGACATAATGAAATCTTCTACGCAATCAAATGAAAATCAGCAAATGACCTGCACCTCCTTAATAAGATTCCTTAGTATTATATTCGAATGGCTGTGGCTATAAATTGGGAGGTCAACCATGAAAAAGCCTTTCATGCGCTACGTATGAAAAATTTAAAATTTGCATTTATCTGATGTAGAGTTAAACTTTCCTTTCCGTCAATCTAGAGTGGGATTCCCCTATTTGAACAGCATTCTCAATAAGTCTAATTTGGGAAAATCAAGTCAAATTCTTCCACCTGGTTTTTAGATAAGACGATACCTGAATATAGTTTGGAGAAGAGACTTGTTGAATCCAGTCATTAATCAATAAGTGTATAATTAATGGAATGTGTGCTTATTTGGTAGCAATTGAGAACTATTATTTGTCGGAACAAATGGGATTTAATTATATTTCACTAATTTTCGCATTAAATACTTTAAGAATCCAAGGTTTGTTTTTTATATTAGATAACGACTCATGAAAAACTCAACTCAAAAAGTCATGAAATAAAATTGATTCAAGAGAAAGTTTCAATATTCGACTTTGAGATCAAGTGCAAAACATCATCGCGTTTATGACAAAGAAAAAACAGCAGGTCTGAATAGGTTTAGAAAGTTGCATGATGAGTGGTAAAAATTAATGAGATACTTGCTCTGTGTGTGATACGACATTAATTTAAACTCACAATTCTCGAATTAACTAGGGTTTCTTTCCGGGAAATCATTAGCTTTCTATACTTGTATTTCCGTTAATTATACTTCGTTCCCGGGACAGGAACGACACAAGGCTGAAGTAATTTGAGGTGACTAGTTAAGATTTGACTGCAGATTTCGACCTCAGCTATAAATTTTAGCCGAGTGCACTGTTGCGATCGTTCCCACCGAATTCCTTGGAAGGAGAAATGTCATTTGGAACACCCTAGCAGTGGGGTATGAGAGTAACGTAAACGTAGGGAAGGGGAGAGTTTTTGCAGCTTGTCGTAGGAAAGTTCACCTGTATTATTTGTCCTGATCAGTTTGTCTGTCTGCGAAACATCGCTTCATTAACTAAAAGTATTTAGTTTTTAAAGGAGCACCATTTCGTAGTATACCAGCTCGACTATTCTGATATCTTAATTTATGTTGATAACCGTACTTATACTTAAAACCGTTTAATTTGTTATTTTAAAAAAAATGTTTGGATACTTTTCATTATAAATTATTTAATCGAATCAGCAGCTTGAAGGGAATGAGTCCCCAAACTGTTTGGGGGGAAAACTTTTAAAAAAAATTTGCAACTTTTCTCATTTTTCTTCATCAAACGTTTATATCAGATTCTAACATTAATATTTAGTTATATTTATGCAACAAAAATATAGCAATTTCATAGACAATCAGTTACATAAAATCTTTTAAATACAAGAATTAATATTTTTAACGTACTTGATCATTACTCCAGCAGCAAATAAACTTTCAAGTATTTGTTTTAATATTTATCTCTTAGTAGCAACACGAGAAAAATAATTGGTTCAGGATTGATTTAAAGAGTAATTGAAAATTGATCCTCAAACATGAAACTGGGTAAAGCTTTGAAGAAAATTCCTCCAGCATCAGCTAAAGCTGATAGAGCATTTTCTGCTGCAGGGTTATTCACAGCACATCTTGGGACTAGGCTGAGTGATAAAACCATAGAGTGTGCTTATGTTTTCTCAAATTTCACTCTATAAAAGAATAACACATTATAGTATAGTTTTGTATTTTTAACTGAATGTATAAATGAGTATAAATTTTGGAGTCTACAATTAAAAATAACTTGTTTTAAATTTTTCAAAATTGTGATTTATTTCCGCGAATAGAAAAACAGAGCAATCAGAAACCCTATTAACTCTTCCGTAGTTATGAACTGAATGCAGGACAGAAGCTAATCATATATTCGTCACTTGTGATTGCCTCCATCGATTCATAAATAATGCAGAAATGCGCGAGTTTAATTTTATTGAGGGGCATATTGTATGCTCTAAATTTGATCTTTATTTTGAATTGTTTGAGAGAGAGATTAATAAAAATTCATATTGGATTCCAATTCCTGACTTCTCAATTGACTTATTCACTTGCTTAGATAAGAGATTATTTCTTTTAAAAAGATTTTAATTAAAAAAAATATTTCATAAAAATTTTAATGAAGTATTCTTTGGTTGCTTTTGCTAACTTTTTCTAGTGATTTTGTTACTACTAAGAGCCATTAAAAGGCATGTAAATACAGCTTTTTATTTTCGAACGATCCTGGCCACGGTAGCCTAGTGGATAAGGTATCGGATCGTGGCTGGCTTGTCACGATTTCGGGCCCAGTACCACTAAAGACCCGCCATGTAGGGGAGCGATGTACGTTAAATCGGTCCAGAGCTCAAACATCATTCCGTTGGTGTGGTAGATAGAAGGTGGTGCCAGCTCAGGTGTCGTCCTTGTCACTTGACCATGGTTCAAAATGACGAGGTCCGTCACCAAAATCCCTCGTGTAGCTGAGCAGTGCGACGCTAATATTCACTCACTCCCTTTCGATCGATCCTAAGTTTTGATTATTGGACATTGTACGGAAAATGGTCAAGGATGACTATCAAACGGAATGCATTTCAAGCTATTATAAAAGCTGTATATGCACATTGTTACAATCGACTGGATCGCATGTTTTTGGTTCGATAACCCTTTCAAAGTTATTTAAAATAGTCTTGACGCCATTATGACAGTGCTTCTCAAACTTTCAATACTGGCACCCCCCTTTTCGATCACAATTTTTTTCGCGCTCCCCTTATACATTAATAATGTACTGAATGCAATAATAATGCACTTTGACGCTAAAGTTACAATAGGCGATCTTAATTATAAACCATACAAATTAGTAACATAAGTATTAAATTTTGTATACTACTTCTAAGCAAAATAAATAAATAAAAAAATAGGATAATTATTATGTTATTTTTCCTTTCTCTAATTTTTAAATTGAACATATTGCAAAATGCGGTAGCTGCTTAGAAGACAAAATATAGATATCTGCTTAATATAGAAAAAGAACTCAGAGGATCAATTTCTAATAATAAGCATTCCTTATAAAAACTTTGCTTTCCAAGACAAGCTCATGGACGTCATTAATACTTATTAAACTTGTTCTTAATTTAGTATTAATTAATTAGTTATAAAATATTCTGTGCAGCACTGATACATTAAAAGTATACCGCCTGAAGTACCCGCTCTTTGCACAAGTTCATTTATAAGAAAATAAAACATTATTGATATAATAGCTGAATTGTAAGGGAAGCGCGCGCGCAAAGCCAAGTGATCGACAATGTTTACAAAAACGTAAAATGATTTTTTTTAAATCGTTGCTCAAATTATAATTAGTCTTAAGCGAATTGTAATTTTAAGCCTCACAGAATTAGCACTTATAATTGATGTTAAACAGTAGCGCACACAGGAATTTTCAAGGGGGTCCGGGGTCGAAAGTTCACCAATCTTGTATCAGGTTCCTTTTGATTTTGTCGATTTTCGTTAACAAAACCCAGTAAAAAACTAATTCTTGAATAAATAATTAGCATTAATTAATAAAATTAATCATTAATAACAAATACTTAACTAAATTTTGCGTACTATAAACTTAGAATTATAATCAATCGGAAAAAAATCAAGGGCTTTGGGGGGTCCGGACCCCCTGTGTGTGCCACCGATGTTAAATAATGATCAATAATATAAAATATCGATGAAGAATAATTGTATTATTTTTAATATTTAAAGCGAAAAGACTTCAACATGTTTTAACCCGGGAGCAGGCGCGCACTCGATATGGTCGGGGTTATTGAGTCACCCCAATCCTTTTTTTTATAATTATTTTATTGTACACGATACAAATCATGATTCCAGTGAATAGCGCCCCCCCTCGTAAGGTCATCGCGCCCCCTCAGGGGGGCGCGCCCCACAGTTTGAGAAACACTGCATTATGATATTTCATTTGCGGGAATGTAGTTTTTATTTCAAGATAAGAGCAATTAGCTTTGCAATTTTTCTTCAAACTTTTGAAATAATTTTGACCAGTCAAAAAAAACATCAAGCCATCTTCAGATTTATTCAAAAATCTGCGTACGAACTTTCTTTATACACAGAGGAGAAAGTTGCTTTGAAAAACGTGAATAATACGTTATTATAAGTGCATTTTCTTCTTTTTTTTTTGGTTAAAATAGTATATCCTTTTTCTGTTTCATTGAATTTAATTATCACCTAAAGAAAATTTGCAGCCGACGTGGAAACCAATTTCTGTTGTAGTTTTTTATATTCAAATTTGTCTATAGACAACTACTTCAAAACTTTACTACTTATTTTCTAAATAAGCATATTGAGAAATTGATGCTTTTAAATGAAGTCATTTTGTGTGGAAATGAAAATGTGCTGTGGTGTTCTCATATTCATAGTTCAATTTATAGAAATAAACATATTAAGAAAGTCAAACTTGAAATATTCATTTTTTAAGTGACACAAATGGATATGCTCCTTATTAAAAAATGAGGCTTTGGATACATTTTATATAACTTTATATAATTTTAAAGATTGAATTATTATAAACTATAGAAAATTTTAGCTGTAAAAAATGAGTTCCAATGCAGAAACATTCAGTTCAACAATGAAACTTTAGGAGAAATCAATGGAATTGAGAATATGAAAAAGTGAGAAGTTGATAGAATTGAATTTTTCGATTTGCTAAATTACCATTTATTTTTTAATTTAGTGCGACGCTTATGCAAAATAGGGGTCTTGAACTTTTAGTAATTGAGGGCCATATCAATCAATCCACAATGATCCGCGAGCTACATCGATAAACTAACAGTGATCCACGCGACTGTCAAAAAAAAAAAGAAATAATGTAGTCGGGAAATTTAAGGCTGTATTCGGTCAATGTTAAAGGATAGGGATGAAACGGCAAAGACATTTGTGGGCAGGAAAAAGCTCCAATAATAATAATAAATTTTATGGATATAAAGAAAATAATTGTTTAAAGGATAGTGTTTTTTTGAATTTTGATTTTTTGGAAAATTAGTTTTCAGCATTTTTGCAAAATGAAATTTGACTTTTCTATGTTAAAGTATAGGAGGTGGAAACGCAAAAGACATTTTAACAGAAAAAAAAATTTAGAGTAGAATTAAATAGTATACAAGGAAGCAAGCTTCCCTCTTTGGACTAGTGTAGCCAGAATTAAGTTTTATATTTTTCTTAATTAACTTTTTTAAAATTTTAAGTTCATTCTGAATTATTTTTGGCGTAGTTAGGACTATCTCAAACAGATGGCACCGCCGTCGTTTGAAAAGCGAATTTATTCTTGGCTACGAATACTTATTTTTGGCGATATCTTTCTGAAATATAGTCGCCAGCTGAAATTATGGTAACTTGCAAATTGTGACATAGTGGACAATGGAAAAGGTTTATGATGTACAGAGATTTAACATCTCAAATCTGACGAACTTTCCGATTTAGGAAAGTTTTAAACATTTTCTGCATGTGTGCTTTAAAAAAAATCGTTTATAATTATACTGCTTAGATTTTTTTTTTGTCTGTTATTGAAGGAATGTCTGTAAGAATATTTAAATTCTGCGAAATGACTTAACGAAGAATGAAAGTATACTTACTTTATACTTGATCGAAAGTTGTGAATTAACTCTAAAGAACACAAATTACTACTCCTTGCTCACAAATTAAAATTTTAATCTAATTATTGTAATGCAATTATTATTATTTTCTTTTTAACTAACAAAAAAAAATTTTCCCATCGATTTTCTATTTGACGTAAAACTTTACCATAAACCATTGGAACAATTATTAACACAAAATATTGTTTTCTAATTTAATTAACAGAAACTTATTTTTTCAATTAATTATGTTCAGATTCTAAGCCGCACCCCAAATTCTCAGCACATTTTTGTGAAAAAAAATAGTGTAAAATATATTATCGATATTAGATATATTTACGGAATGAAAAGTGGCTGCGTTACCCTAGTGGTCAAGGTAACGTACTCGTGGCTGGCGTGTCATGAGTTCGAGCCTAGTACCGCTGAAGTTCTGTCGTGTAGGGGAGCGATGAACGTTAAATCGGAGAGCTCAAACGTCCTCTCATTGGTGTGGTAGTTAGGAGATGGGAGGTGCAAGCTCAGGTGTCGTCCTCGTCACTTGACTATGGTTCAAAGTTACGAGGACCGTCACCAAAAGCCCTCATGTAGCTGATCAATATGACGTTTATATTCAATCACTAACTAAACGAAATAAAAAAAATAATAAAGGTGAATTAATAAAAAGTGAATAATTAATTTACTTTACCAGCATTAAAAACTTTTTCAGTCTTCGAATCTAAGCTGCACCAGAATTTTTTGTAGCCTAAGCATCGGAAAAAAAGTGCGGCTTAGATTCGAATAAATATGGCAATATCGCGATTTTAAAGTCTATCTTGAAATGTTTGCCTTTTTTCTATTAAAAAATACTGTCTGGCATTTTCTGTCATTGAACATTTTCAATAACTTGATCAAGTTCTTGACTAAATTTTTAACATAATAGACATAAACATAAAAGACATTTGACGGTAAAATCTATATTAAAACAAGAACAGCTCTTAAAATTTAGATTGCAAAATACTTAGGATTTTTTCCATAGTTAGAGACGAATATTATCAGAATCCATGAGTCAAAAAAGTAAGAAAGCCATTTTAGATCTCTCTCATGGTCAAGATTCAACACTATTTTACTCCCCCCCCCCCAAAAAAGAACAAGTATTTCGTTTCACAGCCGTGCACAGAGATTTTTTTTTCTTGCCTTTTTCGAAATCAACCAAAAGCGGAGAGCAGAGTGCACGCGATCTTCTCTTTTCAAACAATTAAATCTCACCAGCAATGACATCCAATAATTCACAAAATAGCTGTAAATTTGTTTCGAGATATCTTTCCGATTTTTTCGAAATTTCGTATTTGTCCATAATTCTGGAGATCTTCGTATAATAAGGACCATTATAAATTTATCATCTTCCATCTTCTCAAAAATTGACACGTTGAGTAATTCAGAGTACCACTGAGAATTGTACCTCTCGTGAAATAGGTTGCCAACCCCTGTTCTATTGTATAAAAGTAAAATTGAGTCATACTTTTTGTTCATTAAAACGTGAAATTTAATTTTTCATTGCTTTAAATCCACCTATTCTTCCTTTAAAAATCATTTGCTCAGGAAAAATTAAACAGTTTCGTTCTGTACATCATTTATCCAAAGAATTGATCGACAAACTGTGTTCCACGAGTCCCAATAAAAAAAAATGGGAAAGAAAAATTACAAATATGTATGCAAAATGGATTTATGTTCTCATGAAATTCGTTTAGCCACAATTATCTAAAGATCTCATAGATTAAAATTAAAAATTTTATTTATACATAATTTGAAAAACTTTTTTAACTTTTATTGTAATATAATAAATGAATTTTAAAACTTTAGTATATTCACAATCTACTGCATAAAATATTGTTTGCTATCCCGAGTTCCACGAAGTAATTTTATACTAGTTACATGTTTAGTACAATGTTTTGAAACCTTTTACATTTGTGGAGGAAGAAACACCTATAATGAAGAAAAAAAAATTTATCGACGTATGAACAGATTCGATGCTAAAATTTAAATTTAAGCTAGAAGACCTACATTTTAGGTTACCAATTCACATGCCATATACGCAGAATTTCTCACACAGCTATGAACATTTTCATGCCATTCACAAAAATGTATTTAGAAAGTGAAAAATATTTTTAACGCGATTGGCAACAAAAACAAAATACAAAAACGAATTGAACTCGGAATATGAAATGCTACTGCAGATAATTTCAAAAAGCTTATACGTCGATAGTTTGTGTAAAAAAAATTGTGAACACATATCTCATTTACTAAGTATAATGCATGCGTAGGTGACATTTGGATCACAAATTTATATTATCAATGAGTAAATAACATTAAAATTACATCATAAAAGTTTTTAATAAAAAATATAAAATATTTTAAAATTGTCTTTACATATATCAAAAAAATGTTTATCTATATACTTTAAATATTATTTTAAGATATATTCCCTTCAGCGAGGAAGGGGATTCCTCGAAAACATGTTGCTGTTCTAGGGGTTCCAAGAGTTGAAAAAGTTTGACGATTGACCAATGTCCAGAAATGAGAAGTCTTTCATGGTCAAGATTCACTCTGCTGCTTTAACCCCCTCCCCCGAAAAAGAAAAAGAGCTAACATTTATTTTACCAGTTTTACGACTGTCACCCTCCCTTAGCCCCCGCGTGTTCCCCTTTCGCTGAAGGGGAGAATTTCATTGAAATGGTTACCCGAGAGAGAAATTTATTGCCCATCTTGGGAATCTTGAGACAAATATTTGTGCCAAAAATTTCGCAATAGCCAACGCCATCTAGATGTCATGTAAGGTGTTAAACTAATGGGCCGCCATCACCTTTTAAATAAGAAAGGAAGATTTTTGTTTCACAAGACTACAACCGATTCTAAGAAAAGAGATGGTGCTACAGATTTGTGTGTATATATATATATATAAGACGCATTTGTTTGTCTGTTTCCTTATAACTCAAGATCCAGACAACCAAATAACGTGAAATTTGGTACACATTCACAAAATTACATGGGGAAGGTTCTTAAACAGGTTTCGTTCCATCCCAACCTCACTCTGGCCTCCAGCCAAAAAGTGCTCCATGTGCATGTTCTGAGCCAAGGGTTCATTATAGAGAAAACCTTACTAAACAAAAGCGGTAAGTAATTTGCAATACTGCTTTGTTATATTTACTTTACGGCAAGCAAATACTGCAACAAGTATCTCATTACTTACTACATTCCATTCTATTCCTTCATTGATAGGAATGCATTGTCATTTTTTTCTACCGTCATGCCTATGAGAAAAAGGGGGAGAGTATAGAGACTTGCAGACACCAGGCTTTTCTCATGGGCAGTTGTATGTGGCCTGCTCTAGAGTGGGCAGAGAGGAAAATCTTTTTGTACACACTCCAAATGGAACTGCCAAAAATGTTGTCTATCACATTGCTTTAAGATAAATGTACCCTTTTATTGCATGCAAATAAACAGTTTTGTAAGCTTCTACAGAAAATCTTATTTTAAACCCGGGCAAAGTCGGGTACTTGCAACTAGTATATATATATATCGGTTTCAAAAACGTTAAAGGGGTCGAATATTAAAATACTTTGCGTGTTAAAGATGAAAGTTCAGCTTTTATTTTCAGATTTAATGCATAGTCAGATTTCTTAACACCCTTTTATAAGCTTCCCTTGTATGGAACGAAATCTTTCAACTCCATTTTTACCCTCTTAAAAGGCCAGATAATTCGAAATTTTGCTCACTTGTCTACGACCGCGATGACAATATAATAATTTTGTTCCATTGTCCTTATCCGGATCATCAGGATGAACGACTTCCCATTTTCAGATCCCATCCCGCATCTGGGGACTCATTTTAGATCCCATTTCCAGATTCGATGAATAAAAAATTAAGTTACAACTTAGTTCGATTAACTATAAAAGGGTGTTAAGCTTTTTAAACATTATAGTTTTTATTTATATTTAAAATTATTTAAAATGCAAGGAAATTTCTGAAATTCTTCATTCTAAGAATTGTATCTCAAATGGATATCAAAATGTTTTAAATATAAAGACAAACAGAAAAAAATGGCGTTTTTTTCGGCCCAAACCTACAAGGCAATTTCAGAAATAATTGCCTTTGATTCCAATGATGGGCCACTCAAATGCCTTCAACGGGCATTCTTGGCCCTCGGGTTGAAGACCCCCCCATATAAACAAACTAATCAACACTGTGAAACCTTACCATTGCTCTCCCGTGCAATAATTGCGCATCTCAATCTATTCAATGTTTCCTTCCTACCCGAAAATTTAGAAAAATTCATCACCACGCCGCATAAATCCGCCTTATTTTTATCATTTCATCATTAAATCAACTAATGATCGCAAATGACATGAACTCGAAACATCAATTCGTTATATGAAAGGATCCATTATCTGTAAATTCAGGAAATGTAGAATTTTTAATTAAGAGGTTTAGTTCAAGTTCTTATTTCAATACATCCAAATGTGTCTAGAGGAGTGAGTTGACTTTATGAATTGAAATATCTTATAGCAAACCAAGGAACACACAAAAATTTACATTGAATCATGAAAACATAAGCTCTCTCTGCTTTTCTGAAGAGTTTTAATATATATTTCATTTTCGTCAGATATGAAATTTTACGACAATGTGTAAATAGTGAACATTGACTCGTTTAAATGTAAGAAATCGGCTGAATTTCTAATGATAAATTAGAAAATTCGCGTTTTTGAATTTGGGAGTTGATTTATTCTTCGGATTGCCTCTTTATTCTATTATTTTTTATAATGTTTTGAAGCTATTAAATAAGAGTAATTTTATTCTTATAATTAGAATTGATAAGGCGTTAAACATAAGAATTTTAAGTTCTTGCTGGAAGTAAATCTTGCTTTGATTCGGGTAAATGCAGTTACAAGAAACTATAATCTAGCTATCATAGAGTAAAATGACTAAGAGTATGCATTTCAGGACGAGAGATATTCAGTTCTGACTGAAAGCATTACATGTTTTGATGTCGGAAACGGCAAGATTATCCATAAGGAATGTTTGTATCTTACTTCGGTTTTATTGGAAACATTTAAGTGATAATTAGTGCTTGCCGGAGAGCTTAGTTTGGTCACGGGAACTTAAGCCAAGAGTTTGAATTCGGAAGTTTTATTTCTGGAAACACGCGGGAGACCAGTTTTCTCAGCAAGGGATTTCCGGGTTTTACCTCCCCCGGGTTCCTTTGCATAATTACTGTATATATAAACGGCTTTTTCGAAATTATGGTGTCCTAAGATTTTGAAATGAAATTTATTTAGGTTGCAAAATTTCTAATATTCGTTCTTCGGTGAGGTAACATTAGACTAATGAGAGGGGATTTTCTTTTAATACAAGATTTATATAAAAGAAATATGTATTATTTATCAAAAACAAGAAATAGATAAAGAACATAACAAGAAATAGCATAATAATATATATATATATATATATATATAAAAAGAAATATGTATTATTTATCAAAAACAAGAAATAGATAAAGAACATAACAAGAAATAGCATAATAATAATATATATATATATATATATATATATATATATATATATATATATATATATATATATATTAGAAAGGAAATGCCCTGTAGAGGGCTACTTAATGAGAACCATGAAATTTCCAAGTAACTTGCTCCTTAAATTAAACGTGATTTATATATTTTGAACTAAATATATTTGAATTTACGTTTTACAATTAATTTCTACATGCATTTTAAGCCATTGGAGGTTGAATGAATTTTCTTATTACTCGTATTCAACAAATTGCATGCGTTTTTGTTGCCACGTAAAATAAAAAAACAATAAAATTTTAAGAGGAAATTTTGTAAACACTAGACTAATTACGAGAGAGGTGGAAACTCGATCTCTTCTAAATTTACAAAACCGAATTATTCAAGAATCTTGTTAAAATGTTATTAAACACTAGTCTGTGTAGAATGAAGAATAGTTTTTCTAGCATGTGATAATTGCATTTATTCATAAGGTATATAAAAAGTGTTCACAAAATAGGGGGCTTTAGTGGTATCAGAACACGAACCGGCTACCAGAAAAGTGATATATTAAAATGGTAGTTTTCGGAAAAGCCATTTACCAAGGCTTGAGAATCTAAAAGTGTCGGGGACAATTTTAAATACTCCATTTACATAAATTGGAACTAGTATTCTATTTCTGTATCAGATGGGTAATGCGTACTAAAAATCGGATAAAGTATTTAATCGATTAAAAAACAGCTAGGATTTGATATAAAATAAGTACAAATTAAAAATAAATATTCTTTTAGGAAAAAACAATTATATTCTTTGTTGATAGCATTGACGAGAACTTCCGAAAAGGTTTCATTAGTTCAACCTATACAACCGAAACCAAACAAGTACTGGAGTAAAACAATACGTATGAAGCGAGAGTTGTGAAATATTACACACACATTTCTCACATTTTAGAAAGGTTAAAAAAGACTCATACAAGCAATTATTTTCATATTGTTTTAGTGAGATGACTTGAATTTTGTTTGCTTACAAAACATAATTTTTAATGAACCGAAGAGGATGATTTTCATTCTCTAATCAAAATTTACACAGAATTTCTTTGATATGCTTCTGTGAAATTGCCAGACATTAAAACCTCTGGAATTGGATTAAATGCGTTAATTTCAGACTTAAAATTGACAACATTGGGGAGAGTTTTGGAACTCAGTGGCTGAGTGGTAGCGTATCACGCTTCCACGCCACAGGCCTAAGATTAAAACCCCGGCTTAGGCAAGGTCAGCTCAGCCTTTCATCCTTTCAGTGTGTTGATAAATGAGTACCAAGCTTGCTTGGGAACTAAACACTGGGGGTTTCGCGTCAGACTGACCCCCTGATTGGAACATCTGCTCATGCACCGCAATGCCCAAGGTCAGGTAAACTCAGATGGGCGCAATAGGCCTTAACCATCATGGGAAGTTGCGCCACTGAGTTTAGTTTTGAGAGAGACTTAAAAATTATCCCTATATATATAAAGAATATATATACACTGGTGTCCAAATCTAAGGTTGCAAACATAAAAAATGCAATATCTTTGCATAAGATTTATTTGTAAAAAATTGTTGTACATGAGTTCCTCATACTCTGAGGATAATTATGAAATTTTTTTTTTTTTTGGGGGGTTCTTGAAAAAAACAAATTAGATCAAAAATTGTCAAAACACGCAGTGTAATAATTAAAAAACAATGTCTAATAAGGAATATGGCCACCCCTTGCTGCTATATAGGCTTCCCAAGGAGCTCTCATACTAAAAATTAGGTTAATTTAATCTTGTGGCAAAACAATCGCCATTCTTTTATAAGCGCAGATTTCAACATCTAGCAGAGGTGTTAGGTGGGCGTTGACGTCGAGCAATTGCTCTTCCTAAAGCACCCAAAAAATTCTTGATCGGATTTGGTAAGATTTCTCTCAGGTGATTCTATCTGGTAAATACCCTCTTCAAGAAAATCTTCGACAAGATCAGCTCTGTGCGGCTTCGCATTATTGTCTATAAAAAATAAAATCTGGACCAATTGTTCCTCGGAACAGTCTCGCATGAGGTTCAAGAACTTTATATTTATATCACTGTGCAGTAACAGAACCAGCATAAAAAAAGTGTAATGGTTACTTCCGTCTAACATCATGCCTCCTCAAACAGTAATTCCTCAACTACCAAGTAACCGCGGTAGCCGAGTGGTATAGGTATCGGATCATGGCATGCCTTGTCACGAGTTCGAGCCCAGTGTCACTAAAGACCCGCCGTGTAGGGCAGCGATGCACGTTAGATCTGTCGAGAGCTGAAACGTCCTCCCGTTGGTATGGTGTGGAAGTTAGGAGAGGGGGTGCCAGCTCAGGTGTTGTCCACATCACTTTACCATGGTACAAAATTACTTGGTCCGTCGCCAAAAGCCCCAGTGCAGCTGAACAGTGTGACGTTAATATTCAATCAATCCACATCTACCAAATCGATCAGATTCTCTTCTGTAAGAAGGATGATAGCGAGTCCCATGCTCTAACCAAATGAAAACTTGACGATGACCCCAATTGGGACCCCCTAGGAGTACACGGCACCACTCTTGATCTTCATATTTTCTTGGCTCCATAAAAGACGAGCTCTTTTCTTTGATGGGTTATGAAGGACGCGGGCCACTTGCTGTCGGACTTAAAGGGCTTTATGAGCTAACAGTTTGTAGCAGCAGTAATGTCCTCAGAAAGCTCCTTAGCAGTCATGTGTCTACAACGACGAGCATTTGTCAAATATAGATCTTCCGTAGGTGTGGCTTTTCTTCGAACCTGTCCAGATTTGCTAACAACAGTACCCATTGTTTGGAATTGTTTCCACAGTCTGGATATCACCATTCGAGAAACATTTACGTTGCGGGCTACTTCTGTAAAAAGTGACTTCAGTAGAGGACAGTTGTCATGAGAGCAAACTCGTGGCCGATTTTGTCGAGTCGTGGACTCTAGTTCCGGTATGGTCCATATTCCAATTTTATTTTATAAGCAAATGAATTGGAGGAATTCCTGTAATTTATGAAGCATTGTTGGGTGGTTTTGAAATTATTTAAATACATGCTTTGAATATGGAGCTTAATCTAGAAATTGAAGAGAGCGATCTGCGTAACACTCCCACTTCATAAAAAAAATAATAGGTTGAATAACCGAAAAATACCAACGTTTTTAATGTGGTTATGGTCACGAGCTTGTGACCAGCATGTCGCGGGTTCCAGTCCTAGAGCCGCTGAAGAGGATTAATTAATACACATTAAATCTGTCGTGGCTCAAAGTTCCCCTCCCCGGTTGGTATGGGGTGGTAATTTGGAGAGGGAGGTACCAGCTCGGATGTCGTTCTCGTCAATTGACCGCGAGTTCATCAACAATAGCCCTCGTAAACACTCCCTCACAGGGGCGTAGCTACCATCCTATCAGCCGTACTAATGTTACGGCTCCCCTAAGCTACAGGGGCCTCAACGAGTGTAACCTACAGTACCACTAACAAGGCTCTCGTATCTAAAAACGGGCCCCAAAGGAAATTTGATAAAAGGTTCCTCAGAGCTAGCTACGCCAGTGCTCCCTCAGTCGAAGTTTTAATGAACTATTATTTGTAAAGAATTCAAACTGTGAGACTTTATAATGCAGTTTTTTTTCAACATATTTTAAGTAATCAATATGGGGATGCTAGAACAACAGATGGTTTAAGATTAGTTTACTTTAAGAATAATTTCTTTTCAGTGAAAATCGAACTCTAAAAAGATTATACTGCTTACTGCGTTACGACTATGAATTAAAGAACATCAAGATACCTTTGTTTTTTTGTTGAAGCTCCTGATTTTAATTAAATTGGTTTATTGTAAGTTAATGTATTCATTTTATTAACATTTATTCTAATTTCTGCTGAGTTATTTTTGTAACTGGCCCTTGGGACATTGAAGAACTAATTGCGAAAGAGTAATTACTATTATAGATGACCTTATTATTGATAATATAAGAATTTTCAAAATGATAGTGGCGTACGTACTGTTTAATTAAAAAAATTTTGGTCGAATTTTCAACTCATTTTTGAAACCGAACATGCAACCACATATCCTGAAAAGGTTATTTAAAACGTCGAGAACAATTTCAGCACCGTAGACATTTCTCACACACAATGTAAAAAGGAATCGATAATAAAATGTGGGTCTCATTTTAAAGATGATTATTCTAAAATTCAAAGTATATTTAATTGAAATCCCACATAACCTCAAAATAGGACCATTTACGACCCACATAAATTCCATATTCTCATATCAGAACTTTATTCAGAATAGCACCCCGCAGGCAGGGACGTCTTTACTTGAGACTCTGGGCCCTCTGACTCTTAAACATACATAGCATACGTTGTCAAATACTGGTACAAACAATAACCCAAAACAAATGCGCATGATTTACAATCGTACAAACCGGCTCGACAGACAGCAGCCTTTTGACTGAAGGAGTAATGATGGTCTATGGTGGTAGGCCTATACATGACACTGGTCATTACATGTAGTCAGTAGACATATCATCCGAAATTCCCAGTTTTTCTGAAAATACAACTGGAAGTAATATTTGACCGTAGAAATTATTCGGATCATGATCTTATTAAGACTGAATCGAGAACGAGACGAAGCCCCCATTATGGTAGAGGCCCTGAAACCAGGCCCAGTTGGTCCATGCCATAAAACGTCCCTGCTCACAGGATCTCCCGCACTTACACAGTATCTATATACGGCTTTCCACACTACATTACAATCAGCATATGTCCATTTGTAAATGCCTCTGAAGCTGTCATGGTGTTCATTTGTAATGAACATTTAGAATTATGTAAAGGTATTTAAATTCCCCAAAGGATTAATAAACACACTCAAGAAATAACCATTAATGTAGACAAAACACAAACCATCATTTCTTAAGAAATAGAATCTGTTAACCTCGTAACATTCCATATTTTGAAGACAATATTAAGTGGATTTCTGTACGTGTCCCTCCATTCAGACAATAGATTTGCTTGCAAAAATCAACTTCTCACACAAATTTTGGAAGTTCAATCCATCTTGGTATCTTGCTAATTTGCAGGATATCTCCACTTTCCTCATACAACAAAAAGTACCTTTGAAAGCAAGTTTTTCGCTCAATAACAACGTATTCTTTCCTCCAAGTTCCAGCGCAGTTACAATTTAATAATAATTTTTTATATTGCCTGTTTTATTATTATAAGTATGGTTACCTTGTATTAGCACCTTGGTATGGAAGAAAAATGTATCACAATGACCTCGATATTCAGCCCATAAACAAGTTCATCCCAAAAAGCTCTAAAAGTACTCTCATTTTCATCCAAAGACCTCAATTATTCAAGCTGAAACTCTATTTACATACCCAAACGCAAAGTGCAATTACGTTTATAAAACAAAATGATTTTTATGCTCCAGGCAATTCTAAATAATATAACTCCAGTCACTGACTCAACTTTTTTTTTACATACTCATCCACAGAAGTGGATTAAGTGGGCCAATAGCTGCTGCAGGGGTCCAAAGCTTGATGGATTCCATTTATAAATTCACCGTGCAACAAAAAGATCTTGAACCGATGGTGCAACCCCAATGTGATTTCCCCGTATTTGAGCTGCGTCGTAGCCCTACTCTTTTTTTCAGTATATCTATATTGTTGCAATCTCTTCAAATTTTTCGCATGCGGTTTTTTTTGGTACAAATTTTATTTCGAGCAAATGAATACTATCCTAGTCAAACAAGCTCATTTTTAGTTCACAGCCATGCTTAATTACTCCTTTGTACATTTTACACTGATGGAAAAAAAAATTCCTAACACCAAGAAAAAATTATTGTCTACTAAATAAAACTTTAGCATTACATTTGTACAGATAACATATTTAATTGATTAAAGTTTCAAGATAACAGGTTAATGCAAGCGCGAGTAGAACCATTTCAAATGTGAAATGATACATTAAAAACCGGTGTAACCACCACAATTTTAAATGCAAGCATGCGAATATGTTTGCCATGCGTCGTACAGGTATCGAATCTCAGTTTGTGGGATGGAATTACTTGCCTTTTGCTCTTGATCGGTCAATATTTGGTTGTTTAATTCTAGTTGTGAATGAAGCGGTCATTGTAGTCCAATGATATCCCATCCATGCTCGATTGGAGAAGGATCTGGGGATCTAGCAGAGCAATTGAACACCTTGACACCCTATAGAGTATGCTAGGTTAGGATAGGGTAAGAGGGAACACGTTATTCTACTGGAAAAACACCCTTTAAATGATTTTTATAAATGTTTGAAATTTTATAAATGGGGATACAATTTGAATCACCAGATTGACGTACAGGTCTACAGTTAGGGTGTGTGAATCACAACCTCGAGAGTGCTCCTACAATCAACGAAAATTGCTCGTGCCAGACCATATCTGTAGGTGAGGGCCCAGTTTATCTAGGTGATAGAAAAAGTTTGTGTGCGTTAACCTCACCGTCTTCTATATACAGCCATAATTGGAATGGCGTAATGTACATCCCTCAACCCCCGAATTACAAGGGTGGGCCAGGATTCTAGGGCTCTATAGCCTGATTGACACAAAGCATGGCTTGGGGCTGGAAACCTGACTTTGCAGGGGCACCCTAATATTCTGTTACGCTACTATATAACTGTAACAACACATCGACACTCCACTGTCCTGTGTTCTCTAGCGTGACATCACCGAAGTCACATATGTCCATGATTTAGAGCTAATTGTACGAACGCTACAGGGTGGCTGGATGGGAGCTATTTTTTTAACGGTTGATTTGTTACAGTTCATTGTGTAACTGTCATAAAAAGTTGTAATTTCTAATGTAGAAGCACTACGTTCCCCAGCCATGTGGTGAATATTGCGTTCTTCGTCAACACTGATCTATGCGTGACTGAACCATAGTTTTCTTAAGGAAGTGCTTTTCTGTGACCTCTGATGCCAAAAATCATACAAAGTGGATACATTCCTTCCAAGTCTTTCTGTAATATCGTGGAAAGAAAATCTACTTCTTTTTAGCTCCATTATATTACCTCGTTCAAACTCAGCGAGCTGTTGATAATGGCCTCTTCGTCTTAGTCATTTTGGACTAATATGAACTCCTTCAAAATCTCAACGTTAAATAACACTCAGAACTTTTTAGTGCGTACTTCAAGTACACTTGATTCACATCCTCCACGTGGCGCAACTAGCGCCACACTTATGCGCCTTACGAAAAATTTGCATCAAAGTCATCTTTCAGATTTATAAACACGCATACCAAATTTCGTCGAAACAGCACCAATTTTTCTTTATGATGGGACTTTTGTTTCCATCAGTGTAATTTACTAATGAAATTAAATGAAGTAAAATGAAGTTACGTGATATAAGATATTTCTAGAGCAAAGCAAACTACTTCAAGTCAGTCGAATTTAGACCTTAATAGCAAGATAAGGATTAATAAAGGCAGTCCAGTCTGAAATCCATGATGTGAATGAGGGAAAAAGACCTCAATATTGGAGGCTACTTCCCTTTTGAAAAGATGGGAACAATATGAAATTTCCCTAATGCCCATGCTTGGAGTATAAACTACTCCAGAGAATACATGTTACTAGAAAATCATTGCAATAAGTGGAGTGTGAATAATTAATCTAATAATAGCTTACTAAAATATCTAGAAAATTATATTCAAAATTTCAGAAATGAATTTGGAAAAATGGAACAAGGAGTGACTGATTTACTAGGGCTCTCCTTTGAAGAGGAAGCTGGACAAGCTCGCACCCACTAAAAGGAAAAAAGTCTATTATGAATTTTTCTGAAAGAAGGGAAAATTTCAGTGAATTCCTTTTATGTCGTATGCGATAGGGCAAGAACAAAACTATCCTGAAGAGCTCAGATTTATCAAACTGTTATAGAACATTTTATTGTATTTTTGGCCAGAGATTATAACCTGAAATTAAAAAGAATGCTACACAAAAATTAAAGGAAACTTTCAATGACGACATTGAATATATATATATATATATATATATACTTTAATTTTGACGATATGAAATAGAACAAGAAATAAAAAGAAAACAACGATAAAATGAAAAACCCCACTAGAAACTTAATAGAGTTGCAAGAGAAATCCTAATGTAGAAATACTTTTGAAAATATTTTTAACACTATCGAATGCATCAGGTGAAAGATCTTCTTTAATTTTAAAATGTGTTACAAATAATTTAAGAAGTACTGTGGGAGAGAAAAGATAAATTGAACAACATGGTCGTATTATATACGGAACGAAATGTTTGGGACAAAACAGAAATAGTAAAAATAATTGATGAATTTTCCAAAGACAAATAAAGTTGTATAGCAAAACTGTGTAAGCTCTTCATTAAGGTTTTTAATTTATTTTATATACAGCTATAAGATCTTTCTTTAACCGTTGAGTAGTTATATTAGTAGCAATACATTTTATTTTTAGACTTCAAAATAAGCGACTCTTTTCGCACACTATTTTAGTTTTTCAACCCTTGAGCCTATGGGCCTCGAACCTTTTAACGATAAGGGCCTCCAACTACCTTAATTCGCCTCTGCTCATCCATTGTACTCCATGGGTCGTATTTGAAAAACAGCAGCCTGCTGTTACTTTAAATTTCTCTTTACTTTATATGTATTTGACATTTTACTCATTGTTTGGGATCTTAAAAAAAATACTTGCCCCAAAACACTTCTAATATGCTGTGAGCATAAAACTAATGTGACTTGGTGGATAAAACATCTGACATTGTGCCAAGAGTGCTTAATACTCGGTTTCAGTCTGTTTTAGGTCGATAAATAATTATTTTCATTTAAATTCTTATTTTTTCATTCTTTCATTTATTACTAAGCAGTCAATTGGTATTTTTTTCCTTTTAAATCATGGGAAATCCACTCTCATGCTTGTCATACAACCACACATTGTATATTAAAAAAAATTTAGAGAACTAGGTGTTCCAGCAAATTATTTACTTAAAATGACATTTTCGAATTCGTTGCGTTAGTATTTAAATGAAGTTAAACTTCGTCTTAAAAGTTAGGAGCAACTGGACAAATTGAACTTCATCCGTTTGCTATATTTCTGGTTATCCGTGAATATTTTGAATAAATTTGAAATTTAAAAATTGTGTGTTTGAGCTGCCTGCTTTTTTTACTAATAAAATTTACTTTCGAGTGTTGCTTGTATTGAATTCTGAATCTATAAATTCAAACAATTAACAAATATATTCTGGCAACAAAGTTCGGCGAAGAATTGAAGATTGATTCAACAGAATAGTAACTATTGGATAACTGAGTGTGCGCGTGGTCAAGATCTAAGCAGTGCAACTTAAAAAGAGTAAGCTTCATTTAATTTTTATTTCCTGTCTTGCGTCTGTTAAAATTTCTCGAATTTTACTGTTTAAACGTTTCAACACTGAGCGACTTCTCTTGCTATACATGTTCGCAGTTTACACGTACGTTTAATTTGGTTGTATTCGGTCATTTCGTAGTAGGGAAAAACTTTCCGATAGATGATGGCAATTCTATTAAATTTTGCTCATGAAAAGAACGTGAAATGCAGTATTTTACATTGAATCTCTAATAAATTTCGCCAAAAACTTTAATCTTCGCGCATGCCCAGTTTTTCAATTATTGCTTTCCTCTTTTACTCCCTCTCGAAATGGACTTTGCCATTTTACTTTTATTGAACTGTGTATAGTTTCGCTTATGAAAAGTAGTTCTAGCTCTAAAATATTCAGCGTTCTTTTCTGCATTTCGGTCTCATTGTTGTTTTCTTACAGAATCTGGTATGATTTTAAATAATCTAAATTTCTTATTTTTGAATCGGATTGCATAACGAGGTCATACCAGGCGGCTGAATACTGCGTAAAAATATACATAAACTAATACATGAGTAGAAGTGCCGTTCTCAACCAACTGTCCTTCAACTTTAGCGGAACATAAAAATTTCATGTTCGAAACTCTGGCTGCTTAAGGTAACAATAAATATAAATAGCGATAATTTTACATTTTAATTGTTTTTTTTTCGGTATAAATTTCATTTAAAAAATGCAAATGTAATTATAAATTTTCCTTTAGATTTTATTTTTGCTAAAAAAATTTCTAAACAAATGCAAATTTTCCTTGAAAGGAAATGTTTGAGCGAATTTTCACTAATTTTTTTTTCACAATCTTTTTAAAACAATTTTTAATTTGGGTGTACTTGTAATTAACGGTGTTCTTTTTTTTGCGCAGTAATTTAAATGATTATGCATTATTTTACGAAGTGTTAATATTTGGGGTTTTGATTAAATTCAATTTTTCAGTTCTTCGGTTTCTCATACTTTTTACTATGTTTTAGTCTTTATTTCTGCATCATTCTAAATTATTTATACTTCTCTCTTCTGCCTTTTTATGCTCTAATGTGTTATCTAACTTCAATATATTTTTATAATTCAAGCATTACATATTTCTACTGCCAACAAAAAAATACTCTTGAATAGGGATGTGTTATAAGCTAAAATTTTACCTTATAAATGAGGAAAAGAATGGATTTTTCTTAAATCAAGTAAATGTTGACTCGTGCTGAAGATAGTTTATGAACCTAGTGTTAATATTCTTGTTTTGGAATTCTGGTGTAGTTAGTCACTCGGATTTTGAACTCTGAATTAAAGAATGTATATTTATAAATTTGTGTGAATTTTTTATTAGGTACGTGATTTTGGAACAATTGTTTTAATTTAAGATGCAATTTATCTAGCTATATTTGTTGTTTTTGCTAAATTTTGATTCTATTTATAAGTTTTTGTTAAAATTATTTCTAATTTCTTTTCTGCAGATTTGGCTTTTCAATTAATAAACTTCTAGGGATACATTGGTTTGATTTAAATCTGATAATTTAAAATACCTCAAACTTTCAAAATCATGCTGATGTAAGATTTCTTTTTAATCAACATTAAATGAAGCCAAAATTACTTTGAGTGATATTTAATGATTATGCTTATACTATAATTGGGTGGAATTTCTTTAAACATTTTTAGTCATGAACAAGCCTTTTAAATAAAAAGAACATTGAAATGTTGATTAGTTTTCTTTGTATTTATATTTGAAGCAGTGACGATCCTTATTGTATAAATTTTAAAAATTTGTTATATGTTTTGGATTTTTTTCAATAAAATGAGAATTTCAAGATATCACTTTGATTAAATGCTCTTGAATCTTTTATTGTTCCTGCTTTAGTTTGATTAAATGCTCTTGAATCTTTTATTGTTCCTGCTTTAGTTGTATTGGGTTTTTGATGCTATGTTTCTCATTCTTGTTTTATATTTGTCATAAGAGGTAACATTTTCACTGGAAACCCATGCATTAATTTTCATACATCTAGATGCACGATAAGCAAATGTTAAACTTAGCTTACTATTCTTATTTTAGTGAGTGCTGAATCTGAACTTGATAATGTTACGCGATATAAAAATGGGTTCGGATTGTTGCTACCATACTTGCAGGGTAATCTGGTTATAAAACTGCACATGGTCACTTTAGTATGGTATTGGTTGTTTTAAGGTTTTGGCTTGAATATTTGTCTAAGGATTTTTAAGGTAATAAATATATCTGGTACTTCTGTCAATAGGGTCAAGCCCTCCAGTGAAAGGAGAAATGGGGAAAGGGAGTCAAAAGAGCTTCGGACCATGACCTTGGTAAAGATATAGCCATTTCTGTATATGGATGCTAAGGAGATCTGAACAGTTATTTACCCATAAAAACAAACTTTAAAGGAAGAATAGGACTATTTAAAGTGTGCTGAAAAAATTAAGGCAGCACATTTCATTTACTTTATATTAATGATAAATATAAACCAGAGAAACTAGTAAATTAAAGGAGAAAATAAGTAATGAAGATCTTCCAAAATGAGGGAGGGGGGTGTTTTCAAATGTCTTGACCAATTTCCAATTTTAATATACGAAAGAAATCAATATAATTTTAATAGTTTGACTAATTTATTGTGTTAAAACAAACTATTATTTTGATTTAATATATATGTATATTAGATAAAGAACACTGTGTATTTTATTGTTTGAAAGTAAGCTTATGTTAATTTTGGATAGTTTTTCTACTCTAAACTATAAATTTTAAGTAAATTTGGAAAGAATAATTTTAGGAAGAAAACTAATAGTTACATCTCCCTTCAGAAAATATTCTGTATATGTCTTTCAAGTTTTTACCTTAGTAGTTAGGTTTGGAAAATATATGATCATAATACAATAAAAGTAAAACAGAAAAATATCGATTTCTTTTTTTATTAGAACAAAATATTTCTTCCTGAATGCTGTGAAGAACTTAAGTTACTCTTCAGCCTTTTTAAAGAACCACTAATGAATTCAGATTTTTAATTATATTTTTCATTAACTCCTGTTAATATAAGAAGAAAAAGCATAGTATGATTGCTTTAAATGAGAAATTGAGAATGTTACCTTCATTAAATGTTTTTTACATGTTTCAATGAAACATGTTATAATGTCTTTGTAGTAATCAAGAGAAAAGGTCAATTATAATTAAATTATACTGAGTTCAATTTGATTTCTTTTTTTTTTTTTTTTTTGCTGTTTTTTTTTTTTTCATTGTAAATTTTTTATAATTTATTTGCTCCATTATTTTTTATATTCTATAATTAAGCTATATGGTAGATTATCTTTGGTGTTATAAACAGGAGAAATGATAGTTAGTTGAAAGGCTGGTTTCTAATCTCACGAAGCAGTCCTAAATCCATTACCTTCACACTATAACATCAATGTTTATATAGTTTTCACAAAGACTTCATTACTGTCTTTTTTTTTTTTTTTTTGAGTGATTCATTTTCTTAATGATTTGAATAAATTAAACTTATTAAAAGTATTTCATGAGATCCTTCATGAAAGAGAAATTGCTTACTTTGTCTTGATTTTCATTTTTCTTTTTCAAAAGAACTCTTTACATTTTTATATTTCTCTTTAATTTTATTCTATTTTCTAATATGTGCATTCGATAAAATCCTAGGAGTGCCCCCACACCCTTGGCGACAAACTGAAAAAAGCACCAAGCCAAAACGAGATGTCGCCAAGCAAAACCGACAATGTCGGCAGGTGAATATAGCGGGTCAAGGTGGATGCGTAATGAAAATATATCTAAACAGTACAGAAATTAATCAAATATATTTAAGATAAAAATTAAAAAAAACATCACTTGCTTTCTTTCTGCTGATCTTTTCCAAGTGGAGGGTACAGCATAATGGCAGATTTTAAAAAAGCCTTGAAGGCCTCATTGCTAAGCGAATAACCGTGGGAGCGCTGTCATATATATTCTGTGAGGTAATGGTCAAACATATCTCTCCACATCTCCATTCAAATCCATCTAAAACATTACTTTTTCATCATATAATCCCATTCGCTCATTACATTCAGGGTATTCATTATTCGAAGCAATTGATCCTTCCTTCATGCAATTCTTTCTTACATTTTGCATTCAACAAAGTAAAAAATACTAAGGTATATTCACTCGGACACACGGTCATAATTCCAGCCCAGTGCCCAACAAAGAAATGACAAAGTTCAAAATGCCCGCTGACAAAATACGAAAATTCCAGAAATAGTTAGGTTTACCGTATCTAGTGTATCAAAGTAGGGTAACCAAATGACACAATTATCTCCAACCAACAATTCAAGCCAAGGGTGTAGGCCCTCCTAGGACCGAACCTGTTTATTCTGACAGTTGTCATGAGGGAACTTGTGTAGCTGAACAGCATGACATTAATGTTCACTCACTTGCATATTTCTTTCACATTGTAGGGAAGATGTCCAGTCTCTCTGGTCATTGGCTACAAAAAAAGTTTGACACTTACTTGATCCTTCTTTCAACTCATAAATTGCTCTTCTGTATTGTTCAAGAACTTAAACTTCCTTTTCTGGCTTGGCTAAATAAGTTTTTTTTCCCTGTTTAGATATAACTTTATTTTTATGCATATTTGGTAACAAAGTTTTATTCTGTACAGTGATCTAGAAAATAGGCTACATCTAGAAAATAGGCTACATAATATAAAGATATTGTAGATAAATCTTGCAGGAAAAAGGAAGATTTTTTTTTTTTTTGTAAAGAAGAGTACTTATCATGGTTATTATATTAAGCAATAGGTTTCTAAAGTTTATAAAATAGATTTGCAATAATCAAATCATACAAATTTTTCAGTTAAATACAGTGTCCCATGATAAAGCATGAATGGTTCATAAGTGCTTACAAGTTTATCAAAATGAATGAGTGATGGAAAAAGAGAAATATGAAGTGTTTCTTATATAATTATAAGACAAACTATTCAATTTTTCAAGCCTTAAGTATTTTTAAGTCTCCCTTCCTCATTTATACTGTGCATTTTTTAAAATTAAACTTTATATGTCTTTTCAAAATGAAAACAGCAAGTATATATATATAAATATTTTTTAAAAAAGTTTTTGATTTTTTTTTAAAGTGCAGAATGGATCAAGATCATTTGTGAATGATTTTACTGATTTAAAAAATAGGTTAAACTAATATTTTAGTTATCAATGAAAAAAAATTTAAATAGAAAGTACCTTTACATTGTTATAGTAATGTAGCACATATTTTATGTATAAAAATTACATTAAATTAAAATGGATATATTTTGAATTAACAATACTTCTAAATTTGATATGTGTGAAACATGCTTATACACTAAGTAACCATAACAATTTTTTCAGAATTTAGTTGAAGGACTTGGCCCACACACACACACACAGTAATTAAAATGGTTCTAGTGACATCTAACCCAGAATAAATTTAAAAATTTAAGGAAAATTGTCACACACATAATTGAACTTCGGATGTTCTAGTTTGTGAAGTTTATTTACTACTTGAATCAATTGTTTTCTTTTAAAATATGTGCGGCATTTCACTTCATGTGTACATAGAAAATTAAATACTCATATTAAGAGCATCAACTGCTTATTTTTAAAAATGAAATTCTGGAAAAATTTTTATAAACAAGTGTGTAAAAGTTGTAGTAATGAAAATTCAGTTCTGAAATAATTTTCAAAGATGCTTATTTGAATGCGCTTTTAAGAGCATTGATACAGTGCATATATCTATGCTCTTAAAAAGAATAAAATTGATAGAAATCTAACTATTATTTAGATTTGTTTCAATTTTATTGTTTTTTTATAAAAGACATTCTGAAGCCATTCTTTGTTGTACATTTCGCCCAGACTTCCTTTTTAGAGATGCTTAAAATTAAAACTTCACAAATCTTCAATTCCCAATTATTCTGGATATGGGTAATTCTAGTGGTATGAAAGTAACCCAGAAAAGACAATGGTATCTCAAATCAGAATTCTTACAAGATTACTAATATGTATGTGGAAATATCCAAAGAAATGCCATGCTAAACTTCAATGAAAGTGGATACCTATTTTAATTAATGTACATAACTGAGAAATATGTAAATTAGAAAATGTCATGATCCCTGTGCAGTGTTCTTTTACCATCTCTTTACATGTTGAATTATTGCTGGTTAAACATGATTTACAAGGATTTCCTGGGCAAAGAGCAGTTTCCAATCGTCTTATCTTCTATAAGGGTGTGTGTGTGTCAAACTTGTGGCCCACAATGAATATTTTTGCGGCCTAGCACACAATAAATTATAAATTAACCAACTGATGCAACTAAAAATGATGGGTAGAATTTGCTTTACATTTTTTAATATTTCCCTTTTTTTAGGTATTAAACAAAATGTGTACTTTTATTTTGAATGTGCCACAATTATATAAATACGGTGTGTGAAAGAAATCCTTTCATTATTTTCTTTGTTGACTGTTAATTGCAAGCATAAAATAGGACAAGGCGCTTCAGTTGATATCGGGAGGGGTTTTTTCCTTTTATCGTTTTAGCAAAGCACAATGGAGAACTTTAAGTTTATTGTAAATATTTATTTTCACTCTTAATATAAAGATATATCCTGCCTCAACACAAATCAAAATTAACATTTTTATTGCTATGACTAAAAAAATCGCTTTACTCTAGGTACAGCTGATGGCGTGTATAGAGCACTTAACCCTTTTGGACTACCATCTCCTATTTAGAACGTGTAATAAGCTAAACTCGATCTTTTCACATGCATTTTAGTGGTGGCCGGCATTGTCAAGTCGTGAAAACGAATCCTAGTGCTTTGAACAGCCGTTATGCAGAGGGGCTGATGCACTTTAAATTTGTCGAGACTCGGTTTTTCCGTTGGCGTGATGTGGAAGTTCGGAAAAGAATAACCAGCTCAAGTGTCACCCTTGTCACTTAACCGTGCTTCAAAATTACGCGAAGGCTATTGGCGACAGACCTTGAAGATTCACAGTGCGACTTAAATTAACCCTTTAAGCGTTATGCACATATAATCCTGCCCGACTAGAGATGCTTCAAAAAGGGACCAAGCGTATTTTCTCTCCTTTAAGTAAGGCCTTAAAAAGCGCTGGAGGCGTATTTTTCAAAAATCTTCATTCCCCTAAAGGTTTAACACCTTGAAAGATAATTAGGGAGGGTTGCAGCGACACACTGGACACTGACAGGAAGTTTTATGGCTCGCGGGGAAACCTGTTTTTACCCTGGAGCGATCGTAGTAAACTTGGAATACTCCATACTGTACGGTTTGAATTAAATAAATTCTTTGCAGTTTTCGCGAATAACCACTTTTTTAAAGTTTTGAAGATTCCCAACGCATAAATAAAATCGATTATGTATTCACTTTGGTTTTATATTAATTTAAAGCTTCAAGTTGGATCATGGGTGGAGAATTATTTTATGTAGTTTAAGTGTTTTTGCTTGGTCAACTCATTCTTTTCTTCACCTTAAAATAATCAAAATATAATTAAATTTTTATAATGCATCTTACTCTGAAAAAATATAACTATACTCTGTTGTTTCATTTTTATCTTTATCAATGCTTTAAGTTTCTAAAACATGATTATTTCATTATAAAGATCGCAGAAAAGAAAAAAAATACCGTAAAATTCGGCGAATAGCGCGCACTTTTAATACAAAAATTAAGATCGAAATTTACGTGTGCGTGTTATACGCCGGGGTATAAAGATGAGAGCTTTTTTTTTAAAAAGAAAAAGATGAGCATAGAAAAAAAAATTAAGACTTCTACATAGATCGAAAAACTGTTTATTTTAAAAAGACATTAGTCTTATCAACGTAAAGGGCTGTAGTTCTAGAAGTATATTATTTTTTTCTAAAGCTTGGAATAATTCCTCGAATAAATGACTAAAAAACATAAGCATTACGTGCGTACATTTCTGGTTTCTTCGTAAAAAAGCGAGTGCTGGTTATACGGCGACTATATCAAAAAATCAAAACCGGCAGCTTTTGAAAGTATAGGGGCGCGTTATACGCCGGATTTTACGGTAAATCGTTTTTTTCAAAATTTTGACTTTTTTTAAAAAAAAAAACTTTCCAATTGCTAAAAATTTTACTTTTGCATCCCTTTTTACTTGGAAAAATTTCTTACACATTGAAAAAATAACGAAAAAAAAAAACCCAACTTAATTATTCCTATTTTTTTCATTTAAAAACCAGGTGTTCAGGGCATGTCTCTTGTTTACAACCCCTATTTTTGTATTGTTAAAATACCGACTTTTATATTTGAATTTCAAATGGACTTGAACTTCAGTTTTATTTGAAAGAACATAAATGAAAGTGTTCCCCCCAAATCATTTTTAAACTTTAATGTTGAAATAAATAGTAATCAAAAGTATCTGGACAAATTTACAGTTGACATTTACGCATGTAAATAAATATAACATTTAATATAGTTCAGCTACAACACACAGAGAACGAGTTGACATTCATACTGTTAATTCTTAATAAAATAATTTTGTACGGTTTTCATTCTGGGATAAAGGATACTTATCTAAATGTTGTTTTTAAAAGTTGATATGAATACATTTCGGAATTGTCGGTTGACTTCACTGAACTAAATTATTTTAACTGTACTGTTTTGAAAGAAACAATTAATTGGGTAAAGTTTTTCTCACAATTGAATTTGTAATATCTGAATTGTGTGAAAAATGTAGTGATCGATGACTATTCCGTTAACACTAACTAAGCAGGAAGATGAAAAATTTAAACTTGAATAGAAGGGTTAGAAATACTTACGCATTTTGAAGAAAAATGTATCTCCTCCATTCAAATTAAAAATTATTGAATGAATATGCGTTATGCTCCTTCACAAATGCCGATGTAGAGAAGGTATTTTTGCTTTATAAAAGTTGTTCGAAAGGGAAGAACACTGTGAAAGAAAACTTAGATTTTTTCGGAAAAAAATCATTTAACATAAAAATATAATTTATAGGATTAAAATTTGAATGAAGTATTGAAATCATTCTTTATTTTAAATTAAAAATATAATTTAATAAAGAAAGATAAGTTTTATTTCATAAATCTAATCATCGTATGTAATCATCGTCATAAAGGGTGTTTTTTTAGAGGTATAGAACTTTAAATTGCAATAAAACAACGATGTATTATTCGATTGACAAGAATTTTTTTTATTCGAAAGATAATCTTGTGGCATTACATTTTAAATATAATTTCTGGCATATGACTGCCACGGCTGGCTCGGATGTAGTCCAATCTGGACGTCCAATTTTCGATGACTTTTTCCAACATTTGTGGCCGTATATCGGCAATAACACGGCGAATGTTGTCTTCCAAATGGTCAAGCGTTTGTGGCTTATCCGCGTAGACCAATGACTTTACATAGCCCCACAGAAAATAGTCTAGCGGTGTTAAATCACAAGATCTTGGAGGCCCATTCACAGGTCCAAAACGTGAAATTAGGCGGTCACCAAACGTGTCTTTCAATAAATCGATTGTGGCACGAGCTGTGTGACATGTTGCGCCGTCTTGTTGGAACCACAGCTCCTGGACATCATGATTGTTCTATTCAGGAATGAAAAAGTTAGTAATCATGGCTCTATACCGATCACCATTGACTGTAACGTTGTGGCCTTCATCGTTTTTGAAGAAGTACGGACCAATGATTCCACCAGCCCATAAAGCGCACCAAACAGTCAGTTTTTCTGGATGTAACGGTGTTTCGACATACACTTGTGGCTTAGCTGCACTCCAAATGCGGCAGTTTTGTTTGTTGACGTAGCCATTCAACCAGAAGTGCGCTTCATCGCTAAACAAAATTCGCTTATGAAAATCGGGAACAACGGCAATCTCGTTTTGGGCCCATTTGACGAATCTACGCCTTGCTTGATGATCGTTTTGATGAATTGCCAAACCAAACTGAAAATAAATCACTTGACAACTGTTAAATCGGTCGCCATCTTGGGAAAGTAATGCCAATTTAAACTTCTATACCTGAAAAAAAAAAAAACACTCTTTTGTATTAATGCATAAAAAGAGATGGTCTTCTTTACTCTTTTTAACCTCATTACTTAAAAAAAAAAAAAAAAAAAACAGAAAATGTTTGCGTTTTCTTAGTCTCATATTCAACAATGAATACAGAGTGCTTATTCCTGGCTCAAATCGAAATACCAAATTTTTTTTAAAGCTTTTTCAAGTCATTAAAAACGACAGCAAAAGTTTTTTTGTAATAAAATATTTTTCAACTTTTAACTCAATGTTTCATTCCAGTTTTTTTCTGAAGTAATTTTACTGTGACTGAACAGAACAGTTGAGCAATCAAATCTGGTTCTTTTTCAGGTATAAAATGTACTTTCGCAATTTTTTCTCGTATACCGTAATGTAAAATGCGATATCCCTTTACGTGTTAAAAGGTAAAGTCAATTATTTATGCAAAATTATGAAACTTTAAAAATGCTATGAAATAGATGTATGAATTGTAAGTTTTCATGAGAATTGAGACATTTTTCTGTTTGAAAATGTGCTTCACGTTTAGTTCAGGCTTTCGTACATTTCGCGAAGACAGTAGTACCGTATTTAATCCTAAGGAGTGATCTACAGCTGGAATGGGCGTGTTTGCTTGTCCAATGGGGAACCGCTTATTGTATCATGGGAGCTAGAATTTTAGCCAAATATAGATGGTGCGCTGTCATAGTGGTGAAAGGAGCAATCGGATTGGTTAAGTCAGTGGTCTCCAATCCCCGGTCTGTGGATCAAATACCACTGATCCGCACAAGAAACATTAAATTATTTCCACTTTATTTACTGCGGCATATTCTTGGGTTAGGGCTACTTTTTGTGAAAATTACACTATTAAAATTCGAAGGTAAACAAACCTATGAACAAGATAGGTGTATCTTTTCACGAACCGTATGACGCAGAAACTCGCCGAAGGTACCAAAAGACCGGGAATGATCCCAGGAATCCATTTTGACCATTTATTTTCCGATATTCCTCTTAGTTAAAAAGATATTAATTAAAAACCTTAAAACCCATAATTAGTGTCATTTTTACCCGCCAGGAGCCAAGTTCAAAATCTCCGAACTTTCTTCTTCAGACGTTTTTCAAACGCGATCTAATTTTTTTAATGAGACTCAGACAAAAAGTAATTACGGAATCGTAAAGAGCATTTACTTCGCCACGATACGGTATAATTTATTTTACAAAATATCTTCTATTTTTTACGATTTTTTAAAAAATGAGTCAAAATCTATACGTTTTTATTAATGTTTTCTAAATCCTTTCGCTTGCATTTTTTTTTTGCCTTAATGAAACTATATTTTAAACAAAACAAAAATCATGCTTTTCTCTTTTAAAATAAGTCATTTAAAAAAATTAAATGTCAAAATTTTTTTTTTTTTTACGATTTTTCAAAAAAAAAAATCAATTTTATTTTAACTTTATTTATAAAAATCTCAAAAGAGAGATCTGGTGTCCGAGAGCTCCTCGAGACTGATAAATATCTTAAATTACGGTTAAAAAGTTTTCAGAAGAAATTCGTAAAATATTCAGAGAGAAGGATGTCTTCGTCTTATGTACGAAAGTGGATTAAACGCGAAGTCTCTATTTTCATGAAAAACTTGCAGCAGTTGATTTGATACATCTGTTTAAAATACAGCTTTTTAAAAATATTCCTTAAATGGGTTATTTTAACATGTAAAGGGATAGTTCATTTAACTTTACAGTATGGGAGAAAAGCGAAACATTTTTACCAGAAGAAATCGATCGACTCTGATTTTATGTCGCATTCTGAAGGCACGCGAAGTCTATTTGGGGATGCATCTCGTAATTTTGAACCACTGTTAAGCGAAAAGGACAACATCCTTCTCTTCCACACCAGCCAATGAAAAGACTTTGAACCTTCTTAGTTTTGACGTGTGCATCATATTCGAACCTGCGACTTGACAACACAATACCAGCTAAGAGTTCACGACTAGGATCACTCGGTTATCGCAGCCACACGGTTTCAACTCGGATCAAAATTATTAGAAAAAATATGTAAAGATATCCTAAGACTTCTTGAGGCCCTGAGCCCGTATGCAAAAGTAGGCCCTACTTGTGACCCTTTAAGTAGACGGCATATAGAATATGTTAAAAAATACTCGTACAAACTGTAATATGAAACAAACAAATGTGCATGACCACACAATCTCTTAAATCTAAACATTAACCAAATGGACTGACTTTCAAATGTATTAATATTGATGTATCGCAGAATGCAGTCTTGCCAGTTGGTATATAATTCAAAATTCTCAACTTTTCGGGAAATGTCGGGAATAGCATTGAGCCACTAAAATAATTTGGATCATGGTCTTATAGAGGCCGAGTCGAGAACGAGACGAGAGGCCCAGTACCAGTTGGCCCATGCCTTGAGACGTCCTTGAAAATATGCTGCTCTCTATTGCAGGAATAGCAAAACCCTTTTGAGATATGGTCCAAATTTAGTTAGTTTTCAATACTAGTCTGTGGATCACTAGTCACTTGGTAGCTTGTGGAAAATAATAAAAGGTACACAGAATTTTTTGAAATTTGTTTGCAGAAAAACGTAACAGTTGATCTCTTTGGTTTTCCTTTTTGTAAAATTCTTTTCAAAAATATTTCCTTCTTGTTTCGCAATTTTTATGAATGAACAATAAAAATGGTCGACGTCAAAAATAGTTATCAATAATAACGTGAAGTAGACTTCGTTTTGGAATGAAATGAAGGGAAAGAGAGCACTCAAATATAAAATTCTTTTTTTTTTTAAAAACCTAATTAGATATTTGTATGCATAAAAAAAAAATAATGTAAGATAATTTAATGTGAAATTTGTTCCTAATTTTCAAATAGTTTTTTTTTTTAAATTAAGGCCAGATTACGTATTCATTGTCAAGTTTTTCTCTGTAGATTTTACGAAATTGAGGAAAACAATTTTCTATACGGATATGTGAACTCGTCAACATTAAGAGCTTTCTTCGTTGACATAAATTTGTTTCGTAAGAAATCTCGTGTCTTTAGTGTAACATTTTCTATTTTTGCTGCGGGATCTTTTTTTTTATCTCCTTAAGAAATTTTCCCTTCTATTTGTAAAATCAAGCTTTCATCCCCCCTTCTCATGTTGTGCTACTTTGAAATCCAACTAATTCCATTTCTGACTCATCGATACCAAACCACATAAATTTGGCCAACTCCATTGCTTCAAATTTTAATTTGCGGGGTTATAAAAAAGTTGAATGTTAAAGTTTTTTTTATTACGTTAATTTAAATGCTAAGTGATGTTGAACAAAAACATATAACCAATCAATTTATGAAAATTCACCAGAACTTGCTCTTATTATCATTCAAAAAGAGTTCAGTTATACTTGATTGACAAATCGGTTAAAAACTTGACCGCAATTCTTATCTGATTGACACTCAATTTCCTTTAATTATTGTGTGAATTCTCGTTAATTAGAACATCTTGTGTTTAAAAAGTTGACTTTTTTAACACGCTTTTATAAGCTTCACTTGTATGTAAAGGAATCTTTGAAATCTATTTTTACCCACTTTATAAAGCAATGTTTAGAAGTGGTGATATGCAAATTAACATTATAATTAAATTTTCTATCCGGTCTTAAGCAATGCGTTTAAAAGGCGATAATACGATGGGCATTTAATATTTCTTAACACACTTTAATTAGTTTGACCTGTATCTATAGAGACGGAATCTTTTGAAATACAACAATACGGGACTCATCCGATGTCCATAAACGGAGAGAATAAATACCCTTCAGACCAGTTAATATTAATATCCATTGTGAAGACCAAGTCTTAATTCCGGCTCCAAATATCGAAACTCAAGGATAAATTCGACAATGAATAAATGATAGTTTAAAAAACTAAAAAAACAAAAAACACGCTTTTATAGTATAGTAGATAGAACTAAAGAAAAACACGATTTAAAAAAACTAAACGCGCTTTTATAGGAATCGAACAAAAAGTTAAAAAAATATCTTAATATAAGAATAAAATGATTAGCGAGCAAATTAATGTGTTATTGTAGTAAAATGTAGTACAAGGCTACATTTTTACACCAACTCCGACTTCGGAAAAGAACTAGAGTAAGAAATTATATAGCAATTGATATTGAGCACCCTACGCATTTATCACAATGACATTAATTTTCTTGTTTATCATTTTATTCTTATTTTAAGAATTATTTTTTTACTTTTTAGTTAGATTCACACTATAAAAGATTGTTTCTTAGTTAAAAAAATTTTTTTTTACATCTTGAATCATTTTGGAAAATATTTTTAAATCTTGTTTCGCTCATAGGTGAATTATTATCATTCGGGAATTTTTTGATATTTGCCTAAGCTTCTGAATATAAAACAAATCTCATTTCCTACCATATGAGGTATACTGTCCTTTGTTACAGGAGCAATTTACTGTAGTTCAATATTCATTACTTAAATGGTATTTTTATATTCTTTTGAAAGTATTAATACCGTTACACTTTCCTTTCAAAGTTATTAGTTTGATTGGCTCTCATTATATTAGATTTTATTTGAACAAAAAATGTTAGATGTGCGTTATGTACATCTACTTTTATCTAAAGCAATCAAATATATTTTTTCCAACTCCAAGTCATATATTTGCGAAAAAGTGCTTCTAATTCTGTCATTACTTGTATTGCACATTGTTTGTAACTCATTCAGTCAATTTTTTCTTTAAAATCTAAAAGTGCATGAACTTTAAAAATACCATTTTTACAAGCTCTTTCTTGATAGGTTTTCCCATAGCAAGCGATTCATGGGCAACTTAAAAAAAAAGTATTGTACTGTTTTTTTAACTATTATTAAATAATTTTTTTAATTAATAGACGAAGTGAGGAGTAAATATTAAGAAGTTATGGTTTTGAAAGCGATTTCTCAAAGTGCCTTTTTACATTCTGTGTACATGAAGTGTTTTTTGTTACAAATTAGTCATTTTATTCTTTTCAATCTGTTGTACTTATCATGCTTTCTGTGTGTTTGATTTGGTTCGAAATTCTATAATTTCTTTCTTCTTTTAACCGCCGAAATGGTACAGAGCTACAATTGAAAATATTTGTTTTAAAATACAATTATTGTTAGAAAAACATTTTATGCATATGATATCGGCAAAGTGTGAAATCCGACATTCTATAGAATGCTTAAAACTAGCCAGCAATGTATGAAATGATTCATATTTCACACATTGCCTAAGCATTCAATAGAGAATGCCTAATAACAAACCGGCAAAGTATAAAATAAATCTCCGATTAGTTTTGAATATTGCGTGGCAAAACACGCGACTTACAAATTCTGAGCCCGAGGCAGGCGTAAGTTGCATATTGCGATTTGTTCGGGAGTATCAAAATACTCAATTTACTTAACCAATTTTTTGTTGAAATAATTTTTTTTCCTGTTCTGCATAAAAGTGGAAGAGCAATAGCTGTGGTGTTATACACTGGTGTGCAAAAATTAAGGACGAAGTCGAAAATTAGCATATCAGCTGAACGAAGAGGCAGAGCGGACAGAAAGACCAATCAGATTAAGTAAGGTGATGTACGGTAGCACATGCGCAGATATGCAGGTAGACGTAATGGGGGAGTGTCTGAGTAGTATAAAGCATGTTGTCGGTGTAAGATCAGTATTTCTGGCAAAGAGATTGCACTCCATATAGGAGTTAAAATCGCAACGAGTTGCTGCCTCAGCGAGAAATGGCGAATAATCAATCTGTTAGACGACATCTGGATGCTTTTACCCGAGGTCGAATCATTGGGAAGTTGGAGGAAGGCCGCAGTGTGACAAGTGTGGCTGCAGAGTTTGGAATTGCTCACAGCATCGTTTCACGACTTTGGAGACAATTTCAAACTACAGGAACAGCTATCCGGGGGTTCAGTAGTGGTCGTCCACGAGGAACCACACCCGCAGATGACCGGTACATTGTCTTACAGGCCAGAAGAAACAGGCGGCAGACAGCGGGAGAAATCGCTAGACACACGACACAGGCGACTGGACGACCGATATCGCGTTTTACCGTGGCCAGAAGACTGCACGGTGGTGGTCTATGTTTGCACGACACCCTGTACGGTGTGTACCTTAAACACCTGCCCATCGGAGAAGGCGTTCTCTGTGGTGCCGGGAACACCGGAATTGGAGAGACAATGAATGGGGACGAGTACTCTTTACAGATGAGAGCAGATTCAGTTTGAGTAGCGATTCTCATCGCATACTCATCTGGAGAGAGCGGGAAAGCCGCAA
Source organism: Trichonephila clavipes (assembly GCA_019973935.1). Classification (NCBI taxonomy): domain Eukaryota; kingdom Metazoa; phylum Arthropoda; class Arachnida; order Araneae; family Nephilidae; genus Trichonephila; species Trichonephila clavipes. Next base: position 88,886 of record BMAU01013960.1, read on the forward strand.
TCATCCCTCGAACATCATTGAAAGGGACAGGTATGGAGGTCGCGGTGTTCTCTTTTGGGAGGCATCATGCTTGGTAGTCGTAAAGACCGTCACATCTTCGACACAGGTTCAGTCAACGGGACCCGTTATTGTAACGAGATTCTTCTTCCATATGTGCGTCTTTTTAGAGGCGCTATGGGTCTGCAGTTCCTTTTCATGGACGACAATGCACCATGTCATCGCACAGTAGCTGCCGAACAGCTCTTAGAGAGTGAGGATATTGAACGTATGGATTGGTCGGCACGATCTCCGGATCTCAATCCCATCGAGCATGTATGGGATTTTTCTAGGCAGACGCTTGGCAGCTCGTACCTTACCACTAGTAACGATTCGGGAGCTTCGATTGGCGCTGCAAGACGAATGGGCAGCAATGCCTCAACAACTCGACACCCTCATTCTCAGCATGGGCAGACGCTGTGAAACCTGCCTAGCAGTCAGGGGAGATCATATCCCCTACTAAAGACCGGATGTTTCTTGCTGGACACCCATCACATGGATGTTTCGGCCTTCAGTCGCATTGCGCTCCATGCTACTTTTTCAATCAAGCTTCTTTTTATCCCTCTGATTTCTCTTTTAGTAAGTGTTGCTTACATTACACATGTCCTTACGTATTGGGGATCTTACGGTATTAAATGTGTTGATTTGGAAAGCTTTTGTACAAAGTTATATTGAAAAAACCGTCTCGTCCTTAATTTTTGCACACCAGTGTAGTCAGGGTCTATAGCACTGGTTGGCAACCTGTGGCACGCGGTACAGTTCTCAGTGGCGCTTTACACTACTCAACAAATTTGTTAAATTTCGATTTGTTTCAAAATTGCTCTACGGTTGTGGTAAGCTGAATCATATTGGTAGATAGGTTTGGCACGCTACAGCTAAAAGGTTGCCGACTTCTGGTTTATAGTGCTACCGAAAAAAGTTTTTCTTGACTGAAATTACTTACTAGAAGTTAATAACTGATGTACAAAATGCCTACTAAGGAACCCAGGTATTATTGGTCGCTGAATATCTATGGTGTGATGTTTGTGGAAAATAAAAGTAAACTCCTTTAACCTGTCAAAGAAGATTTCAGTACCATACAGCAGTGGCCTTCAAACTTTTTCAACTCACGGAACCCCTGGAACTTGGAAGTTGTTTTCGTGGAATCCATAGAACTAGTTTTCATGGAATCCTATTCCATATATATATACTTAGAATATATCTCAATAATATTTAAAGTAGATTAACATGTTGTAATTTATGTAAATGCAATAAAAAGTATTGTATTTATATTAACTTTATTGTAATTTTTTGAATGTAATTTATTCAATAATTTGTGATCCTAGTGTCACTACTCATGCATTATATTAAGCAACTGGGATATGTGCTTGCTTTTTTTTTTCTCACATATTGTCGGTCTAGGTCTTTTGAGATTAAATGCATTCGCATTATATATTCCGAGTTTAACGTTTTTATATATTTTTTTGTAGTCACTCACTTTAAGAAATATATTTCCCTTACACACAATGTTCGGAATGTCATTAAAATACTTAATACTGTGTGAGAAATACTGTATATTTTGCATAAATTAGTAACCTAAAATTTAGGAGCTAAAATTCAGGTGTTAACTTCGAATCTGTTAAGTCGTTTCCTCTCCATTCTAGGTGCTCCCCCCTCCCACAAATGCAAAAAGGTGCATTTTCCATTAGAAAACTATATAGTTTTGAAAGATATTGTGCTAACTGGCGAGTATAAAAACAATAGAACATTCACTATCTTGTAAAAAAATATGTATAAAGATAAAAACATTTTTTTTTAAAGTCTTTTTTTATATTATAATGAAAGTTTAAAAAGTGTGGCAAAATAAAATTATACAAATAAAGTTTTCAGTTTTAATGAATAGGATGAGCTTTAGGTACTTGTAATTATATAAACTTCGTAGAGAACGTGAATCCATATTTATATATTTTAAGTATATATATATGTATGTATGTTTTTTTTTTCGATTTTTTTTGTTGTGACTTAGGGAACCCCAGGGTTACGTGGTACAGTTTGAAGACCACTGCCAAACAGAAGTTGTCCCCAACCCCCGGTCCGTGGATCAAATGGTATCGAGCCACTCAAGGATCATTAAATTATTTCCATTTTATTTACTGGGGTGTGTTTCTCTCGTTTGTGCGACTTTCCATGAAAATCACTTTATATTTATTATTTGGTGCAATTGAATTTTATTCTGCAGGCATGTTTAAATACTATTAAATTATTAAATCAAAACAATTTAAAATAAAAATAATCTGTCTGACCCTCAGAGCCGTGGCAAAATTACCAAACGTTTACCGGCCCAGAAGATAAAAAGATTGGGAAGCACTGCTATACAGTATTAAGTCACGGATTCTGAGGACTTGATAGAATTCTGAAAATAACTTTTAAACCTGACACAAATGTTACACGTTATGAAATTGAACTATACATCCACACCTTTGTGAACCTTGCCAGATAAAACAGAAAATTATTACAAAAAGGTATTGTTGTGAATTCCGAATGCTAATATATTGGCACTTGGATAGGATGGTTTCTATCGACTTGGAGCTTCTAAAGGAATTTTAAAACGAGTATATGTGTAAAATCACAATTTACTTCAATTCTAAGCAAGTTCTTAGGGCACAAAGATATTCTTGACCACGAAATTCTTCTGTCAGTCACAATTGCACTGTCCAGTAGAAGCGGCTAAGGATTCGTCAAATGTGTGGTTAAAACAAAGTACCAACGTAAGAATTGTCTTTGCGTGAAAAATGCATTTCAAAATGTGTCATTCAAGCCTACCATGTTGCAACAAGTAGGTTTATTTTTTTTCTTATTTTTATTTGAAAATTTTGTTTTCCTTAATAATAAAAGCACAAACTTTGTTTGGTACAACTTTTTCATTTTCCTTTACGTATTTTGAATAATTTTTTCTAATCGCCCACTCATTATTTTGTCTGAATAACATTTGTATTTTTAGGAATGTTCGTCATTGATATAATTGCCTTATGACTTTTTTTTTTGTAGTTTGACTAAATAGCTTTGGTCGTTCTATGTAATGCTTAGGCAAAGTATGTAATAAATCTCATATTTTGTACTGTGCCTAAAAACGTCCGGCATTTCGTACATTGCTATTAATACATACTTTACACATATGTAGAAGGGGGGGGGGGACTAATAAAAGGAACTACTGAATTTGGATTTTAGATTGTATCTGTGTAAGACTAACGAGTCATACACTGCAGTGATTTGATACAAATTCAATGAAGCGTAAGTCCATTAAAAAATATTTTTCACATTAATTAGTTATTTATACTGGGGGGTTGCTTGTTGAGGGATTAAATACATTACTAGATTTTTTTTTCCTTTTCAAGAAGTTGGTTGATACGTTTTAACTAGAAATTTTCTACTTAATTGCTGGGTGGGAGCAGGGGCGTAGCTACCGCCTTATCAATAAAACGTCCCCCAAGCTACAGGGGCCCCAACATGTGTAACTACAGTCGCACTAACAGGGCTCCCATATCTGAAAAAAGAGTCCCGAAAGAAGAGCCACGATGGCATTAAAAAAATATAGTTTTCAAAGAGTCATCGAGATACAAGAACAACCAAAGTCGTATTGTTTGAAATGAAGCTTTTCAAGCTTTGTGAAAAAAAAAATCATACAAATGACAGCGTAAGTGCAATGTTTTGCAATTACACGTTTACGTTTTGAATTAATATTAACTTTGGAATTTTTACATATAAAGGCAGCAAAGTTTATTTGCCAAATACATAACTACATCTTTTTTATACAAAATTGTCATTGCTTTAATATTTTCAGATTCTCAAACTTCGTTAATGGAAAACTAATATAATCAAAACTCTCTTAAGCCGTTTAAATGTATAAGGTAACTTTTTCAATAAAAAGGGAAGCAATGATTTTTACTAGACATAATTACTTTCGAATAACATAGAGGCAGAAGCTGAAGAGCAGCCATTTGCCGACCCCTGAAAGTAAGTTCTGCTTTGAATTTTCGCCACGGAATAGCCGCATGGGGTTAGTTACGTGTGTTTTCTACTGAGTTATTGGTGAGCAAGGAAAAGCACTTTCAGGTCACTGACTTTTACTGCACGCTTAAAATGCTTAAACAATAGAGCATCTCGTCGAACGTGAGATACCATCGGTCATCCGATTTCTTAAAGCGAGGAATACCCGAAATTGACAAGTTTGGGGAGTGAACTGATACAATGCAATGAACAATTCCATCGTCAGAAGGTGGATGAGCAACTCAATAAAGGACTTGAAAATGTGCACAATAACGAACGAAATTACTGAGTTACTATGGGAAGTCACGGATGACTCCAACCTACAGTCTGAATCTCGCAATAAGCGATTTTCATCTATACAAGTCCTTTTTTGCTGACAAGCTGTTCCGGGCTGATGACGAGGGCATCCAAACAGTCGTTCCCTGCAACGATGAATGCCTGAACCAGTCATTCCCAGCAAGGGGTGTAAATGATGGTGTGCAACAATGACTCATTTTACCAAGTTGCGATTTTAATCTTCAATGAATGAAATAATCTACGTGCATGAATGTTATCCTTTTACTTACGTAATATTTTATTATAATTAAAACTCGTCTATTTTCACTTCTAAAATTCGAAAATATCCTCAAAGATATGTTTGCTTATCTTCTCACGAACCGCTTAACGCAGACAAAAAATTGGAAGTAATTTGAATGCATTTTAACCATTTAAATTCCGAATTTACTTTTTAAAAATATATTAAAAACATTAAAATGAATAGTTGGCCTACCCTTGTAATGTTATCTATCGTACAGAGACTCTGAAAGGTGGCAGAAGGGAAGATTTCAGACATTTCTGTCGTTTGAAAACTGACATCCTTTCTTCCGTACCGACATTGGGGAAAATAATGGAATTGCGTAGACCGTTTATTTCGCCAGGGCGCGGTATAATTTTTTTAAAACAAAAGTAAAGATATTTCGCGATATTTTTCTAAAATGAGTCGGTTTTGGCATGTTTTCAGGGACAAAATATTCCAGTCGCTCTTTATCTCGCTCTGATCGTGATCAATCAAGCCAACGTCCTTAACCCGCGTCTGTACACCCCAGACCCCAGCAACAAGAAAAGTATCCTAGGATACTCAACAGAATGCGCAGAAGCACGATTTTTTCTGTAGCTGCACATATTAGGTCATTGAACCTTCAGGCCTGATGTAAACAATCTCGCTAAGACGATTGGAATGTAACGACCTTCAAAAGTTTATCTGGGGTGCTGAGAACACCCCGCGAGTGAGATTGAGTTATATTTTCGTACTCGAAGCATCTGAAATAGAGTACGTTTTACTCTTTCCGTTTACATTTTTTTTTTCAAATATATTATGCATGCATATTTTTAAAATTTCAATAATTGTAGCATAAAAATAATATAATTCTGTAAAATATAATTTTTTCTTAAATTTTTCAAAACATTTTCCAGAAATTATGACAAAAACTCCATGGGGAAAGGGAGAAACGGTGATTTCGTCGTCTATAAGATACTACATCAACAGATTGTCAAGATGAACTAAGTGAATTCGATGACTGTAATTTCAGAACCAAACTGGGAGAGATGAAACTTGAAATTTTAAATTTTTATAATACAGGCGGTGTTGATATCACTGATGAAATGTGCAGCATTTATGATGTATCGCGAATATTTTATCATCTACTTAATACTGCAGGAATTAATGCTTCCTGAAAAGAAAATGAGACGTTCAAGATTATTAGAGGAGATTAGAATGGATCGTGTGCAGCCACACACACAGTGGGATATGAGATCGGAACTCCTAAACCTTAACAAAATTCTCAAAAGGTTTACTGACACAGAAGATATTAAAAAAAGCATTAATCCGCCAAAAAAGGGACGTTGCACTGTTTGCCTACGGGTAAAAGATGTAAAAATTACTTTTCTTTGTCTTAAATGTAAGAAAAATATGTGCTTAAAGCATAGGAATACTGTCTGCTTTGAATGTTTGGAAAATGATTAAAATTTTATTTTTCTACTTTTTACTATCCTTATCATTAATTATAAAGGTAAATTATTACTGTTGTATACTTTTACTTGTGGTTCATATAAAAATATAAAATTGCGTACTTTAAAATGAAAATTTTGTAGGTTTACTTTAAATGAATGTTAGTCTCATTTGTATGCAATAAATTTAATAATTTTATTTGTATAATACATAAAACATCTTGTACTTCATACATATATATCATAAAGTTTTTTCATATTTAAATACACGTGTTAAAAGTTTGGTGTGTTCTCTACACCCCGCGAGTGACCGCGGGTTAAAAAGTGCGCGCTTTGTTTTTTTAGACCCGGTAATTTAAAAAAAATCAGGCTACCCAAAACATTTTTTACGATTTTTCAAAAGTTACTCGAAATTTGACTTAAACAGCAATGTATGTATTACGATAAAACTGCGTCATCCAACAACAATATTTGGTTACTAAAATGCTGAATGATAGATTTAAAGGAATACCTCTTCAATTAGTTATTAATGCAGCAACAATATTAATGTTCCAAAATGCGTGAAGAAAATGAGACCTTTCATGATTAACTTTTTCATACTGAAGAACGCTGGTTCTTGGGAGGCTTATGTGATATTTTTTTACTTTTTGAGAATGCTATAGAGTTTAAATGATGCTTAAGCTGAGCACATAATATTTTTAAAAAAAAATTAATCGTGGAAACCAGATTTTGTCTATTTAACAGATTTATTTGCTAAATTTTATGAAGCCAACTTGCTTCCACCCCTAGTGATGCATCATCTTATCAATTGCTGTCATTTTATAAATTGTAATAAAATAAAGACCATAATTTCAATGTTTCTTGCCAGAATTGAGCTAAACATTGGATGTTGTAAATTTTCTCAGTTCGTCACAATCTGCCAAGTAGCTGACGCGTTTCAACCTACGCTCGACATTTAAATGCCGTCTATTTAAATCGGCTGAGCCGGACATCAAGATACAATTTGCCGATGTTACGCTGCAAATCTTTTAGGCTCCGAATTCAGCCTTTTGATTAGTCAAAGATTCAAGTTCTCACTCCCTCAGCTTTATAGAACGGCTTCTTTGCGCAAATAGAATTACTACTTCCGTATCAATAATTGCTCTTCTAATGTATTGCTGAATTCCTTAACATTTTCGGAAAAACCTTTTTATCTGACATTAGCTGACAGTCAATAGTCATAAACACAAAACTTCAGCTCTGCTCGTGGAAGCTGAAATTCGAGTGGAAATCCGAGATGTTAAAAAAGAACTGCCCTCGAGAAAGGGTGAATTTTTGTGCAGACTCGACTGATCCGTCCGAGAGAGAATTAAATTTTTAGTCACGCTACTCGACATTCTTCTCGGTATGTTTCAGTGCTGGGGAATTGCAAGTTTTGTAGCATGATCTCGTTTTTGGCGCTACACTAAAAATTTTTTTTTTTTTTTTTTTGCTTATCGGCCTTTAAAATCTAATATTTGCTGAAAATTTCTACTTTTTATATATTCTCTACATAATCATTTTCTATTGCAATTCAATTAATTCAGTGGTATTCATAAATTCTAGTAATTTTTTTCAATAAGTCTTCGTGTGCCACTGTTTCAACTCCTCCGGGTTTCAATGTGCCACGCGTGCCGCTGGTTGCCCACCTCTGCTCTATAAGCTGTAACATTGATTCTGATCACTTCTATACCTGAATTCGTGTCCTATTTCTTTAACATTACACGAAGACAGACTTAAGAAAGAATAGTACTAAAGAATGAGTACTATCTGCTTGGTCCGGCGTTTTGCACGGGCTTTCTCTACGTTTATGAATTCTCCCTTTCCTTTACAAAATCAGCACTGCTAATACTCTTCTTCAAAATGCCCCCCCCCCTCTTCCGCTTAGCCCGGCGTTGCTCGGGTTTTTGTCGTGTATCTTAAAATTCCCACGAATACACCTTCACAATTGATATCGAAAACCTCATTCAAACCAGCAGTAACTGTGTTTTATTTGGCGACTTCAATGCCCCACATACTGCCTGGAATTGTAATACTAACTCTTCTAGAGGAGTACGCCTCCTTGACTATGTTAATATGACTAATTTATACATTGCCTACCCCGACTCTCCTACGAGGTTCGGGATTAACTCTGCTAACACCTTAGACATCGCTGTTATAAGAAATTTCTACTACCCATATACCATTAACTCCCTTCATGATCTATCATCCGATCACAACCCAGTTCTTCTTAATTTCACTCTTAAACTTAAAAGATACTCCTAATCCCAGAGCTGTACATACAAACTGGCCGCTCTTCTCTAAGCACCTTAACACTAAGCTTTCTCTAATTAATTATCATCCAAATTCTATCAAAACTAGCACAGATATCGACCAAAAAATTTCAGAGTTCACTGAAACGGTCCGCGCCGCCCATAGCCACGCCTCCCGACCAATAGAAACTCTCCGCAAAAGCTACACTCCGCCGCATATTCACAAGCTTATTAAGCAGAAAAACCAATACAGAAATTTATATCACAGAACACTCGATCCACACTACAAAACACTTTACAATAGAGCACAAAAAATGTCAAAAATGAACTTCGTAAATATAGTAATGAAAATTGGTCAGCCAGACTAAAAGCACTTGACACACAAGACAATAGTCTATGGGCGGTACAAAATTCCTCAAAAATAAGCGTTCTGACATTCCACCGTTAAACTGTTCCTCCGGCACAGCTGTTACAGATACACAAAAAGCGAATATCCTGGCAGAATCTATTCTTGATAATTTCACCGAAAATTCTAGACCTAACAATGATTTTGATAACGACGATGAGCTAATTAATAATACGGTTAACACCTTCCTCTCCCTTCCTACTTCCACTACTACTGAAACTGCCTATCCCTCTGAGATTATTAGCTATATTAAGAAAGCTAACTCTAAAAAAGCGCCAGGTAAAGACGGCATTAGTAATCGAATGACTAAAAATTTCTCCCTCAAAGCTATTCTCATCCTAACTATTCTAATTAATAAGATCTTAACACTCAATTACTTTCCTAAAGCTTGGAAAGAAGCCATTATTTTTCCTATCCTTAAGCCAGGTAAAAACAAAAATATTCCTTCTAGTTATCGACCAATTTCCTTACTTTCCACCTTAAGTAAAATCACAGAATCTATTATCCTGACCAGACTCAAAGAATTTCTCTATACTAACAATATTATCAACCCTAATCAGTATGGTTTTACTAATAAACTCTCTACCCTACACCCACTTTTGAATCTAACGGAAGCAATCTCAGAGGGCTTTCAAAGTAAAAAGAGCACCGGCGCAGTATTTCTGGATATCCAGAAAGCCTTCGACCGTGTGTGGCTTACTGGTCTTACTTATAAACTTATAAATTATAATATTCCTTTTCCGCTCGTATTTCTACTTCACTCGTACAACTCTAATCGCTCTTATCAGGTTCGTGTCAAGGAAACCTTGTCTACAACTAATTTTATTAACTGTGGAGTAGCAGAGGGCAGTCTGCTTGGACCCCTGCTGTTTAATCTTTACATTAACGACATACCAGAATACTCTCTCACTAAACTAAACATGTATGCAGACGATACAGCTGTGCACACTACATTTAAGAGAATCACATCAGTCACTTTTGCTCTAAACAAACACCTTAAATTGCTAGAAAATTACTACGACCGGTGGAAAATCAGCATTAATGTTGAAAAATCCGCCGCCGTATTATTCACTAAAAAACGTAAAATTCCACCACCACCTAAAATGTACAACACCACAATCCCATGGTCTCAAAGTACTAAATACCTTGGTATTACTTTTGATAAAAATCTCACTTGGAAAACACACATTCAAAACACGCGGAAAAATTCCGGAAATTAATGTTTAAACTTTTCCCCTAATTGGCCGGAATTCGGATTTATCTAGAAATAATAAAGTGCTTTTATTCACAGCCGTTATGCGTCCCATATTATCTTATGGGTGCCCAGTGTGGGGATACGCCGCTAAAACTAATATCAATATCTTAGATACTTTACAAAATTCAACAATCCGAATGATCGTTAAAGCCTCAAGGTACATGAGAAACGACGACATTCGGAAAGCTCTTAAAATCAAAAGTTTTAAATTCTATATCCAGAAAATAGCTAAAAAGTTCTTTAACTCTCTGCAATTCACTAATAATAGCAATATGATTAACTTAAATACCTATACTCCTCATGAATCTACCAAAAGACCGAGAAGAATACTTCTCGACTCCTACAAACACCGCCATAATTTTAATAGCTAGTGCATTTTTTTGCACAACTAATGCTAAAATTTTTAATTCTATTTTTATCTTTATTTTTTCATCTTAAATTTTGTCGTATCCCCACCATCCGGGCTTGCCCCTCCCCTTTAGTCTTAATTTTCTCTTTGAGAGACTTGAGCAGCCTATGAGAGTCGATTTCATCTCCCGCTACGCACCAATAAGAGAGCTTCCTTTCAGCTCTCCGCCATGAACTCAGAAATCCGCACGACCCAGGAAATTACTCCAACGATTGGCTCGACCAATCAGCTGCTTCCTACATGCTAGCAGGATACAGCCCACAGTCGTTCCTCTTATATTAGTCGGATATGGGATGGAGGCTCGCTTCGCGAGCCATATGCCCAGATATTGTCACCGTAGTCTTAAAATTCCCTGTTTCGAAATTTTTTCGCTTTTCTTCGGCAGACAGGTTTATCCCCCCTCTGGCGTTGCACGAACATTTTTAAATGCATAACATATTGTCATGGAAATTCTTCTCTCGCTATCAGCCCTTCCTGGTGTGGGTGATTTCTATATTAACGTCATTACAAAATTCTCGTGGTAATTTCCCACAATTAATTACTACCCTTTTAAAATTTTGGCTGCTGCTGAAGACCCGCTGTTAAGAGGAGCGATGCACGTTGAATCTGTCGAGAGCTTAAACTCTTAGTGTTGGTGTGTTATAGTATTTAGGAGAGATGGGTACCAGCTCAAGTCTCATTTTCGTCACTTGACCATGGTTCAAAATTTCGAAGTCCATCGCCAAAAGCTCTCGAGTAGGTGAACAATGCGACTTTAATATTCACTAACTCACTTAGCAACTTTTTAGCCCCCGGAAACGAAAATGTACCTTTTTAAAAATAGTTGTACGTTGAAAAAAGTAGATATTTTTATAATTACAAAATTTTACAACTATATTAAATGTTGAATTGAAATTGTGAGCATTTTATGAAATGTTCGATACACGGGAAAAAGGCTTCATGCAATTATTTTAATGAATGAAGAAGTTATGACATTTGAGTTTGATAAGTAGTTATTAAATATTTAAAATTTGAGTATTTTTTAAAAATTCGTAAAAATTTTCTGCACTTTATTTTTTAAATCACTAACTCTAAAAGATCAAAGTGAGTTTTTTAAAAATCATTTTCATTTAAACGCATCGATATTGATTCATTGTAGAAAAAAAATCATAAAATATGTAAAGTATCATTGTTTTGTAAAAAAAAACAAAAAAAAAAAACGTATACTGTATCGTGGCGAAATTTCTTTCCAATTACAAAATTGCTGGCGAAGTTATTAAGTGCGCGAATAAATTTTTGTATTTTTTAAAAATCATAAAAAATTAAGCGATGATGTTTCGAACCTGGGTACAATCGGCAGAAATAGAACGCTGTTGCCGAACGGGCCACGAACTTCACGGAAACAAAGACCTTTAAAATAAAAGGAAGAGAGATATTTAATTTCGCTAAATCTGGTGATTTCCATTATTTATAGACATCATAATTATAAAAAATCAGTACAAAGCGATTGAAAAATTTTGATTAATGATTTACACAAAACAATGCTGCTTTATTTTAAGAAATATTAATTTAAAGCAATACATTTTTAAATGTTTCAAATAGACTTGTTTAAAATAGGAGCGGCGAGGAATACCTCGAGCCTCATTTTTCTATCGTTTCATTTGAACAAGATTTTGCAGCTTTTGGCGTTTTTCTTTGAAAATGCACATCATGGGCAACTTTTTTTTTTGACTCGCAAATTAAGCTCAAATTTGATTGTAGATTGTAAAAAAACGTAACATTTAACACAATGCATAATTCTCACAAACGCATGTCGTTTTTTTGTGTTTAATGGACTAGAACAGGGGTACTAAACCTTTTTTTCTGCTGGGCCGCATACATGTCAGCTATTTCACGCGGGCCGCATACATATGTTAGTTAATTCACGTGGGTTGCAACATGAGGATAAAGGGGGAGAAATGCTTTAAGATTAAGATAACATTCGAAATTTAAAATGTGGAAAATTGATCAAAATATCCTAACTCCTGTTTTGCTTTTTTTAAAATTATTTTTCATATTTTTTTTATTTTTGTCACTAACACTAAATTAGAAGCATTTAAGACACTCATTCACAATTTCTACATCAGTCAACGGTTTCATATGATTGCCAATTGTAACAAACTTCATAGGATGCCTTTGTTACCGCTGTGATATTACCTCTGACAAAACTCTTTGTTGCTGTTGTGCAAAGATTATTTAAGAAAGTATATAATCTCTTGAGAGATCTTCAAGGAAAAGTGTTATTGAATGATTCCTGTTTATTTTGGTATTTTTTAAATACAGCCTTTCGTGACAAATCGAACAATTACTGATCTGTTTGTTTTTCACTACAAAATAGTCAACCTCCCAATCGTCTTTAAACGATTTATTTTTTTTCCGAATATTTTTCACTTGCAAGATGTGAAAGATAGTTAAAAATTAGCTCCACCCATAAAATCGTCGCTACTCCACTGTTTGTTATCATTAATCGTAACCGTTCCAAATAGAAAAAGAATATCAATTGCTACTCGTACGACAGCAAAAAGCAAAATTGATGTATTTGAATTCTTGACAGAATTTACCACCAAATTTTTAATACAAAGTTCTTAAGTGAATTTCTCAGAGGATACGGACCTTTGGAGTAGCAGCTAAACTTGGTATGAAATCAAAGTTATAATTTTTTCAGCTTTGGCTGTTGGTATTGTTGCGAGGCCTTAGAAATTACACATTTTTATTCAACTAAAAATACTGTTGGTGAATTATTATGCATCATAAATTAGAAATTTTAAAATGCTGACTCATAAATGTTTTATAATCTGATTCTTGACTTGAAAGAGTTCTTTTTCAACTTGACGTAGAGAAGAAATTTACATCCTACTTCATCAGGTTATGTTTTCAGTTTCCAAACAATGGAAATCATTGAAAAATGTAACAGTTTTGACAATAGTTTCATTATCTATTTCTGCATTGGAATCTATTCACTGGCTCCGACAGATCAACAGTTTCCTCAACTTAACCAACTGCCAATCTGCACAATTTCATCTTCATTAAATATAAAGTAATTGTTAAATTATCCCCTGCGTTTTTGAATAGGTTCATGTAAGAAAGGAATTTCCTGACCTGTTAAAAAAACAAAAACTCGCACTATAGTTTACTCATTACTCGCCTGCACCCTCTACCGTCAAACTTTGCAGCTTACGAGAAGTCTTTTTCTGTTCCAGACAAAAAGTATGTCATTTGTCAAAAAATTCAACTATTTCTAGTAATACCTAAAAAAAGAGATTTTTTATTCCAGCTGTTGAAATAATTTGTTATATTCATTAAATATGAGTTTACCTTTTTAACCGCGGACAGCAGTTCGTTAAATCGAGGTCCAACTGTGTATGTATGTATATATACATACACTCTAGCTGTACGGGTGAATTGAAAAATTAAGCAATACAGACTGAAGGATAAAAGTTTTTAATGAGTTAATTTTACGTGAATTGTAAATGAACAAAAAAAAAGCTTTTGCATATCTCACCTGAACAAAAAAAAACATGCTTGCTAAATTTTAGTCTGTAGGTATAATATATGATAAAGATTTTTTTTTATTTATAACGCCCCGTAACTATCTTGTGTGTCGATTTTTGAAAACACGTTCCTTCTGCTCAGCAAAAGTAACACATTGTTACACATTTTGTGTTATAAACGCTTAAAATAGCGTAAATAATTTGTATCTGGATGTATAATACGTTAATATAATTTTTTGTATTAAATTTATTGAACAATCTATCTATATACAATATTAAACTTAATGAATAAATCTCTATATACAATATTAAATTTATCAATTTCAAAGTAAATTAAAAATTGAACTATTTTCATGAAAGAAAACGAAACGAGACGTTTAACATTGATTTCTAATTATTTCTTATCCCCTTTTCCAAACCAGCATAAGGAGAAAGAAGCATTTCCCCAGGCTCACACGTTCTGAGAGTATACGCACCCACGGAACCGGGCGAATTTCCCGGTTAAGCCTAATTTCATCGGATATTGTTCACTATTTCATTGGTTTTAATTTTGTTTTCGCGGAACCCTAATTTTCTTTCAAAAATAAAAGTAGCATAAGTTATTCCTTATAACTTAAGCTATCTGCCAGTGAAAGTTCAGTCAAAATCGGTCCAGCCGTTTCGGAGATTAGCCGGAACAAACAAAGAATGACACAAATTTTAAAAATTGATTTTTTGATATAAGTACAGGATATACTTCTAAATGCATTTAGTGAAAGCTATTAAGGCACCCGACTAGGTTCGAAGACCAATTTTTCCAAAATTGATTATCAGAAGAAATTTATTATTTTAAAGAACATAAATAGGCTTAAAGAGTTATAATTATGAAATAAATAACATGCATCACCTCTGTTTCTGAAAAAAAAAAAAAAAAATTATTTAAAAAAAATTTCAATTTCAGGAAAAACAGCGTAAAAAAATATATTGGACATAATGTAATTTAATTGCATTGATATATTTATTTATCCACTTGAAGTGTCACAAACCGCAGGTTAAAAAAATTTTTCAAAAAGAAATATTTAATAAGCATTCGAACTTCACGTTAATGATTTTTCGTCAAAATTACTCTTTATTCTATGCTAAAAAGGACTATAAAATGTTATCAAGTGTAAGTATCTTAAAAACTGCGGTTTGCTACACTCTCAAGGGCTTATAACATAAGTGTTGCAAATTTCATTGAATTTTATATAATTGTTCTGGAGATATCCCAGTTTTCGTGCAAAAATTATCGTGAAAATTTCATTTTTCAAAAAACACTTAAAAAATATACTTATAAGTTACATAAAGTAAATATTAAAAAAGCAACTTAAAATTCTCCAGTTTTATAGGTAATTCCTTCTTCCTCAATTTTTATATTTCTTCGAATGACCCTAAGTTTTTTTCTGCAGGTTTTGCTGTTGGCAGTGAGTGACGTTTTGAGTCTGCAATGCGCTCATTATCGAAGATTTTTTTGTCCCCGTATACTATAATACCCCGAAACAATACCCATTTCATTTAATATGGATATTAATCCCTGAAAGCCATTATTAAACTGCACAACAGCAATATATGCTCCTAAACGCAATGTTTGATGCTCAACGAAAACTTTTGGTAATATCTGCCACAAAATTGCATTAAAACTTTCGTTCGGATTTCGAGTTTTTCCCGTGTAAACATTTTTTAAAAAGATTTCTGTCACACAAATGCATATAAACAGGCTTTATCGTGTTAACAATATTTTGTGGCAGGCCCAAAGATTTATCCTGGTACACAATATTTGAAGCTTTAGCCCGTTGAAATTTACACCAACTTTCATCTCCGACAGGGCACTGTCCATGTTTTGGCTGATGTTTTGATGAGCGACAATGAAAGAAGGCAGCAATAACAGCAGACTGCATTTTGTCCAAATTCCCAATATTGCTTCGAGTATCAATCCCATAGTAATTTTTAACTTATTAATTAAACCATCAGTTAATTTACCTTTCCCCCCCGAGTCCTTTATTTCTGCTTTTCAATTTTCGAAGCCTTGTTCCAACTCTTTTTTGAATATGCCCTATACATTCTAGCTTCGTAACAGAATCTTTCCCGTAAATGTCCTTCACGGCATCAAAAGCTTTGGAATCCCCATCCCCATAATAGTCAGTGTATCGTAACATTCTATGATCTTCCGACCTCTCAAAAATACGATAAGCCCCAACTGGTTCCATGCTGGATGAAGATCCTTTATGATGATTACACTGCAATTTCACATTTTGTTCCGTCTTTGAATTACATTTTCTACAAAACTGAGAAAGTTTCAAAGTCAATAATTTTTCCAGTATCAACAGATATTGCACTAACACAACCATTTAGCGAAGAAAAACCACGACGCTGCCAGGTACCATCCACCGAAACTCCACAATTTACAGTACCATGTATAGATTTTTTTAATTGCCTAATACCTTTTGCTGCGTCATTCATTATTTTTTCTCCAATGGAAATAGCACTGAGGAGTTTTTTTTTCTTGTTGGCGGAATGCAAGCTTTGAGAGAAAGGGAGGTAGATTCAAAACAGCACAAAGTTTTCTTCCTGCTGAAACACCTCTACCAATCAATCTTAATCCATAAACAAATCGAGTATTGAGTTCACTCGTTTTGTCTAACTTTTTAGAAGTACAAAATGCCGATATGAAACTGCAATTTTTGCTGTGCAAAGAAAAGTTTGCAGATAATCCAAACCTTGAATCTTCTACAAGATAAAGGCTTCCTGCTGTACACATTTTTGTTGGGCAACACAATAAGGAAAAAATACCAATTATATATATAAAATTTCCAGTTCAATCCATCTGTTTCCAGTTAAATGTTCTGAAATGTTACTTACATCATTATTTACCTCATTACATTGCTGCAGCTTCAGTGAACTGGCGGTCATAATTTCTTCATTAGATGAAGCAGTTTCAGTGCTTGTATTTTGGTTTCCATGAAACTTTCTTTTACGGGGACGATATGAACGACATTTACCCATGATTTCAGGTAAAATAAATTAAAGATTAAATTAAAATAATTTAAATTCTAAAAATAAAGCAAAATAGAGAGAAAAAAGAATTAAAATAGGCGTGGTAAATCTAACGTCGAATGTAAACAAACACGGAATAGCGAGTCTTAAAATGCCGTTGCCAATCGTTTGCAACAAAATTATTTGAAATAATTATTAGCAAACTGTGGCTTTTAGTAAGCAGATAATTAAAATTTGGTTTTTGAAACTTCATTTCAGAGAAATAATTACACTGCATATGTCGCTCACTTCCGGTCCAGATTACATTACTTCCGGTTTCGTTTTCAACTACTATGACTTATTTAAATTGCTATATTTAGAGTTCTAATTTACGTAAAATTAAAATAAAGACTGCTTTGGAATCTTAAAGGCTGGGACTTGATTTCACAATCATAAAAAAAATTTCGACTTTTTTGCCGACACTTTTTCAACCTGGTCTTATACCTTAATTTCTATTTACAAACAGACTTCAATTTTATTTATTTGTATAGATGCACGGTATATCTATACACTCATGGACAAAAAAAAAAGCGTGTATCGGTGTGAACACGCGTTAGAAGTTAAACTTCTTTGACTTAGATGTATTGAATTGTATAATAAAGTTTTATTTTGAAGTAATCTTATATATAATTAACAAATTTATTATTATTTCAAACTGTATTTAAAAAAAAATAATTAGGATGGAAAAGGTATAAGTATAGACAAAATTATCATTTTCAATACATAATACAAAAAAAAATTTTATTGTATGCATTTTGAGAAAAGTATCATCATTATTAGTCTATTTCCATATGCTTATGGGTGCTTCAGTACATACTTTTGTTATCAAGGCTTGTGGTAACTAAAGTAAGAAATGTAGGTTTTTTGCACTCAATATCGCTTAAGTATCTCGAAAAGACTGCATCAATCGTAGTATTTGATTATGTCGTTGATATTATTCTGTTTTGTAGAGATAAGGTGAAATTGTACTTTAAAAATTCAATCAATTTTAGAGATTTGTCTAAAGCAAAATTGTCATTAAAATCTCCACTTAAAATCATAGGTATTTTATCATAATTTTTATTAAGTAAAGCAGAACCTCTTGATGTGTATGGTAATGGTTCGATGAAGGAATTCGATAATGTCATCCAACTTTTTGTTCGGAGTAATATATACTGCTACAATTATAATTTTTTGTCCATTATTTATTACGCATTCAGCCAAGCACAAATCCCCCACTGAAGATTGTATGGTACCATAAATATCGGATTGACTGACAGAACATTCCATGGATGGAGTTATAATGTTAACAGCATTGCTAGAATTTTGATATATCGCAACTCCTCCTGCTCTCGTATTTGGTCGTTTATACTTCACAATGCAGTTGAAATTTGGAATAGATATATCACTTTCATTGACCAGTCAAGTTTGTGATAAAACTAAAATATCTGAATTTCTTATTACTGAATCTTGTAAGTCTACAGTGTGAGCTGTAAGACTTTGGCAATTAAAAGTAAAAATCGATAAACCTTGTCTGTTCGTTATGAAATTAATCAAATCTTCATTGATAGTTTGTAGTTTGTTCAGTGAAAGTCGTTTAAATTTCTCTTGCAAATCAATTGTTGATTACGATCGTCTTCGACAATGGTAAAATGTTTTGTCATTATTTTTTGTCGTAATATATATAATCCTTCAATACTCGTTACACGTGATAAAGCAACGTGTATAATAATGATTGAGAGTGACGTCGATCGTATTCGTAAACAATTTCTGAGTGTGTGTGTTGCCTTGAGATTTATGAATTGTAGCACATGCACACACCAACGGAACGTGCGTAAGCTTAACAAATATTGTTTTGTTATTGTTGAGTGGAATTGATTTCTAGAAAACGTAAAAACAAAACAAAGTATGTATCGCAAAGCTTAAAGAGAAAAGGCTTGTTAAAGCTGCTGTTGAATGAGGAGAGGGGGTGGGTGCTAGCTCAAACACAACCACAAAATGGGTGGACGAAAACCATGAAACTCGTTGTCATGAAGTTTGTCCTTCCTGCATATCAAATTTCATTAGCTATTGATTCATAACTCATTCGTATGAACAATTTTGTTAGGAGAGAGATCATTTCAATATCATTCATTTTTCTGCTTTGCATGTTTTTGTGTTTATGCTACTTAAATCCAAAAATTTGTTTTAGTTTATTCTATCTTGCAAAATGTGGTCTGACAAAGGCAAAATATACTTTCAAAAACAAAGTAAGTTATAAAAGGAAATTGCATTGTTTTATACCGCATCTTCAAAAGGGGAAAAATATGCATTAGTAACAGGCGTTTGTTATAGTGGCCATCTACACTATTAAAATTCGTATGTAAACAAAAGTATCTTTGTAGGTATGTATGTAGGTAAATAGGAATATAGCCCAATTTTTCACGAACCACAAGACGCAGAAACTCGCCGAAGGCACCAAAATTTCGGGAATGATCCGAGGAATCCGTTTTGATTATTTATATTCCGATATTCCAATGAGTTAAAAAGATATTAATTTAAAACCTTAAAATGCATTTATTATGCACGTGGTGCCATCTGCATAGAATCGGAAAGATCATTTACTTCCAGGGGAAAATTCGGAACTTTTTTTTCAAAGGTTTTTAAAAATATTTTAAAATTAATATAATAAAATTATATATATCTTTCTTTCAATTTAATTATTTTACAATTTTTTTAAATAAAAAATGAGTCGCGAAATCGGAAATATTTTTATTTTAAAGGTATTGATCACGTTCTGAAATTTGAAGTTTTATCTACAAGTTGCTTATAAAAAAATATTGCAGATAAAACAAACGAAATATTTTTTTAAAAAAATACTTACGTAAAGAAATGTTTAAAACTATTTCAAAATAAATTTAGAAATTACCTTTTTTTTAAATAAAAACACAGGCAGAATTTCTCTCTTTGAATAACACATTCTTAACAATTCAAACTAATTTCACTATAAATGGATTTCATTAGCAATTTTTTTTTTTTAAAAAAAGTGAAGTTTTTGTAGTTAAATTAGGACATTGCTCGGTTCCTTTTATGGATACGATTTTTAAGTTCCGCTTATCAATTTCATTTGTCATGTTTTACGTTTATTTTATCAAAGCACATACGAGTGTTAGCATTTTTTTATTCGGAAAAATTTTGCCATTACAGGAAGTTTATAGATGTACCCTCCCTCTTAATGCATTTAAAAATATTTTTTCTTTTGTTTTACTGAACATAATACAATTTTGTAATACATTTCTTCATTTACATACCACATCTTATAAAAATGACTTGAATATGAAAAATATTTTATGCGCATAATGTTAAAATCTTTGAAAAATATAATAAAAAAGATAATCTTTATATATTTATTGCAACATATTTATAACTACCTTTTAAAAAAAATTGACACTTTTATCACTTAGTTTTCACATTTTACTTTTATTTGTTGTTCTTATCTCTGTGAGAAGGAGGGGAAGATAGTTATACACAGAAATGCTGGTGTCATGAAGAAAAGAGAGAACCACCCGATCACAACTCCGGGCTAACGGTGGAGAGGGAGGGGATTGGAAGTCATTTTGAAAATGAGTATTAAATTTATGATTTTTTGCAAAAAAGGGAAAATTTATAAAAGTAGAGATAGCCCATGCAACGCCGGGCCATGCAGCCAGTTATGATATACATATTGCCCGCCTTGTGGAAACCCCACAGCTCATCGCAAATAAGAAATCAAGTAGCAGTTGCTCAAAATTGAATCGCTTTTTCAAAAGCTATATCCAAATGCAATAAGTGTAGAACATTATGTACCTTTGACTGCAACTGATCATGCCATTCCTCTTATCGGAAATTATTTCTGAAGTCTGATTGTTGAGCAATACAAATGTGGAAGCACTGATTAGCGAACCAGCTGAAAGTCAGTGACTCAGTTCTGCCAACTTATACGCTTTAAGCATAAAGTTTACTTTTTGGGCTATCAGTATGCTTTTACACCTAGATTGTTCATTTTATGCATGTTTACAAAATTTTAGGCATCCACGAATTGTTTTCTTCCCAGCAGCTCGTGGCAGCTGTTGCCTTGTGGTCAAGACTTGTGGCCGCCATGTCATGAGTTCGAACTTAATATTGCTGAAGATCCGCCGTGTAGGGGCAGTGCACTTTAAATCTATCGAAGCTCAAACGTCCTCGGTGCGGTGTGGAAGTTAGGAGAGGGAGATGCCAGCTCTGGTGTCATCCATGTCACTTGACCATGGTTCAAAATACGTTGTGCGTCGCCAAAAGCCCTCTAGTCGCTAGCTGAACAGTGCGACGTTTTTTTCACTCACTCTCCTACAGCTCTTATTTACAGTTTTATATTCACATCAACCGAAAAATAGATGAAAACCATAGGACTCGTTATTTAAATTTTTAAAAATTCACACAAAGGGTTTTTTCCTTTTTTGTGTGTCGTATTTTGTTAGTTGTTGATTCCCCCCCCACATTCATATACAAAGGAGTTTTATTTCTACAAGCTTCTTATTTAACTTGCAATGTAATTTGTTCGGGTGGAATCTTGCAACACATGTGAAGCTGATGTCTTCAACCAATTGAGCTGAAATTTTGTCTACACGTTTAGTTTGGATGACAATGCGTTTTGACCATTTATATTCAGATATCGCAATTAGTTAAAAAGATATTCAGAAACCTTAAAATTGTTTTACCCCTGTTAGCTTTCTATTCTGCCGAGCAGCTTATCAGATTGAGCTGAGAGACGTTCCGATTTTTCGACCTTTTTTAAAAAACTATCTTATCTTTTCTATCAAACTGAGACAAAAATATTTACATAATCGGAAAGATCATTTATTTCCTCACGAGATACGGTACAATTCTTTTTTTTTTTTTAAAAAAGGATATTTTCTATTTTTTACGGTTCTTCTAAAATGAGTCAAAAACGATGCGTTTTCATGAAAATGATTTCTAAATCGTTCCTGTATGAATTTTTTTTCCATGTTAATGAATAGATGTTCTACACTAAGAAAGTTCAGGCTTTTCTCTTTTAGATTGTCGTTGAAAAAATAAAACGCCGAAAACTTTTTTTTTAACGATTTTTCAAAAATACTGAAATTTTTAATAGAACATTTGGAAAAATTTGTCATTTTTAAACATAATTGCACAAACTTTTTTTTCGTTTGTCGAATAGTATTATCCAAATTCTGCACAAAGATTGAAAAAATTGGTTTCCAAGTTATGGATTTTAAAAAAAATTGTTCGTTTTTCGTTTTTAATATAGTAAAAGGAAGAAAAAGAAAGTTTTAATATTTTGATTAATTTTGCTTTGTCCAATGTTTTGGTCTTAGTGTTTATCCCCCCCCCCATTATCCACTTGTTGCGGGCCGAGTAAAATATCTCGTATGTAGGTGGCTTGATGGGGAAAAAAAAGATTGAGTACCCATGATCTAGCCTGTTCAAAATTAACCGGCAAATGACCTTGCGGCAATGATGCATTGAATGGAAACCTGTCCAGCGATAACTAAAAAGTAAAAAATAAATTAAAAGTCAAACTTTTTTAAAAAAAAGCTTTTATTTAAATGCTCTAAAAAGAATAAAATTTTTCTTTTAAAACTCTTTTTGCCATAAACTTATAACATCATTACACAATTTATGATATAAAAGCTTGCCGCGTGATTTACCTGTGTAGATAAACAAGCAAATTAAATAACTTGATCTGATTAATTTTAATTTCTAAAATTTTCAAACTAAGTAAATAAGAGTACTTAAATCTCACGACAAGCTTTTATATTATAAATTGTGTAATGATGTTATAAGTTAGCAAAAAAAGTTTTAAAAAGAAAAGTTAATTTATTCTTTTTAGATCATTTAAATAAAAGCTTGTTTTTAAGAAAGTTTTTTTACTTTTAATTTATTTACTTTGTAGTAACTTTCAGGAACTCGACCCTTTTTGTGTTTTATACGTATGCGTATTTCCTACGTATCATATTGTTGAATTATTTATTTTTATTTATTGTTACTGTTATGGTGAGATAGTACATTTTCAAATGTTTAAAGAATGTTATAAAAAGGAATTAGTTGGTATTAACAATCGCAAAAAAGGAGGGGGGAATACACATTTGTCATGGTGGCTGATACATTTCCGTCTAATGAAAACTCCTAAAGCGGTATCCCAAATGAAAAATAAAAATAGCAGTTCAAAACTGGATCTTGTCAAGCACAATGTCGAGTCAAATGTAATCAGGTCTGCAAGTGTACTATGGCCTTGTAACGATTTCGAGCCCAGTACCATTAAAGACCTGCCGTGTAGGGGAGCAATGCATGTTACATGTGTCAAGAGCTCAAACGTCCTCCCGTTGGTGTGGTAGTTAAAAGAGGAGGTGCCAGCTCAGGTGTCGTCCATGTCACTTGACATAGGTTCAAAAGGGCTAAAACACCTGTTTTGTTTAAGGAACGTGCGTCTAGTCTGCGTGCATACAACACAGTTCTTTTATACCAGACCAGGGTTGGCTAGCCTTTTTGAGAAGCCTGCCACTTCCAACAAAAGAATGGGAAAAGGTGAATAATGCTGCTTATATTCTTCTGATTTCTTGATGCAGGTCATAAGTAGTGGAAAATAAGAATATTAGAATAAATATAAGACAAAAGGAGTACAAACTTGGGTTTTTTTCTTAATAAACTTTTAAAAAGTTGAATCAGTTAGGTCAGTTATAAAATAAAAATGAGTAACTGGAAATATTTGATTCTAAATAATTATTAAGCATTAGTAGTACTTAATGCTGTTTTAGAATTTGTACTTTATTTTACCAGTTTATCTACATTAGGATTAGTTACTGATGCTCAAAATAGAAAACATTTGTTCACAAACATGCCGGTGCAAACCTACAACAATATATGACAGCCAAATCGTGTAAAACTGGAAAATTGCCTGTCGGTTCATATTTCCAACATTCAATACAATTTGGATCGCATGAATTGAAAATAAATTCCATATATTTGCCTTTCAGTGTATTGTGGTTCTGCAGGTCAATAATTCATATTTGGATTTAAGGTGGGTAACAATTAACGTCTTGTAGAGAAATTATGGAAAAGGATGTATGACAAGATTGACATTTTTTTTTATTTCTTGAAATTCATTAAACCTAGAGCTAAATGAATCTTACAAATGGGTATTAAATTTTTACTTCTATCACAGCTTGTAGAATTCTAAACTTTGGTAGATAGTTCCTATATTAATGTGAAATGTGTAATCTTTTTTCTCCAAAATTGAGACTTTTCAAGGTTGAAGAAATACAATCTTTTTCTTGTAATCTTAAATTTTTTAAATGCCCCATAGTATCGGTAAGTCACCCCACAGATCCGGGGTTCAAATCCTGAGCTGGGCAAGGTTAACTCAGCCTTTCATCCCTTCAGTAGGTCCATAAATGATCTGGGCTTGCTTGGGAACTAAACACTGGGGGTTCGCGTAAGACTGACCTGTTGACACCGGAACATCTGCTCAGATCCCAAGGTCAGGTATACTGAGATGTGCACAGTAGGCCTTGACTATTATGGCCTGTTGTGTCACTGTGTTTAGTATCGGTAAGAAAAGCTAAATTCCAAAGCCAATCTTCATTCTTGAGTAGCAAACACTCACTGGGCAGTTCATTATTTTCTTCCTGATATTTTAAAACACGCTCCCTCAAATTCCAAAATCTCACTAATGCATTTCCTATGGAAAATCAGTGCTCACAACAGTGGTGTATTTTCTATGTTATAATTTTCTATTATAATTCAATTAAGTGTATTTAAAATTTTGATGGGGGTTTTTGGGGGGTCTGAGACAACCGCATTTCCATAAAACAGTAAAAAAATTGGTATTTTTACCTTTTCAAATTCTTTAATTTTTCAATCAGTCTTCATGTGCCACTACTACAACTCAGCAGTGCCATACTGAGGCATGCGTACTGTAGGTTGACCACCCTTGCACTAGACAATGATACAAACTACAAATTACTTATTGTGATAATCGTAAAATCCGCCGTATAACACTCGTTCCTTTTTACGAAGAAACCCGAAATGTATGGGTACAATGCTCTTGTGTTTTGAAGACATTTAAGGTATTATCAGATTTAGAAAAAAAAACGTACTTCTAGAACTATAACCCTTAAAGTTTATAAGGAATGTCTTTTTTAATAAAGAAACAGCATTCTAATATGTAAAAGTAATTTTTTTTGCTATGCTCATCTATTTTTATTTTATTTTTAAAGCTTTTTTATATATATACCCAGCGTATAACTGCACACCCATAGATTTTGATCTTATTTTTGTGTTAAAAGTATGCGTTGTATGCAGGATTTTACGGTACGTACTTTGATTGTACAGATAAATTTATAATCAAGTAACAGATAAAAGTAATTCCAAGTGATCTTTCTACAATTCCAAATTTGATTATGGATTCCAATGGATGATTTTAAAAATATAGGATACCTTTTTTGAACATTGTTTTATTTATGGCAAACATTTCTGAAGTAATTAAAGGAAAAAAATAATGACCTATTAAAGAAAGAAGTAAAAATATGAGGGTTGTGTGCTTGTTTCGCAAACCATTTGTGTACCACAAGCCATTTTTGTGGTCCTCGAATTTCATGTTGAACAAAGCCAGCTCATTTGGTTGTTACAATCGACGGTGCCCTCGCAATTTGTTGAAACGTGTTCAGCCTTTCAGATGCATATACGTCGCATTGCTACTACTATCTGTAATCCAAGTAATACATTTAGTATTTTGTTGTTACCTGTTGTAAATTAATATTATATTTTCATTTGTAAGGAGTGGGATCGCATTCCTTGCTGCTTTTCGATCGTTTTTTTTTTTAAACCTCCGGTACAAAGATGGTTAAATCGGGCATGAGAAATAAGTGATTCTTCGTAATCTTTTAATGTTTGAGTTGTTCGTAGATATACTCTACCCATAAACCTTTCAAAAATTACAAATAAAGAAGTTGAGGGGAAGCATTTATATATTCAATGGGGTTCTAGCTTGGTCATGGTCCTGGCATCAACTTCTAACTTGATGATTAAATTCTGTATGCGAATTTTTTCCTTTTGTAAATAAAGGGTGTTTTTTTAGAGGTATAGAACTTTAAATTGCAATAAAACAACGATGTATTATTCGATTGACATGAATTTTTTTTTATTCGAAAGATAATCTTGTAGCATTACATTTTAAATATGATTTCTGGCATATGACTGCCACGGCTGGCTTGGATGTAGTCCAATCTGGACGTCCAATTTTCGATGACTTTTTCCAACATTTGTGGCCGTATATCGGCAATAACACGGCGAATGTTGTCTTCCAAATGGTCAAGCGTTTGTGGCTTATCCGCGTAGACCAATGACTTTACATAGCCCCACAGAAAATAGTCTAGGAGGCCAATCACAGGTCCAAAAATTGAAATTAGGTGGTCACCAAACGTGCCTTTCAATAAATCGATTGTGGAACGAGCTGTTTGACATGTTGCGCCGTCTTGTTGGAACCAGAGCTCCTGGACATCATGATTGTTCAATTCAGGAATGAAAAAGGTAGTAATCATGGCTCTATACCGATCACCATTGACTGTAACGTTGTGGCCTTCATCGTTTTTGAAGGATTCCACCATCCCATAAAGCGCACCAAACAGTCAGTTTTTCTGGATATAACGGGTGTTTTGACATACACTTGTGGATTAGCTTCACTCCAAATGCGGCAGTTTTGTTTGTTGACGTAGCCATTCAACCAGAAGTGCGCTTCATCGCTAAACAAAATTCGCTTATGAAAATCGGTAACAACGGCAATCTCGTTTTGGGCCCATTCGACGAATCTACGCCTTGCTTGATGATCGTTTTGATGAATTGCCAAACCAAACTGAGAATAAATCACTTGACAGCTGTTAAATCGGTCGCCATCTTGGAAAGTAATGCCAATTTAAACTTCTATACCTGGAAAAAAAACACTCTTTATTAATGTAAAAGTTGAGTAATATTTCTCTGCATTTTTTATAAAATCATTTTTACTGTTAAGTGATTACTTTCTGGATGTTACTATATTTATGCCTTTAAATTTACCGTTGGGGAGGTATGCTGAGTAGATAAAAGGTATGGAATTTCTATAATACATGTTCAAAATATTTGCTTTTGATTTAAACGATGTTCCACAAATCATAAAAGAGCAAATAAACTTTAATACTTGTTTCAGAGAGAGAACATCAGAGAGATTCATTGTTGTACGACATTCTACTGAAAGGTAAACAGTATGGAATAATAATGTAGTATTGCTAAATGGAAGTAAAGAAATTAAGTTTAATCGGTTTGCTTCACTTCATATAGCCATCTACCTTAGTGCAGTGGTTCTTAAACTTTCAATTGCCACTGACCCCCCTTTCTTTATGTATCAGCATGACATCGCAGGCCCCCCAAGTTTTTAACATCCCTCCTCGACTTAATATTCTTGATCAAAATATTAATTGAATATTTTCATTGGGAACTATTTATTAATCTAGTCTAGTATGGCACACGAGGCCTCTCGGGGTTTGTAAAAGGGAAACGTCAACATTTTGTGAAAGAATTCACGGATCACAGCATTACTTAGGTAACCAAGATATTCAATAGTCTTTAATATTGGAAATATATATTTTTTTGTTGTATCCATAATTGTCGAAAGCCTTGGACAAAATTTTTCTGCTGTGATAATTCCTGTGATCATTAGAATTGCTGAAGTAGATGAAGGTTGCAGTCTGAGCATTGTGCTTTGGATAATTTTCTTGAAATAAAAAAAAAATATCCATTTAAATTCAATTTTGGGGTTGTTTCTACTAAATTTTCATTTAAATATGATACCTTTGAACACTATAAATGTCCAACACTGTTATTCTCCTTTACTCAACATGTTATAATGCGTCCACCAACATGTTTTACCAGGATCCTATATAAGTAAAAACAATTTGCCTAAAAGAGTAGACAAAAAGGGGAAATAAACTGTAATGAACAGATACTTTTTCAATTTATTAATTACAAGAACTAAAATAAAGTTCTAAATGGTTCTCAAATTTCTGTTATGATGTAATTTGAGTTCCATGAATAAGATGAATGTTAAGGTGTTACTCTGTTCCCTAACATTTGGAATTTCAAGGGCAGTCACTATTAAAAATTGTGATATTAGTGAAATATTAGTTTTGCTTAACCAAACTTGAGTTAAGATTACCCTTTTTATTCATTTTATGTCATAAATAAGATTAAATTCTTGCTGTGAAAATATAAAAATGCCAAGTTTCTGAATTTCGGATGGAACTCATAATATATAAAAAGCATGACTTAGTTATGTGGGGCAGACAAAACTCTTCAGCTTCATTAAAAATTGCATTAAAACAGGGGTGGCCAACCCATGGCAGGACGGATAGTAACAGCGGCACGCAAAGACTTATTGAAAAATTTGAAAAAATAATTAAAATAACATTTTTCTTACTTGCAGTACTTTTAAGATGTGAGGTTTTTTTTTGTCTGAGACGACCGCAATTTATTTTAAACACAATTAGTTGAATTACAACAGAAAATTTTATCATGTAAATAATATGCTGTTCTTGTTGTGTGCGCTAGCTTTCCAAAGGAAGTGCTCTTGTGATATTTTGGAATTTGAGGGAGTGCATTTTAAAATATCTGGAAGAAACGATAATCTGTGCCTGGTGAGTGCTTGCTATTCAAATATGAAGACTGGCTATGGAAAAAAGATTTTCTTTACTGATATTTTGGGACATTTAAGTAATTTAAATTTAACTTTCAGGAAAATTGTATTTTTCCTACCCTAGAGAGTTGGTCATATCTTTTGTAAACAGACTTTTGTCCCTTTTATCTGTTTTGAAAAAAAAAACAGGTTGAGCGTTATTAACTATGTGCCAATGTTAATAATGCTCAGATCTATAGTAGACTAAAAAAATTTAAGGTTCATTTTGAAGGATTCATTCAGAGCAAGGTTGTATTATTTTCAAGATGATAAAATAATTCTGATCTTTTCATAAATCCTTTTTCAATTTCCCTACAACATATTAGTTGTTACCCACCTGAAATCCAAATTGCAATTACTAGACTAAAAAGCAAATTTTAGAAACTTATTTCAACTCAAGTGATCCAAATTGTATTGAATTTTGGAAATATAAACTGATGGAGAATTTTCCAAATTTACTCTATTTGTCTGTCAGAAATTGTAGTTTTGGATGAACATAAGTTATGAATTAATATTTTCTATTGGGAACATAAAATTATAATATCGTTCGAAATTAACTTATGTACACCTAAAATAACCTAATTTTGTTGGCATCTTCAAAAACTCATCCTCCTGGCATATATCTTATGCCTAAGAAATATAGATGACTTGGTAAAAAGTTACAAATTCAAAAACTACCTTAAGCATATATACTAACTGATTAATAATAAATTACAATTAAATGTTTAAAGTTATTCAATTTTTTTTGTCTGCCTAAAAAAGTTTATTAACAAAGAAAATCTAAATATTTGTTATTTTTAAATTTTCACTATTTAGACTTGCATTAAAAATATGCTGTTTGCATAAAAATCCCATAACCCAATAATTAACATTTTTTTCACCTTTTTATATCTTTTTGTTTGTTGGAAAAGTTGGAAGTCTCAAAGAACCTTGCCTTAAAACTTGAGTTAAAAAGGGTTTTATGTATAATGAAATTTATTAAAATTAAATGCTAGATTAGGTTTGCATGTAACTTGCATATTTTTTACTATATCTTATTTTCATGTTCTTCCTCTTATAGTAATGTGATGGCGTCGCAAGATATGGCACTTGCACCTTGTGATGAAGATGTAACAGATGGTTGCCATTTATGCAAATCAAAATTTGAACAGCCTAGAGTTTTAAATTGTTTACATGTGTTTTGTGAGGATTGCTTGAAAAAACGTCTTTCAGAAAATGGATTTGTGCAAAATGTTATTGTGTGTCTTGATTGTGGACAGGAAACAGAGGTGGGTGTTTTTTGTTATTGTTGAAAATTCGTAAAAAATTTTGTATTTCCTGATCATTTGATGTTTGAAAGCATTTTAAAATCTTTCGCGATTTGTAGCTTGATGGGAAAGGAATACCTGGATTGCCTTTGGATTACATAGCCTGTAACAGAATTGATTTAAAAGCCATGGAAAAAACTCAGATTGTCTGTACGAGCTGCAAAGCAAAAGAAACTGCTGTTGCTCGTTGTACTGAGTGTGCTACCTTTCTTTGTCCAAATTGCGTGACTGCTCATCAGTTTATGAGATGCTTTGAAAGCCATAAAGTTAGTGCTTTTTAAAACTAAATCAGTTTTATATGCAAAATATGCGTTTATTCATTATTTGAATTATGATCCCTTTTATAGGTACTATCTTTTGATGAAATGAAAGGTGGCGGTGAAAGCTTTACAACAATTCATAAACCTGTAGCATGTGCCTCTCATCCAGATGAAGTGATGAAATATTATTGTCATACATGCCATGTAAGTTTCTCATAATTTTTAATCAATTCAAATTGTAAAATTCAAACTATTATATAATGAAGACAGTTAAAATTCTTATTTGTTTTGTATAATGAGTGTAGTCGTATTCTTTATCAAATTTTGTTTTTCATTGCAGTATGCGGCTGCGGTAGCCGAGTGGGGTTTTGGTCACGAACTTGTGGCTGGTGAGTCATGAGTTCGAGTCCTAATGCCACTGAAGACCCATCGCGCAGAGGCGTTGATGCAGGTTAAATCTGTTGAGGTTTAAAGACCTCGTATTAGCGTGGCTTGGTAGTTCAGAAAGTAGGGTGCCAGAGCTCAGGTGCCATCCTTGTTATCAGAATGTGGCTCAAAGTTGAGGCCTGCCAAGAATAGTCTGAATACAGCTTTAAAATTGCTTTGGTATCTCTGAATAACAAGGCTCGAAAACAGGAACTGTTAACATGCTTTGTCAGATAATTAAACAAAAGCTATCTAGGGTGCATAAGCACCTTCAAGTGCTTGAATGTACTGTTGCTGATAGGAAGACATTCTATTATAATTATCTTCTGTTGTAAAGCTTAATCATTTAAAATGAAATAAAACAACTTTGAATTTTTAAAGGTATAATTCTTTCTCTTATACTAGTAGTGATTCTGATTTGATGACATATCAAACTGATATTATGATTTACCTACTATGCATGATTTCAATCTTCCCTACGTTGAAGAGCTGGAATTTCCAAACTATGTGCTATGAATCCTTTTTTGCAAGGGTATCGAAGTATTTTGGGAAAATTCGTCATTTATCAAAACCATTATTGTCTACAGCAAAATAAATAAAAAACCCACTTTTTTTTTAAAAAGAATTGTTTTACATAAAAGTGTTTAAAGAGTGAATTATCAAGAAAACAATTTTTCTCAGCATCATGTATATAACTGGCATAATGTAAATTAGCATAATATACTGGTGAAATGTGCAGTTACAGTGAATATAACAATGCCATGCACATAGTTTTAAGAAATTGGGAGATATTGGCAACTTACTATTAAAATTTAATTGGATGCATTTACTTAACAACAAAGTAATGTCTGATAATACCTAGTTATACTCTTACTCGGATAGGTTGCCATGGAAAAAATTTAGTTAAAAAAAACGCCACAAGCAGAAAAATTTCAGGAAATCTTGACTAGCTATGTCAAAGCTTGTGTTCTTGAACTTTGATTTTCCTGTATCAGATCAAGCAGTTGCCTCAATGTCTGGAGTCCATACCTTTCTTTTAATTTAATGGCTATGGAAAGTTTTTTTACCGAAACAAAAAAACACATACTTGTATCTTGACGAATGAGTGCTTATATAATTTATTGTAGTATAGTCTGTCTGAATTTATCTCATTTATGTAATTTGTTTATAAAGATTTGGCAGACTGCATTACTGCAGTTTGCAAACAGACATTGCAGAATTCTAACTAGTTTTCTGACCATTTATATAAAAATATACGCTAAAGGCTCTTATGGAATCTTCTAGACCAATATAAATCCCTAGGGTGAGAAATGGAAGATTTTTAACTGCTTCATTATATGAATGTATTTTCTAGATCAACCTGCCTCTTGCTTAGGTACTAATATCCTTAAATGCTGATTTTAGTTGCATTATTTTGGTTTGAAGTGAATCAATCTAATGCAGAGGAACCAATGCTCATACTACGTACTAGAGTTTCACCTTTCGAAACTTAGTAAATTTTATCAGCAATCATTGATAGCTGCATTTTAATACATAATACCAGATGGACAGGTACTCAAAATTTGTTGACGATATTTTTTCATATTAAGGTTTACCATCTTACTAAACAAAGGGAAAGACATTGATTAACCCTCCAAGCGTTCCACACAGAAAATTCCGTCATTGTAAAGATGCTTCGAAAATGCACTGCAGGGGTTTTTTTTTTGCCTTCAAGTAACATTCTCAAAAGCGGTTGAGCCGTACTTTTCTGAAATCCTTTCCCCCTTTTAAAGGTTTAACATCTTAAAAGATAATTAGGGACAGTGGGAGCCACACAGCAGGACACTGATAGGAAAATTTATGGCTCGCAGGGAACCCCCGTGTTTTGACCCTGGAGCAATCCTAAAAAATCGAGGAAGAATTTCTTTAGTCCCCAGGAAATGTGTGTTTTTCAGCTTGTATTTTAAAAGTTTTGAAAAGTCCCAACGCACAAGTAAAATATGTTACAATTCCCTTTTGGTTTCATATTAATTTGAAACTGTAACAAGTTGTGGTGTGTCAGGGCAATCTGCTATTTTATATAGTTAAGACAAATTCCCTTTTAAAGTATATTCTTTCGCTTCCTTTTTCTTGTCTTGATCAATGCTTTCAGTCTTTGAAACATGATTATTTCATTATAAGATGCCAAAAAATAATTAATAAAGCACCAAACACTTTAAAATTTGAAACCTTTTCAACTTTCCAACCACTAAAAATAAATATATTTAAACTTCATCATACTTGAAATCATAATTTGAAACATTTTCTTCACTTTGATAAAAATAATGAGAAAAAAACTAAGATCTATTAGTTTGGTTTTTTTTTAGATTTCAAAGGCCAAGTGTTCAGGGAAGTTTACGTACAGTGCCTAGTTATATATTGTTAAAATACACCAAATTATATTTGAATTTTAAGTGCTTGAACTTCAGTTTACATCAAAGACAACATGAATGAAGATTTTCCCACTTTTTTTTATAACTTGAATGTTTGAATAAATGGTAATCAAAAATATATGGAAACATTTACAGTAGACGTTTATGCATATAAATAAACATAAAAATCAATTTTAAATTCGAGCTATTCAAAAACATTCGAATCATTATTCAAAAATATCTATTTATGCAAAATACCTCAACATTTATCTTTTATTAAAGGCTAACTGAAAAAGTATAATTAAAATCTGGATATATTTTGAAATCTCGACCGCATGAAGCTAGAAATTTTGTGTTAGAAATTCCATTTGAAATTTCGAAAAAAAAATGCATCACGCAGTTAAAAATTATTTACCATAAGTTTTAGCAATTGTTTGAGTATAATAAAAATTTCAAATATATTATTATATAGCTTCTTTGGTATCTTTTAATATATTTCGAAGATTTCATACAATTCAGTTGAAAACTGCATGCTAAGAGCAAAAAATATACTAAAAAAATTGATGAATATACAATAAAGTTTTACATAGAAGCAAAACTGAGAAGCTAAAGTGTAGGAATGAAAAATTTTGAGTGTTTCTGAAGTAGTATTCGAAATATTTATTTTAAAGTTCAGAAAATTTGTGTGCATTATGTTATACTTAATATTAATTAAATGGTTAAAATATGTTAATAATAGTCACATGTAATCGTTTGAGGACACATTCATATACTAATAAAAATTATAATGGTCATTGATGCGAATGTCAATAATTTTATGTAATTTTAAATTCAGACATTAAGATATTGATGTAGAAAATATAAAACGACCATCTAAAATACATGCAAAATGCAGTCTGCTATAAAATGATCTTGACAAACAAAATACGGCATTTTCACTTAGTATGGCAGAGCCGTCTTAGTCAGGGGCGATCTGGAAAAACAGAGAACCGTGGTTTTGATGGATGCCGCTCTAGCTTTTATAGTTCTCTGGGAAAGAAATATATAAATTACAAATGCAAAAATAAGTCTTGTAATTTTCCGTACATTTTTATAACAGTGAATTGTGGAATTGGCTTCCGATACATTGTTGTGTTTGAAAATATCCAATGTAAACCGACCCTACTTAAGATAGATTTGTACTACTTTTTAGTAACCGTATTCCTTTTAAATTAATTCGTGCAGCCAAAATACACCTTTTGCACTCTTAAAAATTTATGTTAACTATAACGGTTAATTTTAATTTTTGCAACTTGTGAAATGTTCATAATTAACCATTTCCGTCTAAACAGTTTAGATAAAAAAAAGTTTGGACTCCCTCATTCATTAGGGAATTATATAAGATTCCAACATTAAGTTTTATTTTTCACCGAATAGGGTCGAGTGGTAGTGTACGTGCTTCCACGCCACAGGTCTAGGGTTCTATTAATGGGCTGCGCAAGGTCGACTCTGCCTTTCATCCCCGCTACATTGGGTCGATAAATGAGTACCAAGCTTGCTTCGGGTCTTAAACACTGAAGGTCTCTCTTCAGACAGACCACCAAATCGGGACATCTGTTCATGCACCTCAGCGTCCAATGGTCACGTGTATTATGATGGGCACAATAGTTCCTGGCCCTCATGGATTGTTGTGCCTCTGAGTTTGAGTCTTAAGTTTGAGGATTACCTCACTTTGGGGATACCCCTTAAATAAACATGTATTTTCACTCATTTGCAATTAAACATTTTTCTTTCAATTACGTTTATTTCAGAAGGAATTTTGATTTTTCAAATGTATTTGCTTAATAACGTGTATATTTGTGTATTATATTAAAATTTTAATCAATCCAAAATTATGTTTTTCACTCTAAAAGCTTTTAGGATTTTAGAACTGATCTTACAATCCATATACGTTTTATAGTAGTATATTTAAAAGTGATAAAGACATTTTTATAACAGTGTGAGCTTTTATGCCTCGTTTATAAATATAAAAAATTGCTTTCAGCTACAGTTTTTAAAATGTACTGAATTAAGTGGAGGAATAGGATATTTACACGTTATGAATATTTTTGACTGCAGTAAGATATATTTATATTTCAGTTTCTTTACAATTTGAATAGAAGCTGTAAGCCACACACACACACATTTTGTGAATAGTTTGATATTGAATATAAACTCACATAAGCTGTTTTAATAGTAAAGTATTTTATTTTTATACCAGCACACATTAAAATAAGGCTCATTTGCAGTTATATGATCAGCTTCAGTGATATTTAAATTTTCAAAAATAGTCTACACGTATGAAAACATTTTTTCAAAACTACACACCACATCTCATACTATCTCGTCC
Source organism: Trichonephila clavipes (assembly GCA_019973935.1). NCBI lineage: Eukaryota > Metazoa > Arthropoda > Arachnida > Araneae > Nephilidae > Trichonephila > Trichonephila clavipes. The sequence goes on from BMAU01013960.1 coordinate 124,301, forward strand.
ATACAGCAGGAAATATTTGTGTTTTTTCAAAAAATTTAATACAGGATACATTTCAAAATGTTAAAATTTACATTGAGGAACTGTTGGTTAACTTCACCAAACAAAATTGTTTTAAGTGTACTGTTTTGAAAGAAAATTAATTAGGGAGAACTTTTCTCACAATAGAATTTGTTATGACTGAATTGTGTGAAAATGTAGTTTTATCAATGTGTGTAATTTTTCCTTGTAATAAAAGAAACAGAAAGATAAAAAGTTAAACTTAAGTAGTAAATGGTTAGAAGTACTGTCATGAGCATTTGAAGAAGTATATCCCCCATTAAAATTAAAAATTATTGACAATGTGTGTTATGTCCATCACAAATGCCGATGTAGAAAAGAAATTTTTATTTATAACACTAGAAATGAAAGTTTATATTTTTTCCGAAAAATATTCAGTTAACATAAAAATATCATTTATATGATTTTAATTAAAATAAATTAAAAATATAATTGAATAGAGAAAGATCGGTTTTATTTCATAAATTTAGTCATCGTATGTATATCACCATATGCACCATTTATTGTCTTATTGTTTAAAAAAAGAGATAGGGCCTTTACTCTTTTTACCTCATTACTTTTTTAAAAAACAGGAAAGTGAGCGTGTTTTCTTACTCTCATATTCAAAAATGAATACAGGATGCTTTTTTTTTCTGGTTCTAATCGCAATACCAAAATATATATATTAATTTTTAAAAAATGACAAATTTTGTTTGAACAAAATATAATTATTTTTCAACTTCTAACACACGATTTCATTTTTTCCTTTTTTTTTACCCTACATTTTGTTTTAATTTTACTGTGTCTGAACATATAGGGGAAATGACCGAATTGACTACAACTTTCATACAAGATTGCCCAAGGAGCAACTTAACAGCTAGTTGTAAACGATTGATCTCTTGGTTCGTACTTGACAAAGTTACCAAACATAGTCATAAAATTGTCCCGTTTGACCTCCCATGTTTTAAAAGGGGGAAAGGAAAGAAGTCTGCTGCATTTTTAAAGCGAACGGCAAAATAAGAGTAAACGCTTTCAGAATAACTTTTCAGGAGGAAGCTAACCACCCAGAGGGTTTAAATGTAATAATCAAAATTGTTAATTTTCTGATTGCTCATAAGAAGCTAATATGTCCTCTTTAAGTTTAATGCTAGGATTATTTTCTTGGGTGTAGTAATCAGACCTGAAGAATCTTAACTCTGGGATAATTGCATGAAACTAAGTTAAATCATTAGATGTACCAGAAGTAATTAATAGAAATTTTGCTTGAGTGAACTAAAGTGTGGAATAATTCCAAAAGTACAGGAACTTTTGAGGAAAACTGTACAAACTAGGATCGATTGTACATATTTTTCATCGATTTCAACTGATTTTATGGAAATTCTGTAAAATTGCAAATCAATTACTGAAATTCCTAGCAATGTGAACTTTTCAAAGATGGGTCAAAACAAGTGATGGGTCAACTTTCACCTACCTGATGTTTAGAGCTTGATGAATTTAAATAAAGCACAAAGACGAGTAAGGTGCACTAAATTTTTCCTAGGTCGCCGGTTACTAAGTAAAATTTATAGATGTGCAAACTTCATGAAATGAAAGCAAATTTAAAAACATTTATTAAATGCCGATTATTGAAATTATTTACAATCTGCTTTCCAGCTCAAAATGCCAGTAACAATAGATTGCATCTCTCAATATTCTGAAGAACTGCATTAGTACATTTATATTGGATACAGCTTTACAATCGTAACAATGAGACGAAGTTGGTGATTCATAAGCTGGTCAATAGCAGTCATCAAGCTGCATTGCAACCTTTTAAATTTTTGTTTTGGTATATTTTGAAGCCTATTTTTTCCCCCAGCAACCCTAAATTGATGTAATTGTTATTTTAATTGCTTCTTTCACCAAGGCTATGCTTGTATGTTTTAGGCATTTTTTATTGCTTCAATTGCTGTTAATTTTATTCTGTAGTTTAAAATGTTCTGTGCTGTTTATGGTAGTCTCTTCAGCCTTATGTAACCAATTTTTAACGGCTTTTTGACTTAAAAGGGAATATTGCTATTTGTATTTCAGTGTAAGGCTGCTTCATATTTGGTTATTTTAAGAACTGTTTTCTTTTGTGCATATTAGTATGGCATGTTGATGTTAAGTTAGATGCTATGCTTGATTGTTGTGAGACTTTTTTTTTTATTGACGTGTGTTCAGAGCTATTTGTAGTAGTATCAAATTGGGCCTATTGTATCTTTTAAATAGCTTTTTGATTTAAGTTATTGCTGTTTATTGCTCCTTTTTTTCAGTTTTAAGTTGGCTTCACATTAGAACTTATTTATGCATGATTTATTTTTTGGATGCAATATTTTCTCCTTAAGACAGTACATTTAAAGGAAAACATGCATTTAATAAACATTAGAAGTAAAAAATAATGCTATACCAAGCATAATACATTGCTCTAAAACACCTTAAAGTAGCTAACATTTTCTACCTTTCTCTTCAAAGATTAATGACATTTTTCTTGCAATTAGCAACCCCTTCACAACAGCAGAAAATGGCACCAAGTACTGTTTAATCTGTCATCAGTAGCCAGACATTACATGTCAAGGTTATGATTAATTTTGTTAAACTACTAAATTGACTTAACATACAACTTAAATCATCTGAACCTCTATTTCAGGATTTTCAATATGCAGTGTTGATATGAATTTAAGCCCGCACCTCAACACGTTTTGGTGAAAAAAATAGTGTAAAGTGGTTATTTTGATATCCAATATTTACGAAATTATTAATTTTCAGTTAAAATTTTTATTAAGTAAAAATGTATTTATTTTACCTGTATTAAAAACTTTGAAATGCATGCATGAACCTGTAATTGCTCTAATCATCAAAGAGTTTCATATTTAATTTCATCCATCCTACAAGTTTTTCGATTTTGATTCTAAACAGCACCTGATTTTCAGTAGTCAAAACATTGGATAAAAGTGTTGCTTAAATTCAAATAAATACAGCAGCTATATTTCTACATCACTTCAGGCTCACCACCCGATTGGGACATCTGCTCATGCACCTCACTCCCAATGGTTACGTTGACTGAGATGGGCACAGTAGGCCTTGGCCCTCATGGGCTGTTGTGCTACTGAGTTTAGTTTACATTTCTACGTATGTTTAGTGTAGGTGTACTTATAATTACTGGAAAATAAAGAGTTTTGAGTGCATTGCTAGAGTAACTAATCTTTTAAGTTAACATAAAACAACTTTCAGAAGGGAAAAAAAATTTAAATTATCAATGGTATGCATGAAGTACTTTTACAGACAAAAACAAAGCAATTTATAAAGTCCACCTTGGAAAAAACTCTGTATATGCTACAAGCAGTATCTTTTTTTAACCAACATTTTTATTTTACGCAACTTCATTAAATAATACCTTTCACTTTATACATATAGTATTGTATTAATTCCAAAGAAAGTACATGAAAACAATACTAAATATACATTTAAATTCAATTGTAATTGATTTCATTGGCTATGAAAATTCAAAAAGATGAATTTAAGTAAAACATATGCATATACAGCATTAATAAAAAGTATTATGGATTATCAGTAGGTAACATTAAAAAGCATTGACAAGTTGACCTCCTGGGCAATGCTTATTTGTGGAGGTTGTATCTTTGTATAAGTGTCAATCTCAGGAACTTGAACGATTGGAAAATATTTTTAATAAAAAATTTTAAAAGATTGCAGTCGCTAATTGCTTGTATTTAAGTTTCAAATATCCAAGGCTTAAAACTTTTAAAATTCAATTATATAGGCTTCCCTTTTTCAATTGTATTCCAATGTTGTGTCAAGATCAACTTTTGACTTGTGATCTTATGACAAGCTCACTGCTATATCTATTTGAGACATCGGAATAAATGAAAAGGCTTCTCTGTTGATGATATATAAGTCTCCAATGTTTTTGAAAGTTTTCTCTTCAACTCACAGAAGAATTTTTGCTGTGTTTTTTATCCCTGTAGAGTGTTCTATTATTATTTGCTTGCTCAGCGAGTTAATGAGTGATTTCTGCACACTTTTGAAAATGTAATCTATAATTCAACCGTCAAAGTGAACTTTTCTACTGGATTGTTTTGGGATTTTTTAATTTTTATTTTTCTGGACCTTTCTAAATATCTTCAGCCAATGATATCCCAAGATTCAATTGATTCTTGCAAACGAGTGTTTTCTGTAATTTACTGCGAACCCAAGACTTTCCAGTTTAGTAAATAGAATCGAGGTGAGTTGTCTCAACCAAGGGAAAAGATTGTAAAAGCTCTTGCAAACTCATTAAATTCCTTTTAAGGTGTTATCAATCACTCCAAAATACTGCTGCTGTGTTTTTGAATTCAAATGGAAGAACTTTAAATCTGTATAGAGCTAAGTGTGTTTAAATTATGTATATTTCTTGCTTTGTTCCATTGAAATTCCCTAGTTTTTTAAAGGATTCAAAGTTATGCTGGCCATCCTGATACCAAAAATGGGGATTTTATGTAAGTGCTAAAATTAAACTGAAATGCAAATATTGATTGTCAGTGCCTCATTTTTTTTTATACATAGTATACCTATACAATGGTACTTGTTTTAGTTATAAGGATCATGAAGCCCTAGACGCGCAGCAGCATGTAGAAAACTCACAATTCTATTCAAACATTATTTCTTGTGAATGTGTCTTATCAGATATCACCATTGTGTTTGTGCATTCATCTTATGGTCCCTGTAACTGATAAATATGTACATAATTTTGTTTCTTTTACCTTTGTGCTTTTTAGTTTGTTATTCTTATATATATATGTCTATGAAGTTTTATTCTGCCTTTTTAAATTATATTAAACTGGTTCATTATTTTTGTCTTTTGCAAAGGTATTGAATAATCTTTCTGAAACTAATTACTTCTCAAAATTTATCTTCAAAAGTAACTAACAATATTTAGTAACTTAAGTTTGGAAGTTTGAATCTTGTTCACATGAATATGCCTTTTCCTTCTATCAAGTAATTTGGCTGTTTAAGAGTGTTGTGGATAATGCTAGGCAATAAATCTTTTGTTTTCTGTCAGCCATTTTCTCCTATCCTGCAACCTGTTCAGTCTTAAATTTTAGCTCTACAGAATTGGTAAATTTATGAATATCTGGAGGTATTAAACATTCAATCGGTTTGTTACTGTAACTAGCATCTACACTGCAAGATGTTATCACAGTCCCTGTAATAAAGAGACATGTGACAGACTTTCGTTTCTATTTACCAAATGCAAAAAAAAAAGTTCCACCAGAAAAATCTTAAAAATCTGTCTTCTGGATGAATGGATATCTGTAAAAAGGCCTTCTTTATGTCAGAAATTATTCCAATTTTATTCTCTCTAAATCTCATCAATATTGAAGGAATTTTGTGTCCAAAAGATTCAATCCCTTTTCTAGGCAGCCATTGAGAGAAAATTTGCTTTTACTTGCAGCATCAAAGGCTGGTCTGCCTTATCGAGCATTCTTTATAAACTCCACGATGAGGAAGATAAGGACACCTTCCACCTTCAAAAAACCTCTTCAATGATCTGTTCATCTTCCCAACTTTTGAGAAGTGAATTATAATCAGAATATCTTTCTGACGAAATGAGTTTTGATGTAGTCGAAAGTAGTGTTTTTTCTGCAATGTTCTTATTATTAGGAAGGCTAGAATTGTCAGTCCAGGGTAATCTCGCCATATAATGACCATCAATATCAATGGATAAAGTATCATTATAAAGAATTTCACTACTTCTGGATGTTTTCTCTGTAGGTTCTTTGATTCCTAAATCTCTTAATCCCATAAGTGTTTTATTTTCTCACTATGTGTGAACATTGTGATACTTTCAGCAACTCTTGACTGTGATGTATTTTTGATATTATTTGAGGTTCTACCAATTAAAACCCAACCCAAGTAAGTTTCATAAGCAATTAATCCACATTCAAGTTTGTGTATAAGTCCAGTGAAAAGTTGTCAACAAAGTCCACTCCAATCAATAATCCTATTTCAGATGAACCTTTTTGAGTCTAGGAATTTTTCCACAAATGGATAACATCCAAAACCTGTATCAAGAGAATATTTCCCATTGGGCAACTTCAGCTTAATTTCATACAGACCGTGATCTTTCACTTGTGTTTTAATACAACCAAACAATGAATGGGCAAACTTCTCTTGCTTACAGGTACTCCTAATTCTTCAATGTTTTTCAATATGTGCGAATTCTGAGAACCACTGTTAATTAATGCTCAAACACTTCTGTTTTCCGTTGGCTCCAATATTTACAAATATAGTCTGCAGTAATACAGCTTCAGAACATTCTTTGGTGATCAATGTGTTGCTCGAGTTGATCATCTCATTTGTTGAAATCTTTTATTTACAGGCAATTCAAAATGCATGATTGTATTGTGCTGTTTAGAACAAATCATACACTTGATTTTTTTATTTACATTCCCTTGCACTGCGACTACGCTTGAAACAAACATAACAAACCTTCGTATTACTTATAACTTTTTCTTGTCCAAAGACCCAATTTTGTGCTAAGAAGCAATCTTTACTTTTGTGGGATTTGTCACAGAACACACAATGAAGCTGTCTTTTTGTCATGTCACCCGAAAATAAATTGCAGTGGGCACTCATCTAAATTTTTTTTCTTACTCTTCAAATTACCATTGTTGAATTCAAATTTCATTCCATTTTTAGCAAGTTGTAAGCATTCTTCGCCCTCTATTTCACGTTTCGATAAAGTAAATTAAGTTTATTCCCATAACCACCTGTTAATTTGTTTTTGGCTGACGATTGTGTTGGATTTTGCAGCCAGGCTCATCAATTCTTCGGGGATACATGATTCAACAAGAAAGAATAAAAGGCTTCATATTTTTCACCGATTAGTCCTATCGACTCGAAGGATCTCAAATGGGATTCTAATTTATCATACAAATAAGAAATATTTGACTTGTCCCTTTCTGTTGTATTCTGTATAACAAGCTACTAACTCGTGAACTTAATATTCTATCAGCAATTCTTCTCTCCCAAATCCGTTCTTTAAAACTTCTATTGGTTTTTCATAATTTTCGGATGTTGGAGGGAAACTTTGAATAACTTCGCGAGCTCGATTTCCATGCACTGTAATAAATATTGAAATTTATCCTCCGGCACCAAATCCTGGTCAGTATGTATTCTTTGAAAATTGAGTCTTTCAATTTGCCTCCGAAATGTAACAATTCAATTTTTGGTAGGTGCATTTCTTTTTTCATTTGGTGATGAAATTATCGATTCAGCTGTTCTGTCGAAACACATTTTAGTTAAGCTTTCATTTTTTACTCACACTAAATCCATTTTTTCTCGGTATTCAATTTTATTATTTTCATTTTAAAATTCTTTATCCGTTTCGATATTATTCAAAATTATATTATCAGTCTTTTAATTTAATGTAAATATGATCTAAAGTTAAAAATTTCGTTTTTACAACTTCCCCATTTGGCGCTTCTTTTTCGAATTCCTTCATTAAGCTATTAACAGTCTTCGTAAACACAGCATGAACAGACTTTCATTTTCTCAATACATCTTCCATGGCGTCAAGTTTTAATTATTATTTTTAATAACCACAACTAACCTGTTTCCGTATCACGTACTTGGTCACCAAATTGTTTCATCCAATTTATAAAACAGATTAGTTTAAATAATTCACAACCACACCAAAACACCACATTCTAAATCTTTATTTTATTCTGTTGCCATTTACATAAAACCATAAATCTTTTATTTACAAAATTGCTTCAATGTAAGTTGAGTTTCATTTATTATATATATATATATATTATAAACTTACGAGTTTTGAATTTATTTTAGTTTAAATATATATATATTAAATTGCATCTTGTGGGGTTATGATATGAATAGTTGTTAAACCTGCGACGCTTCTGTTTTCACTCAAATTCTCTTCAATTTGTATTTTTCTTCGAAACCGTTGTTTCTTCGATTTCCTACAATAGATGGTAAAACATCTGGCAAATTCTTCATTTTTTGTATATTCTGTACTATTCAGCAGTTTCTGCCTCAATTTTACCAACTTGGTTAAGCGTTTGCCATCTCTTATCTCGTTCAACTCTTAACTAAATCTTCCTTTGTTTTTTGACATCTTTTAATCTTCCTCTGGTTCTGGAAAGAGTGATATTTCCCCCTTTTCTTAAAATGACTCCAGTATCTTTTTAATGCATACAACAAAATTTGGTGTTATATTATTCATTTTGCATATTAACTGATTTCAACTGCTGTTCAAGTGTCGTTGGTTGCTCAAGTGTCAACAATGTAGAAAATTTGTACATCTTTGCCTTTCTTAGAACCTTATTTTAAGGCATGATTTGTGTTTGCAGTTCTGCTCTTGTATATTTTATGTTATTAATTTGAAATGTGTTTTCTTTTTCAGTAATCTCAGGCTAAATTGGTTTGATGTATCTGTTTTAAATAGTTTGTAATATTATTTGATACTAATAGAATTTTTTTTCTGCTTATGCCTTCTGACTTATTTAAGAGTAGTAAGTTTTCTTACTTCTGTTAATGTTGTAATTTCTTATTCAGTGTTTCTGATGTATATGTCTTTTTTTCTCTCCTTTTCTAGCAAAATCTTTTTGTATATATATATTTTTTTTGAGTGTATTTAATCAGTGATTGCCTATTTAATCTTTTAGATGTATTGATGTCTGTTTTGTTTGGAACTTTATGTAGTTTCATCTTAATTTAGCTTTATATACTATCCATTTTGGATAACTTCTCTTTTTGACAACTTTATATTGGTTGATCAAATGTTGACAGTGTACTAATTTTCTACATATTTTTACTTTTTCTATAATTTGTTTTTGTCAGATTGTTTATTCATTTGGAAAACAATTATAAAAGATGTTCTGCCAAAAAGTTGAAGTTTTAGCAACATTATTTGTTTAGTTCTGTTTTACTTTAAATGTTTAATTTGTTTATATTGTTTTTTTAACATTAGTAAATGCTACTATAGTTTCTCTTTTAGCAGCATATATATGCCTTTGCACTGTTGTGCCCCCTAATTTTAGTGTTGTAATTTTCTGTTTATTTTGTAGCCTATTTTATCTGTTTCCAGTAAAATCAGAAATTAATTTGGTTTGGTTTAATGCATTTTTGGTTGCTTATTTAGTGCTTGACTTTTATATTTTAGATAACTTTTTTCTTTGTTCTTTTTTTTATTATCCAGTTTAACATGCTAAGTATTTTGTTTGAAGCTGTTGGTAGTTTTATTGAAATTTGGCCTTATATTATCCATTCTTGATGAATCCTTTTTTTCAGTTGGATCAGAATTTCTTCCCTATTTCTCCAACTTTTTCTATTTTGTTCAAATGTCAATAATATAGAAAATTTGTACATTTTTGCTTTTATTATAATTGTATTTCTTTTTGGTAGATTTATAAAAAAAGAAATTTCAAATAAATAAATAATGAAGATATTCTTCCAACAATTGTGTTCAAACTTTGGCAATATGATTTGTGTTAACAGTGTGCTCTTGTACTTTTGATGTAATTCATTTGATATGTAATTTCTTTTTCAGTGATCCCTGGCGAAATTCATTTGTCTTACATAGTTTATGTTAATGTTAATTATTTTTCAGCCTGCCTTTCTTTTCTGCAAATGCCCATTATGTTACTTTTTTCATTTCTATTCTTTTAACATTTGTACTGGTGGGGGAACCTGAACTTAATTGCTTTTTTATTAATTGGATTTGTGCCAAAAAATCTAATCCTTATGCTATAAATAGATAACATAGTGAGTTAAAATACCATTATTTGTTTTGTTGCAAAATTATAATTCTTTTAATGAAGTACAGTACGCTCTCGATTATCCTGATGAACCACTGGTTGGGATAGCATGGACGATAGAAAATCGGAAAACCTCCATTAAAGAGAGAAAAATCATCTTAAGTACAAAAAAATAAAATTCCTTTACATTTGCATACTGTATAACATTTTCAGAATTTTCCTTTAAAAATGTACTGCTTAAAAAGTGATGACTCTGTGCTCCTATTGGTTCATCTCTTGTTACAAATTTTGCGAACATCAATAATTAAATGTATATTAAATCATTTGTCCCATATGATCTAACAAAGTTACCATAGATTGTAGAGCAGTGGAATGTAAAATTGTATTTCCTTCATTTAGTACTTCTGCATCAGTATCTAGATTTAGCAACACAGTAACGTCTTCTGTTTAATACTAGAAGCCAGGCTCATATGCATCATATTGACATGACTCTTCTAAATTTTCTTCGTCCAGATATCAAAACTTTTGAATTATTTTGCTTGTTCAAGAATACTATTATCATTTTCTTGAAATATCTGAAGATTTAACTAGTGATCTTTCTCCATGATTGTGATAATGTAAATGGATTTTACCTTTGAATATGCTGTGGATATTCCACAATGAATATTGGTTCCAAAAATTCGTTAAGTGTTATTACTTCATAAATCAAATTTTTTCGAAAGTTCAAATCAGTCATGCTGTATCATTGTTGACATTAAACCATAAACCTTAAGCTGTATTGCTACTGTAACATCTGGATGAAGAAATTTACCGGTGATTAATTTGTGATTATACAGATGCTAGCAAACTTTCATTTGGATGTAAAAAGGCATTGCCTAAAAGCAATATTTTTTGGGATAAACCTTTTGCTTGTGTTTCCTCCCTTCTAGGAGAAAAATGTCCGTTGTTATTCATGTTCCCTTTAGATTGAAGTAAACTACTGGCAAATTTTTTTTGTTTGTAACCTTAAATTAGCAGGATTTCAGAGCCTATCTGATCATTATAGGTTTCATTTTATGGTCGCCAGAAGCATGTTTAAGGCACGTGATAGTAATCTGCTCTTTTGACAATTTGTGTCCTGGATCTGACTTTTCATCATGTGAAGCAAATGTTTTTGGTGAGTGACATTTTTCCAATACAATACAGGCCGCTCCTGTCAATAGCCCTCATGTTGCATCATAATGTGACATAATCAAACCAATTAAATTGTCATTTTTATTATAAATTTGATTGGCAATCCACGAATTTATTGAAGCAAAAAATATTTGTTTCACTCGGAACAGTTCTGCAGAAGTCACTTAAAAAGTGCACTTAAATGTTCTGCTTCAACATTTAGCTGTTGAATTCCAATAGTGTTACATGAATCGAGAAGGCCAGACAGATAAAGCATTAAAATCTTCTAATCATACTGCTTCTTGGAAAATATCTTTTTCAGAACACATGGTGCCCAAGATAGGTATATCTTCTTTTAACTAAATTATGTTAGAGATTTTTTGTTTGTTGACAATTTTGACTTTCAATTTCAAAATGCAGTTTCATCATTATAATTTCTTCAAGAATCAGTTTTATTTTTAATTTGCTTGTAGAACCTGTTATCAAATTTTTGAACCATTTCTAATTTTTGCTTAAAAATTAAAATGTTCTTTTTTTCCTCTCATGCCCCTCATTTAAACCAGTAAAAAAAATTCACATTAACTGGAGAGTAAACAAGATACTGAAACTAACAGATCACACATGAAAGTGGGAAGACAGCTAAACAACTGTTGTGCAACATTTTATTTCCTATCATCTACTTAACCCTATTCTGTCTAACAGGTTCCAGAGTATTTGATTTGACATCTGTGTAATACTATCAGCTAAACTGGATGTTTTACTAACTGTATGTTTGCAATATTATCAGAATCTGCATTAATGTAGGTTTCATATGTATGATAAGCATACAAATTTTTCTCTTTGATTTTGTTTTTATGAGACTAGAGAGAGCACAGATAATCCATGCATGGTCAATAGAGAGTGTACTGTATTGAAAAAAAGAGTGAAAACCTTTTGGCAACACAATGCGTGTTCTGTTTTCCCTTGGTGGTGTTAGTAGCTGTTTAATCGAACCTAAGCCATTTTTTATCTGTAATTTCTTTTCCTGTTGAAGGTTGGCTGATGTATATGATTTATAACAGTATTATATGAAATTCTTGTTAGTTTTTGATTCATTAATTAAAATTTTTAAGCAGGTTATTCCTTGCTGTGTCAACAGTGCTGAAACTTACTACTGCTATTACTTTCCTATTATAATTGTATTCATATTTTACTTCCTTTATTTCTATGTATCTTTTTTGGCATGTTAATTTTCTCTTTTAGATTAAAATATATGTTTCTGTTAAATCATTCTTTGGAGATGAAATTCCAGTTTGCTGAAAATTACACAAGGTGGGCCTTCATTAAACAAAATTATTTTAAATTTTTGGATATACTGTCTGTCAACGAAAAGTTATGTTTGCTGACCTTTTTATTTTTAAAAATTTTAACCTGTCCGAAGAATAGATGCTCTAATATGTCATAATTGGAAAAAGTTGAGCTATCAAATGCCCTAATTGTAATTGAAAGAACTGCTTATTAGTCACATGCAGTAATTAGGAAGGAATGGGTTAACAGTAACATATCTCTTTGCAGGAAAGCAGTGGTAACTGAGGAAAGTAAACATTTATCAGAATCTTTCCTGACACCTTAATCATTTTTTTAAAACCATCCATTATATGATAGGTTTTAAGGATCTTACACATGCAATTTTTATAACAGAAACTTGTTTTTTTTTTTATCCTATGTAACACCAGGTTTTACCAAAAAGCAGTGTAGTTTCAGCTATGAATCAATGCCGTTGGCAACCAATTTCTTGGCTTTTAGAGCTTTTTTCTACAAAATCATTCTAGGTCACGTGACTTTGCTTTGCTCATGCTTTCTTGCAACACATTTAGAGGCTGATGGGAAGACAAGATTGTTTAATTATATCAATTTAATTTGATATATAAATATACAGGGTCCATTATGAAAGTAATGAGCATAATGCTATTGTGACAAGACGATAGATGGCAGCACGGTAAAACTGGCTGGGAAATGTGGTGGGGGATATGCCTTTTCAATGCATCCGGTCGTCAGTTGAGTTCGAGCAGTGTGCGTGGAGATACGTGCCTCTGCTTGAAGTGTGTTTTCAACTTTTGTAACATAGCGCGATGGAGCGTTCGCTTGAACAACGATACGCCATAAAGTTTTGCGTGAGGCTGGGAAAAAATGCAACTGAAACATTCCAAGATGCTGCAAGAAGCCTTCAAGGAGGGCCGGGAGGAGGTCGCCGACGAACCCCGTTTTGGACGCCCAACAGCCAGAACTGAAGATAACGTGGATCGTGTGCGCTAAGTTTTGCCTACCGACCGTCGATTAAGCATCCAGCAAATTGCTGAAACACTACACATTTGCGGTACATGGGACAGTGACCGAGCATCTGCAAATGCGTAAGGTCTGTGCGAAGCTTGTGCCGAAAGTGTTGACGCAAGACCAGAAAGAACTTAGTTTTGCGCTGTCAGGAATTGTTGGATTTGATTCAAAATGAACCGGACTTTCTGAACTCTGTCGTAACCGAGACGAATCCTGGATGTTTGGGTACGACCCAGAATCGAAAAGGCAGAGCTGTGAGTGGCACACAAAGTCATCCCCACGCCACAAGAAAGTGCGAATGAGCAAGTCGCGCATCAAAACGATGATTATTGTCTTCTTTGACATCCGAGGAATAGTCCATTGTAAGTTTGTACCGCAGGGACAAACTGTAAACTCAGCCTTTTACCTGGAGGTGCTCAGGAGATTGAAACGCTGGATCGCGCGCGTGACTGACATTATAGACACGGTCAAGCTCCACCATGACAATGCCACCAGCCACACAGCCTTCATCATCACCAACTTCCTGGCCCGGAGCAACACCCCGGTGATCCCTCACCCCCTTCCAGTTCTGACTTAGCTTCATGCGACTTCTTTTTGTTTCCGCGACTCAAGAGAGATGAAAGGTAAACATTGGGAAACCGTGGAAAACATCCAACACCATGTTACAACGTTCCTGAGAGGCATTCCCGTCGAGGAGTTTCAGGGTGCCTTTCAGGCGTGGCAAATTCGTCTCCGCAAGTGTATTGATGCAGGAGGAATGTATTTTGAAGAATATTGAACATTTGTTCAAACTACAATCAAATGTTTTTTGCCAGTAAATGTTCATTACTTTCATAATGGACCCTGTATAATCAGTTCTGGGTGCAGTTACTTCTGGGCTAAAAGTGGGCCATTATTTATTGGCTTTTTTGTGACTTTTTTTACTTGAATTTATAACCTTTTTTTAAGAATTGTTCTGATTTTTATGGTTGGGACAGTTAATGTTTTTTCTTTTCTTTCGTTCTTAAGTGTCCTTTTGGAGATGCTTAATTTGGTTGTTACTCCAGGGGCAGCAATGTTTTTATTTAATTTTTTGTTTTGAAAGGCTTATCTGAATGACTTGAAGTTGGTTCTTTCAGATTACATTTTCTTAATTCTTTAAAACTTAAAACCATTTTATAAATTAATACAAGTTTAAGTTGCCACATACAGACAGTAATTTTCTGCTCTGTAAATGTACTATTCAATGTGTTTCAATTAGATTATTAAATTGTTTTCTGAAGTATAAATTTCCATTAAAACTATTAATTAAATCTTTAAAAAAATTTTTTTTTTTTAAGAAACTTAAGATTTTATGCTTTAAAGTACTTTTTTGAATTTATTTTTTTTTTTGTAATTGTCAATCAAGTTTCCTTTTCTATATTTTGAAATTGTTTTTCTGTTGTGCATTTATAGAAAAAGATTATAAATGAGCCATTTTACAAGTTATTTCTATTTCTGTTTTTATTAGGTTCCTATTTGTAATGAATGCATGGTTGTAGACCATAAACAACCGGAGCATTGTTATGAAAAAGCCGTTGATGCTGAACAAAAGCAAAGGGAGGAACTTAAAAATTTAATAACTGAAAGTAAAAGCAAAGTGCAATATTGCGATGAAACAACTTCAATTTTGGATACTCATTTATCTGATCTTCAAATGCAGCGTGATAATGTTAAGTCTCACATTGAAGTAAGTAATTTAATTTGTTTTGTTTCTCAAATATTTAACAAGGTATTGTGTAACTAATATGATGTCAACAAAATTGAATTATGTTTTTTAGATTTTACAGGGAAATGTGTAGGGAATAATTTCCCGTATTGACAAGAATTATATTAAATGTCTGCATTAAGTGCTTTAAAGATCTATTAGATTTTTGAATGTATTTCAATAAAACATTATTTATAAGTATATAAAAGGTGACAAAACTCTATGCAAATCACTCTCATTTGCAGACTTTTATTTCTAATGTTAAGGGTACTTTTTACAGTATAGGTTAAGTTTACTTGCGACATTGCAAGAGTTTTTGTCAGCTCTAGTTTACATTAAGCTTGTTTCGATCCTTAAATGTTTTATTTTCAATAATTGATTTTTGCTTTAAAAAAAATTGGAAGCATTTTGTACCGCTCATAAATCAGAATTTGAATTCTGACTGAAAAAGACATGTTCTGTCAAATAATTTAGAATATCACACCTTGCAGTTGATCAGTTAAACTCTGCACAATTATAGTTAAATGATCTCATGAATTACTGTTTTTTAAACATGAAATATATCCCAAATTTAGGGGATAATTTTTAGAAAGAATATTTTAAGTCAAATAACCCTTCAGATCATAAGATTAGATTTTTCTTTGTATAAAGGTGTTGTAGTGTAAAATCTAAATACTTGTATCCTCTTAGTAAAAGAACACTTATGAATAGTAAATTGTAATCCCTAATTAAGATTAATCCAGTTTCATGATTGACATTAGGAAAAGTAAGGTATCCTTCTTCAAACGAAATGGGATCAACAAATCGTTGTATTTTGTGTAAAAGTTTCAACCAGTATGAAGCTTATGGAACATAAATTTATCATTCAGGCTTAAAAAATGGAAGGAATTGTATTTAAGTTAAACTTCGAAGCATTTTAATGTAATATCTGTGTTAAAGCTGTAGTTACTTGGAATCACGTTTTTCAGTTTAAAATACTAATACAATTTTATAAATTATCTAATTTTTGATTTATTCATTCACAATATTAAACTTTTTAGAAAATTTTTATAAAAAATTTCTAACAAGTCTTTTATTTGTTAACATCATAACATTTGTCCTGTGTCAAATGATAAATAAGAAAAAATATATTTTTTTCTTTTCAAGATTTCACTGCTGAACTAGATCTGTATAATTTTTAGTTCTAAATATACTTTTTCAAAAGTGGATGGGAACAAATAAATTTAAATTTATTTTCAGAAATGTTAGCTTTGAGATTTTTATTGAATTTGTCGAGAAAAGTGTTCAAACATAATTCTCTAAAATATAAGGTGTATGTACAAGGAAATTTTTCTTCTGAACAATGAACACTATACTATTTTCAGATAAAAATCATAATGTTATTAGCTTGATAAAAAATGTTATATTAAATAGATACTATAGATAAACTTATTTATTCTATAAACTTTTTATGTTTGATTGCTCCAAATAAACATGGCACTTAAAAACTATTAACTCAGGATATCTGTTATTCAGTATTCATACAAGTATTAACACTTTTGTAACAGATGAAAAAAATAAATAATAATTTATTGGAATACTCTGAATTAGCTTGTGCTGAAATAAGTGTTCCCCCTCCCATTCAAAATTGTGTTGACTTGTAGTATATACCATAAATTACTCCATATACACAAGTATATCTGAAAGTTTGGTCGACTTTCTTGGGAGAATGAAAAACTTATAAAAATATTCTACATTTTGCTGAATTCAGTAGAGTATAACCGTTTTCATGCGGTACATAGGGACCACACAAAAAGAAACTGCCCTGAAAAATATAGGAAAATTTCATAAATCTATACTAATAAAAGAGGAGGTAAGCATGTGTTTCACCTCTACCGCCCAAACTAAGCAACCCAGAAGTATAAAACTTGGCACATAATTATTTTAGGTCCTAATGATGCACTGTAAAGACTTCACACAGCTCTGGGATAAACTATTTATTTCAATACGTAAATCCGCCTTACTTCGCAGACTCAGTATCGATTTCCTTATCGCTGATTGGGACTCGGAACATTCCCGGATCCCCTCAGCTCGGATTCCGCAGTACTTTGCGATCTCCCTATTTTTTCTCGCTGAAGAGACCTGACAAGGGCTTCCTCAAAAATCCAGTCTTTCGCTGGAGGAGCTTCACAACCGCTCTCTCTAAAATCCAATACTCTCTTGGGCGCTCTCGCTCCCCTTATATATCTCTCTCCAACCATCTCTCGCCTAATCATCCTTCTGTGATCTCTTGTTCTTTTGCCGCCCCTGTCGGTCTCGGCTCCCTTGATCTCTGTTCATCTACCGCCCCTATCGGCCCATTTTATCTAGCCCAATGGGCGCCGATGTCTAGGTGCACATAGTAAGTTTTCAGCCGCGCTGTCGTCACCGAATCGTGGGAAAACGAAAGCACAATGTTAATGCGTCTCTTTTTGACGCCGAGGACAGTCTGGGAAAGCAGCCAAATCTTTGACCTCCCAGTTCCGAAATTCTTTCCCAGCAATTAGGGGAATGTCTGGAATTTTTCCAACGTCTTGTCCGTTTAGTAATTAGGGGGAAAGAGACCGTCTTCGTCACAGCTGCCTCCCCCTTTAAGTGCCCATTTCAAGGGGCACTAGGAAGTAACATCACTCTACTGGCAACCCTGTGAGTGGTCCTGCATTCAGTGAGACCATTCTCTGGCAGAGCAATTAACGTAAACACACACAGGTTGAACTAAAAATAACACTAATGAGAATTTTACCAGATTCCTTTTTATTATATCACTAATTTTGCATGCCAAGAGGCTCAAAGGTTTGATAACAAACACCTTCATTATTTTTACACATACAACACAAACGTTCATTTACACTAAAGAAAGAGTAATTTAAAAGAACTAAAAACACACATACATCATTATAATCTATTTAATCCATTGACAATCCTATGCAGTTTTCCTGGTTTATGCCGAATTTCAAAATTAAACGGCTGTAAACTTAAACCCCATCTTTGCAGTCTTGGATTGCTGCCCCCCTTTTTTGTTTAGGTATTTTAGAGGGTTGTGTGATTGGTTTCTATAATAAACCTTTGACCATCTAAGTAGTGTTAGTCTTTTTAAGCCGAATACGATCGCAGCTAACTCCCTTTTTACCGTGCTATAATTTCCGCCTTTACTTAGGTATAGAATAGGGTGTTCTTTACCGTTTATTTTCTGCGACAAAACAACTCCGGCCCCTATATCACTTGCGTCCGTCTGCAAAGTAAAATCCTTCGCGAAATCCGGAGCAAACAAAATAGGTTTTGACACAAGTTTACCCTTCCATTTTGCGAATGCCTTCTCGCATCTTTCATTTTACGTAATGCATTCTCTCAATTTTTTCCCTTGAGGGCGTCGGTCAAGGGGTGACGCCATCTCGCTATAGTTCGGGATGTAATGAGCGTAATATCCTACGATTTCTAAAATGATCTCCCTTGGGTCTTAGTAGTAGGAGGAGGAGGGAAATCTTTTATAGGCTTTTTATCTTCATATCACTGGGGGATCTACTCCCAGACCCTACGGTATGACCGAGGAATAACACCTGTGCGAATCTGCATTTCGAAGGTTTTACTTTTAAACCAGCTGCTTTTAGTCTCCCTAGCACGAGGTTAATATGCTTCTCATGGTCTTTGCAATTTTGGGAAAAGATAGCTATGTCATCAATGTAGGGAAAAGCAAACGACTCTAATCCTTCAAAAACTTGTGCCATTAGTTTACTTCAGTAAACTACTAACTATGTGTGTTACTTCATTTAAGCGGCGATAATCTACACATGGCCTTGGATCCAGATATGGACTCTGAACCAAAATGAGAGGCGCAATAAAGTCAGATTGACCTATCTCGATCACTCCCAAGTCCAGTAATCGTTTTATTTAACCTTTTTAAGATGTTGATTTGTCTAGGAGACATGTGGTATGGTTTCGTTTTAATGGGTTTTTCTGAAATTAACTCGTCCATTTTCATTAAATGAGTGGTCCCTGGGTCCGAGGAAAGCGCATCTCTATTTTTAATTCTTTAATCTCATCAGTGGATTGTCTAGTAAATGGCTCTCGTTACATATCTCCTCGTAATTAAACCTCTTCTATTTCTAGGTTTACAGATTCTGGCCTCCGATGATATGGTTTCATAAGGTTGACATGATAAATTGTATCCCTTTTCCCCGGTAAATCTACCACATAATTGGTCTCCGAAATTTTATTTAAAACTTTTCCCGGACCGATCCAATTTACATCCATTTTATTCCGTAGGGAGGTGAACATTACCATTACAAGATCGCCTTTTAAAAATTTCTTTTCCACGGAGTTCTGATCGTACCAAGTTTTTCTTTTTTGTTGGCATTCTTCCATCTGTGTAACATTAAACTCTTGGCAACGCTTGAATCTATTTATCAGTTCTAGAATATACTCTACTACCGTTTCGCTCGTTTCTCCCTTGTCCGTTTGTGAGGTTCTCAAGTTTCTTCCCGTCACCAATTCAGAGGGGCTATAAACCCAGTGCTTTCGTGAGAAACTGTGCGCAAAGCAAATGCTGACTCAACAGCGTTCTCCCAATCTGCCCCAGACTCGATGCAAAGAACTTTCAAGACGTGTTTTAAAGTTCATTGTACTTCTTCCACAGCGTTACTCTGCGGGTGGCTGACAGATGAATGAACGTATCCGGAATTTGTTAAAAAAAGGGTGTCAATTTGCTCGTAAATGAGGTCCCGAGATCCGATTGAATCGTCTTTGGGAAACCTATTCTTGAAAAAATTAACAAAAGAGCGTCTATTACACTGACGGGTTATAGTTTCCACCGGAATTTCCTCAGGATATTTGGAGGCCGCGGTAGCCGAGTGGTATAGGTATCGGACTGTGGCTTGCTTTGTCACGGGTTCGAGCCCAGTACCACTAAAGACCCGCCGTGTAGGGCAGCGATGCACGTTAAATCTGTCGAGCTGAAACGTCCCTCCCGTTGGTGTGGTGTGGTAGTTAGGAGAGGGGGTGCCAGCTCAGGTGTCGCCCACGTCACTTGACCATGGTTCAAAATTACGTGGTCCGTCGCCAAAAGCCCTCGTGTAGCTGAACAGTGCGACGTTAATATTCAATCAATCAATCAGGATATTTGGAGGTTACACATATGGCCGTAATAAAGTATCAGTTTCGTTTGGTGGAAAGGGGGAGTGGCCCTACTGCGTCGATGTTTATTTTTGAAAAGACTTCTGCGGTTATCGGAACTAATTTTAACGGCGCCTTTACTTTATCACTAGGCTTGCCCACTCGCTGACAAGCATCACACGATTTGACAAATTCCTCAATGTCTTTGTAAATATTTGGCCAAAAGAAATAGCGCAAAACTCTGTCCTTCTTTTTTGTGACACCCAAATGTCCCCCAATTTCATCATGGTTTAACCGGTTAATTTCTAGTCAGAATTTCAAGGGCTTCATCATGGTTTAACCGGTTAATTTCTAGTCAGAATTTCAAGGGCACACACAATTGTCGTATTTTGTCCCCGCTTTTTGTTCTAGTAACTCTAACCAACTTCCCTTCCACCATCCGAAATTCTCCGTCCACACCTAATTTGGCTTTTTCCCACAATGCACGGAGGTCTGGGCACTTTTGCTCTAAACTAAAGTCAGAACTCGTTATTTGGACTAGCCACGCCTTCTTTCCTTCAAACGCCGGGATTTCTATCGTTGATTCATTTCCGTCCCCTTGGGTGGGAAGAACTGGATCAGTGTTTTCAATTGTAAAGTCGCTCACCACGTTTAAACCTGCCTCTTTCCTTCTCGACCGAAGCTACTTTACTTGCGCTTAGCGTCTCAATCGCATTTATCGTGTGCACACTCTTTTCACTAGACTCAATGAGATCCGCTGTGCCGTTTCCCAACAGGTAAGGTTCCCTCGGGTGACTGTTAGCTTTGACTGCTGCCTTGGTGTAAAACTAGTCTCCCTTGGTTTTAAATTTTATTTTTGCGAGTGGTAGGCAGTGGCACACATCATCCAATGGGCTTTTGAGCCAAACTTATTCTCCCAAAAGATCGTTCTCGTTTATCCAACTGCGTGCGCACACGTCTTTTGCGGACCCAGAATATCTCAAACACAAACTCTCCATGCCATTTATTTCATATTTTACTTTAAATTTCTCAAAAGGGTCCTCATTCCCGGAATTTACTTTTAAGCTAGCCACTGTTTTAACATTGTTTTTTGTAAGTCTAGGGCAAGAGGATTTTATGTGACCGACTTCATTGCAGTAGTAACAAATGATGGTTTTTTTCCTTTCGAATGGTCTCTCCCATTTCCTTTGCACATTTCCCAGGAGTACCTCATTTATATAAGATCTCTTGTTTGAAGTGTTAACTAGCTTATTTTTTCCAGTAAACTGTTTAACCTTGTTAGCTATGACAGGTTGCGTATCAAATTGCTTCCGCTCACCTATTTTCATCGTATTTTGTTTTCTATGTACTTTTTTTACCGCTTCGAAATGGTCTAACTTTTCTGCTAGCTTCGTTAAAATTGACCCAGGAATCGATGAAATAGTCCTACCTCAATGGGGGCTCTACACTTTTTAATTGCTCAGTCACTAACAATTCTTTTAAATCCTTCAAATCTTTTATTTCCATTTCGGCCAACCAATTTTCCAAATAAGACCTTAAGTCAGAAACGAAATCTGACCATAAAGTACCTGGTCTTCGCTGATGGGATTAAAACCTATCTCTAAGGGCTATGGGAGTTAGCTAGAATCTATTTAAAAGTATTTTTTTTTATGTGAGGATAATAGTCTCCTTTTTCTGGGGTTCTTTCGCAATCAATTCAGTCGATTCCATAGGGAGCAACGGAATGAGTTGTGAAACCCACCTGTCGTCCGAAGCTTTCTCCTTGGCTTGCCTCTCAAAAAATTAAATATCTGCATTTTTTGCGTCAAATTTAGTCACCAAGTCTTTTAAATTAACATGTCTATTTACCCCTAGCCCTTCTAAATCGGCAAACGATACACTAACCGTATCAGTGGCGTTAGACAATCTTAACTGCTCCAGCTCATATTCCCTAATTTGTCTTTGCTCCTCAAACTCTTGGTCCGTGCTTAGTCTTTCCCGTTCTTTTCCCTCTAAAACTCCCTCCATTACCACTTTAATCGTTTCTATATCATTATTCTCATTTTGTTAAATTCTATCCTTAATTTCTACTTTTAGATCACCGCTCACTTCCACCCCTAATTCCCTTGCTACATCTAAGAAGACACCTTTTCTTAATCTTAAAAGGAAAGACATGCAAAAATACACAATAAACTAAACAAGAGTACTACAATGAATGAAAAAATCGCATACCAAAACAATACAATCCTATTAGTACTGCTAAAGTACTCCGAAGTAACTATGCAATAATAAACAACTAAACAAGAGTACTACAATAGATTGAAGAAAACACACCTATACTAAAACAATACAATCTATTAGTACTGCTAAAATATGACAATATGTACTCATCAATATCTTAAAATAAAAAAACAATTCTATGATTCTGGCCTGTAAACAAAACTAACGTAATAAAAACACTTTCATACCAAAACAACTCTTTTAGACTCTTGGCAAGCAAAATTCATTACCGCGAGCACAAAATTCACTTAGATTTCCAAACAATACTAAGCTAACAAATAAACAAATAGCTACTCTGCTCCGAGCATAATCTCAAAGAAAAGACTTCCCTCTCGCCGGATGGGGAATGTTGCGCCTTTTGTCACTTGAAGCACTTTTCCTTCATAGCTGCACCCTTTTTCCTTCGGCGAACTTTTAACTCAGCTGTTATAAACAGCCCACACTCTTGACTGGGACAGTTTTTCTTGTATATCGCGCACACATAAAAAGGTCCGTCTCACTCGATTTAAAAGATAATCCTTTTTACTTTTCAGGCGTAAATTCCAGCATTTATTCCATTTAAATCCCACCACTGCCACCAGATATACACTGCTGGACAATTGCTAAGGACGGATAACACTATCATCCATAGCAACCACAAAATGAAAGGAAGCAAATATGTGGAAAATTAGAATAAGTGCGGGATATTAGTAAGAAGTATGACTATGCAAATTTTTTTTCCACGTCTGTTCATCACGTGATAGCGTTCATAAGAACTTTAAAGGTTTTGACGCATGTGGACAGTTGTTGTTTCAAGTCAAAGTTTTACAGGAAAGATTTAATAGACGAACTTAAAATTTTTGGCATGTCTTCCAGACATCACATAGATGATTTTATGCGTGGCTGAATTATTGGAAAGATCGAAGAAGGGCGAAAAATAACAGATGTTGCCAGGGAGTTCGACATCGCTCACAGCGTTGTTTCACGGCTGTGGAAGTCATTTAAAACTACTGGAATGTGTAGTAGACGGCACGGGGGAGGTCGTGTTAGAAGTACGACGCCTGCAGAAGACAGATATATCGTCCTATCAGCAAAAAGGAACAGGCGCGCCACAGCTCAGCAGGTGGCAAATCAGTTTCTTGCTGCCTCAGGAAAGCAGATCTCCTGAAAAACTGTTGCCAGACGTTTGAGGGGAGGAGGTCTATACGCACGCAGACCTGTTGTGTGTGTCCCATTGACCAGACAGCACCGTACTGTCCGTTTGCAATGTTGTCGTGAGCATCACAATTGGACTGAACAGGACTGGGCATGTGTACTATTCTCAGATGAGAGTAGGTTCAGTCTGTCATCGGATAGTAGACGCCAACTGATCTGGCGCGAGAGTGGTACTGCTTATCTTCCAGAAAATATCCAGGAAAAGGACCGATATCCGACATGCAGTATCATGGTGTGGGCCGGCATCATGATCAATGGCGCACGCGCCTACATGTGGTTGCGAATGGGACTATGACGGGCCAACGATACATTGATGAAGTTCTACTTCCTCATGTTCGTCTTTTCCGTGGTGCTATCGGTGATAAATTGGTTTTTATGGACGACAGCGCAACATGTCATCGAACACTCGCTGTTCAGGATTGTCTAGACAGCGAGGGTATTCAACGTCTCGTATGGCCAGCGCGTTCTCCAGATCTAAACTCCATTGAAAATGTGTGGGATGCTTTGGGGAGGCAAGTTGCTGGTCGAAACTATCCTCCGACAAACAAGAACACCCTCATCCGTGCACTCACAGAGGAATGGGATAAATTGCCTCAACAGCTGCTGGATAATGTTGTGCAAAGTATGGTACGATGTGTGAAATGTTGCATCACACTCCACGGTGGACATATCCCGTACTGATGCCTTTCTTTAAGGTGCCTGCTGACTTTTAGATGCATTGTTCCATTTCTCCGTACGCAGATCAAATGAACATTTTTTTTTTCTTTCAGATGTTTCACAGCTTTTGTACTTTCCAGAACAATAAATATTCTTTATTCTAATGTCTGAACAGTGTGGCAACTATATTTTATCCTACTAGGCCTCGTGTCTCGCTTAATGTTATGCTATATAGCAATTTGTGATCCGTCCTTAGCAATTGTCCAGCAGTGTATAAATAGTATAGCTGTTATGACTTCACACAGCTCTGGGGTAAACTATTTACAGTACAGTCCCGATAATCCGAACAATATCGGACCGACCCCTGTTCGGATTACGTGATTGTTCGGATTAGCCGGAGTAACAGCGAAATCACTATTTGAACCGGGAGTACGGGTCTATTGTGTATGTATTTTGTTGTAATGTGAGTGTACGCGCCCGCTTTTTTGCCGCGTGGACTGTACTCCCACTCCTCAACGCGTGTCTCCTCCCTCCACCATTCCTAACTTAGTGTGTCAGTGTGACTGCGTGTGCGTGTGCCCGGGAAAGAGACATCAATGAATGAATGGAAGACGGGGAAACAGCCGAATTTCTGACTGATGACGACATAGCTGCGGCATTGACTCAAGAGCCAATGGAGGAGGAGGAGAGTGACGACGAGACGCAATGCGATAAGCAGACGGCGCAGCTGCCCTTGACCTTGCCCGACACTACACCAGCTGATGTGTTATTTATGAGGCGCTGGCGAAATTACGCATCATTGAAAAGACTGTTTTCGTTGCGTCAGAAAAAAATAACTGAATTAATGTAATAAGGTACTTGTTCACTACATTATCAGTACTGTACTGTACATATTTTATATTTAATCTTATGTTGTACAATTTTTCATACTAAACATTAGTGTTCTGTTCTGTAGTTTATTCCATTTTAAAATTTGTACCATAACTTGATGTACAGTGCATGAATATTAAATAAAGAACTGTCTTGAATTAAGGTTTACACTGTTTTATATTGAAATATTCACCGATTTTTTCGTCCTTAAAATTATAAAAAATTTTCCGCGGAGCCATTCGGATTAGCGGGACTGTACTGTACTTGATTTCTCTGGCTCCGAATCCGCCTTACTTCGCAGACTCTGTATCGCTTTCCGATCGCTGATTGGGACTCGGACCGTTCCCTGATCTCCTCAGTTTGGATTCCGCAGTACTTCGCGGTCTCCCTCAAAGATCCAGTCTTTCGCTGGAGGAGCTTCACAACCGCTCTCGAAAATCCAATCCTCTCTCGGGCGCTCTCGCTCTCCTTTATATATATATATATATATAATCTCCAACCATCTCTCGCTTAATCATCCTTCTGTGATCTCTTGTTCTTCTGCCGCCCCTGTCGGTCTCGGCCCATTTCATCTCTAGCCCAATTTGTGCCGATGTCTAGGTGCACATAGTAAGTTTTCAGACGCGCTGTCGTCCCCGAATCGTGGGAAAACGAAAGCACAATGTTAATGCGTCTCTTTTTGACGCCGAGGACAGTCTGTTAAAGGATCCAAATCTTTGACCTCCCAGTTCCGAAATTCTTTCGTGGCCGCGTTAGCCGAGTGGTATAGGTATCGGATCGTGGCTTGCCTTGTCACGAGTTCGAGCCCAGTACCACTAAAGACCCGCCGTGTAGGGCAGCGATGCACGTTTAATCTGTCGAGAGCTGAAACTTCCTCCCGTTGGTGTGGTGTGGTAGCTAGGAGAGGGGTGCCAGCTCAGCTGTCGTCCACGTCACTTGACCATGGTTCAAAATTACGTGGGCCGTCGCCAAAAGCCCTCGTGTACCTGAACAGTGCGACGTTAATATTCAATCAATCCGAATTTCTTTCCCAGCAATTAGGGAAATGTCTGGAATTTTCCCAACGTCTGTCGGCAAGGGGTCTGTTTAGTAATTAGCAGGAAGAGACCGGCTTTGTCACAGTGCACTACGAAGAGTTTTTTTCGAAATTCGCGTTAGATTTTTTTAAAGTTAAATTTTTTAGAATTTTAGGTTTGTTCCTTTGGCAACACAGTGTATTTGCTTGAGAATTCTTTGCGTTCGAAATTTCATTTACCAGCTTTTAGTTGTAACGTTTTTTTCCCCAGCATTATAATCTGCTACATCATTTTCTTTTTGATTTAAAATATTTTTTTATTTATGTATTTTAAGTATTTGTAACAGTTTATTTTTTAAAACATTATTATACAGTTGGAAGATGTATCGCTCTTCAGGCTAAGCCTACTTTTTATTTTTTCAATAACTAAATCAGATTAGTTTGATATACATTTTTTGTTTCACGTATTGATCTAATTGTCATTCATTTTTCTGCTTAAAAATTTCTTACTTATGGTATTCATATTGTAATTTCTATTTTGGTTTAAGGCAGCATAATGTTTATTCTTTTTTCATGCTTACAGTTGATTTTTGTGTATTGTTTCTGGTTTTAGATTTAATTAGGTCTTTAATTTTAAAATAAAGAATGTGAAATTTTTAAAAGCAACATTAGCGTTATCAGAAAATCTTAACCTGGAAAGCAAATGAGACAACTTTAAATCTAAAATTCGAAACAGTACGGAAGTATCAAATGTATACATATAAAGGGTTAAAATGAAAAAAATAATAAACATTACACACCCTTAAACCTAAATCGGATATTTTTGAACTGAAAAAGGAACTACATAATTGAATCTAACCCAAGAAATGGTTCGGAATAATCAAATAATAAGCAAAACAGAAATGTATATTAAACTAATTTAATTCAGTTATTGAAAAATATAAAATACACTTATTTGGAACACCATGCCTCTTCCTACCAGAAAAATACATAAATCAAAAAGCTTATAATGAATAATGTAACAGATTATTGCTGAAATAAAATTGCTTTTTACAAGAATTCATTTACACAGTAAAAAAGAAATTATCGTTTGTTTTCAATGAGTGTAATTTGGAAATTTTCACTTAATTTTTAAGCCCTCAAGAAGAATTGAAACTTGAATGTAAACGTAAGTTAAGGGCTTGGCATCAAAAACAGATTTTCGAGCCAAACAACTTTTTTGAGTAATCACTTATACTTTGTTCCACATTTGAAGAATAGGTTGACTATAACGAATGAAAATCACCAAAACGAATCAAAATCACCAAATTGGCTGGGTAAAAAAAATGCGTGTAAAAAATTTATTTTTGTTTCATGATAAGTGCATATCTTTAATTCTATATGTTTATTTATTGCATCCATTAATAAAACAAACATTTCCTCAATATTTGTGAAATTTAATTGCTCTTACTCCGTTAGCATAATTTAAATTTGCTTATAATATAAATTATTTGCAATACATTTAATGTCGTTTTTGTATGCTATCTTATGATATAATGCATAAAATAAATTTTTCTATGAGTTTCAGAATTCTATCTCTTAAAATTTACTATCCTTCGTAAAACTTTTAGTTTTCTTAGAAAATATCTCAATGTGCACATTTGAACAATTACGTTACTGACATATTAGGGAAAATTTTTAAACACGCATGTTTGCGGGTGTGTTTCACCTATTCCAGCCAAACTAAGAAACCCAGAAGTATAAAACTTGGCACATAAATACAAAAGGTCATAATGCTATGCACTACGAAAAGTTTTTGTTTTCTAAATTCGCTTTAGCGAGCATCAGCCTCCAAATTCTCCATCTAGAGTGATAGCCGGCGACGACCATATCGCCGAATGCTCCGACCTATTCAGAGAGGCAATCAAGGCAAGAAACGTTTACGCGGCATGGGCCCGTAAACTTACGAATGCCAGACCAAATGACCCGATGATGCAGAGTTACCACCAGGAGGTGACGAAGGCAGGTGAGAACGTTGAACTTCTTCTCGTCCAACTGAACGTCCCTCTTTTCCGTATCCCTTCCTCCGAAAAAGAGTTAGAAAAAATCATTCTTCGAGTGAAAAATAGGGTTAGCGACCCTCCCGCAGAGAAGAAGAACGAGGAGAAAAAGCCGAAAGCGGTTTCTCCTCCTCCTCCCGCCTCACCCCGTTCAAAGGGTAGAAAGGCGAAACGGAGCGTCGATGCTGACGGCTTCGCTCCCCCCCCCCAAGCAACTTGTTCGAAAAGTTCGCTCTCCTCGCTCGACCCCCCTCCTCGCCAACCCCCTTCTTCCGCGCCTACTGATAGCGCGCCTTTGGAAGAACAGGGCGAAGAGGGAATGGATACTGTTGATCATGATTTATCGCAAAATCAGGAAGAGGTGCCTGTCGTGACGAAAAAGCCACGCATCCCGCCGTTCTTCGTCTCTCCCAAGGGAGATTGGAGGCAGTTGGTGGCGTTAGCTAAGCTAATCGCCCCCTCCTTTCAATCCCAAATGTCGGGAAGATTCCTAAAGGTCACTGTGGCCGACGATGTCGACTACAGGGCCCTTAGCAAATGGCTGGAATCTTCCGGGGTCGAGTTCAAAAGCTTCATGCTGAAGCAGGACCGACCCGTGAAAGTCGTTATTAGAGGCCTTCCCTCCAATACGGAGCCGGAGGAAATTAAAACAGAGATCGAAACCGAAGGTTTCCAAGTACTGAAGATCTCACAAATGAAAAACTTTAGAACAAAGGCACCTATGCCTTTGTTCTACCTTCAAATCCAGAACGGCGCGGATGCGGCAAAAATTTACGATTTTACCGAACTATTCGGCACGCGCATCGAAGTCAAGCCCTTCGACCGCGGAAATAAAATCAATCAGTGCTGGAGATGTCAGGGGTGGTTTCACTCCTCGGAGGTGTGCCACCTCCCTCCCCGCTGTGTTAAATGTGCAGGGCCCCACGCGGCGAAGGACTGCACTCTTGACTTCAACGACCCGATGAAGTGTGCCAATTGTTCGGGCGCTCATGCGGCTAATTGGAGCCGGTGCCCTAAGCACCCCAAAAATAGCAAGAAGAAGAACCTTGCTAAAAATAAAAACGGCCCTAAGCCAAATAATACTAATAGCAATAATGCTAAAAATGCAAATAAAAAACAACCTGCGCAGGCACCTCGTCCTGACATTTCCAAGGCGAGAAAAGTCTCGCCTAATCTGGGACTACTCTAAAGTAGTCCAGAACAAAATTCCCAAGGAGCATGTTAGCCCCCCTTCTACCTCTAAATCCGAATTACGACCGGCCCCTAGCAAAGATGCCAGCATAAATGCCGGCCTCTTAAAGGATTTGCTTGAAGTGATAGAGGAATCTCCCTCTATCGACAAGCAAACTTTTTGCAGGGCGTTTAAAAACTCCCTTTCTGCGCTCCGCTCGGCATCTGCGGACGTAGATAAAACGTACGTAATTTTCGAAGCCTACTGCAGGCTTCGCTCCCTCCAGGCTTAACTTTCCCCGCCCACGTGAGTACTTCTTTAAAGATTGGATTTTGGAACGCAAGTTCCTTGCGTAAAAAAATCCATGAGGTACGCGATTTTGTATCAGAGCAAAACCTTGACATGTTTTTGGTCCAGGAAACCTGGCTTGAGCCGGGTATCGACCCCCAGATCGCAAACTATCGTCTTACTAAAGACGATAGAATCGAATTTCCCCATACCGCAACGCGAGGCGGCACAGCCATTTATTGTAAAAATGAGATCGTGCACCACAGGGTCCCCCTTCCTAATTTACAAGGAATGGACGCCACTGCGGTGCAAATTAAAATTAATAATTTCCCTCCCATTAATGTTGTTTCGGCCTACGTTCGAAGAAGAGCAGGCCATAGTTTCCAGTAGAGGATTTTAAGAAAATTTTCAATTCTGACAGTAATTGTATCATCGCTGGTGACTACAACGCAGCTCATGTGAGTTGGCACAATGCCAAGTCGACCCGTTTCGGGCAAGCGCTGCATAGGCTAATTCGCGACCTTCGGGGAGCGAAATTAGTTGCACCGCAGACTGCCACACACCTCCAATCGCGTCAGCGGTTCGAAGTGTTATCGACTTGGCGGTGTTCAAGCACATTCCTTTCAACCATAGTGTCAGAGTTATTAACGATCTCAGCTCTGATCACTACCCCGTAATTCTTGAAATTAATTTAATTACTTCAATTATTAAAAATCCAGAGCAACTTTCTACTAATTGGTATAATTTTAAATTTGCTCTTAATAAGAAACCCCTCCCCACTGTTGAGCTCACCAGTAATGATAATATTGAGTCAGCTATTTCTGAACTCAATCAAAATTTCACTGAGGCTTTCGTTGAGGCCTCAAAACCAAAATTTAATAATGCTCCGAAAATCCTCTCCCCCGAGATTAAATTCAAAATTTATCAACGAAACAGGTTACGGAAATTTTGGCAAAGAACTAGGTGTCCTAGTATTTATTCTCAATTCCGTACCCTCAGTCGTGAGATAGCAAAGGATATCCAAGCATATTCCCGCGTACAGTGGGAAAAGCACATTGAGGCTTTATCGCCCGTTGACAACACTCTTTGGAGGAAATCCTCTTTATTACGTAAGCCTTTTCAATCCATTCCCCCCTTGAAAGGGGCTCTTGGCAGTATCGCGATAACCCCTATTGAAAAGGCGGAGGTTATCGCAGACAGTTTGCAAGCTCAATTCGAACCCAACCACGTCGCTGGTCGAGAACTTTTCGACCAACGCATACACGATGAAGTTACTAACTTCATCAATACCCCACACGTTCAAGAAATTGAACCGACCACTCCAACGGAAGTCTTATCTTACGTACAGAGACTCAAGCCCAGGAAATCCCCGGACTTGATCAGATTTCTAATCGTATGATTAAAAACCTCCCCTTAAATTCCTTCTCTTTATCACTCTGCTGATAAATCAACTTTTTAAAAATAATTATTTCCCAAATTCTTGAAAACTGCCGTGGTCATTCCTATCCTAAAGCCGGATAAAGATTCGGCTTTACCCTCTAACTACCGTCCAATCTCATTACTTTCTTGTTTGAGCAAAGTATACGAGTTCGTGCTTTTGCAACGTCTGAATCAACACTGCGCTGCTTTTAATTTTATTATTCCTCAGCAGTGCGGTTTTCGACCCAAGTGCTCGACAGTTCATCAACTGCTCAGAGTAACGGAGTTGATTCACAGTGGCTTTGCCAAGCACGAGGCCACGGGTATACTTTTTCTGGACATAGCCAAAGCCTTCGATAAAATTTGGCATGATGGCTTACTAATCAAGCTCATACGACTTGACTTTCCTCCCCCCCTGATCAAGTCCATTCATAGCTTCCTCTCCGATCGTTCATTCCGAGTGAGAGTAGATAAAACGCTCTCCTCGCCTCGACCAATCAGAAGCGGCCTTCCGCAAGGAAGTTTAAGTTCGCCTCTGTTATTTACTCTGTACGTAAATGATATGCCGCAAACTGATCTATCGCATTTAGCAATGTTTGCCGATGATACTGCAATTATCACACAGAATAAGAGATTTTCCGTTGTGATCTCTAATCTGCAACACTACGTATCCTTGCTAGAACTCTGGCTTACAGACTGGAAAATAAAAGTTAATGCCAGTAAAAGTGCTTGCCTCATGTTTACGCGTAGACCCCGACTACCAGTCGGTTTAACCCCCGTCCAAATTTTTGGCCAACCCGTCCCCTGGGTAAGTGTTGCAAAGTACCTAGGGTTGTTTCTAGACGCAAAATTAACTTTTGCCCACCACATAGAACAGACTCGCAAAAAAGCGCAGACTGTTCATGCCGTTCTCAAACGGCTTATCTCCCGAAGGAGTAAACTTGCGATCCGGCATAAGGTTTTGCTCTATAAATCTATAATCCGACCGGTCATGTCGTACGGATCACAAATCTGGGGATCCGCCGGCATGTGCCACTTAAAGAAGCTACACACGCTGACGAACTCATTTTTGAGACAAATCGTTAATGCTCCTTGGTTCGTACGCAATGAAGTCATTTATCGTGATTTAAAAATTAAACCATTTTTACCTCACATAAAGAACCTTTCTAAAAGGTTCTTCGATAAACTTCCTTCTGTTCCCAATGAGTTAATTAGAAACCAGCCTGCATACGATCCTGCAGTGCCATCGTCTCAAAAACGCCCCAGAGCGCTCCTTGAGCACGACTTTATA
Source organism: Trichonephila clavipes (assembly GCA_019973935.1). Lineage (NCBI taxonomy): Eukaryota > Metazoa > Arthropoda > Arachnida > Araneae > Nephilidae > Trichonephila > Trichonephila clavipes. The sequence continues at coordinate 156,652 of BMAU01013960.1, forward strand.
AATTTCCCCCAAGCCAAAATGCTTCGGGTTTAAAATTATTGATCATTGGGAACTTATTTTAAATTTTAAATAACTTAATTTTTAACTTAAACTTCCTACTTCAAGATTAAATACTCTCATTTTAGCAAGTAATTCCTAGCTCCGCGCCGAGAGTCGCGGAATTAACGTTTTCCGAAGCAGCGAACACCGCGGTCAGAATCCAGGAGGGTGACCTCATTGGATTCAATTGTGCGGTGTTCACGCTTCAGCTTTCCTTTTCGGCCACCAGATGGAGGCACGATTCTGTACTATCTAGCGCTCTCTTAAAATTCGTTTCACGTCCAGCAATCATTAATTAAATCGTTCCTTCGAACGACCGCTTATATTTTTGAGAACTGGACATTCCATATCTACATCTATCAATTATTACTCATGATTGTATCACATATATGACTTCATTGCGTCATTATTTTTCCTATAAAACCGATGTTCATTTTTCTATCTTTTTAGTCCTACCCCCACCCCCTTTATCCCGGCAAGAGTGCAAGTTGGTTCATTAAAATTTTTTATTCAAAATTTGTTTTCTCCCCCTATTTTTGCATGAGATCCTTTGAATTTCAATTCAAGATCTCCTTTGCTCGGGTCGTTTATTTTCGGATCGACCCAATTCCATTTCCACGCCCACTTCTCTGCGAACGAACGGCCTCGGCCAATCAGATCGCAGGAAAGTGGTGCGACTGTTTCTTCGGCCGACAGATTCACTCTGTCGCCGTTCCAGCAGAATTGTTCTGCCCATTTTTATTATATCTTTTAAAAATTATTTTTAAGTAAAATCACTAATTCGGCCCTTAATTCTAAAATTCTGATGAGGAGGTACGCCCCGTTCCGGGGCAGGCACTCCGTAAGTTACATGCCACTTGCCACTTTTGCTTTTGTTTACAGTTGAATTAGCGATATCAACCGAAATGAATCGCGTTTTCTTAATTGAGCATATTTTATCCTTTTTCGGAATTTCAAATAAAAGTGATGAAACTGCTGATATGTCACTCCTGTATAAGTTTGTTAAAATTAATGTTTCAAGCTGTTTTTTGGATGATTGTTGCATATTTTATTATAAATATATTCATTTTAGGTTGTATTTAGTCATTTTTTAATTCTTTGTGGCAGAATTGCAGTTTTTCTAATTTTTCTAAATTTTGTTTTAATTTGCTAATACGCTTTTGTTTACAGTTGATTTAGTGATGTCGACTGAAGTGAATCATGTTTTCTTAATTAAGCGTATTTTATCCTTTTCCGGAATTTCAAACAAAAGTGATGAAACTTTGTTTTATTCATTAATGCTAATTGACTTTCAGAAATGAAAATATAAGTTTTTGCCATTTTGGACGATACCAAAGTTTGCTCAATGTTTTGTATGTGTGTGTTTGGGATACAGTTTCATATTCAATCGGTATGTTTTTTTAAAAATAGCTGTGATTTTAGATTATAGTAGAATCTGTTTTCTGCAAGGCTGTTTTTTTTATCTTAATGCTCATTAAATTTATGTATCTTTTATTTTTGTGCATGATTATTTCTGATTTATTATTGTGGTTTATAGTACTACATGTTGATTGTGTAATAGAACAAAACTACCCTTCTTACAAGGCCTAACCTGTACTGGCTACTTTTAAAGATATTTTCATTCCATCTGATATCCTTTTTCATTTGATATTCATGATTTGTCATAGCTTTGCTATTAGCATCAAGACCTGAGGACACTCTCTTTAAACTTTTAAGCTGTATCTAAAAAAATTTTGCTTCCATTTTGGTTACTAACTTTGTTTACTTTTAAAGAATCGACCTTGCAAAAAATCTGTACAGATTTTGGTACTTAACAGCTGTAACGACCTCAGGTTTGCAATTGCAAAACTGAATGTTAGTGGTAGAAGTTAGAATTTTAGGTACTTACCTATTAGTGTCACCACAGCCAAATTGGCACCTCGGAAGTAGTACGATTCACATGTCGTGCCAATTTGACTGCAGTGGCGCTAATATGCAAGTCATTTATTCGAGGTATTATTCCTAGGTATAGAATACTTCTATATAGAACAAGGATGGCGAACCTTTTTTTTTAACTGAATATTTTTAAAACTAAACATCTTTAAAATTCAACTGACTTAATGGGTAAAGCTGGGCATGATTTGGGGATTTAAAAATTTTTAGTTGGTCAAAAATTTCTAAATGTGTGATGGATGTCCCCTCGCATTCTTTAGTGTTCGAGAGTTAGAATGAAGGTCAGTTATAATCAAAACAATATAATTTATTAACAAGTCTCAACAATCCAGGTTAGGAAATGCACCCATAAATAAGTATTGGAGCAAAAGCAAAGTATACGAGATAACAATTATGAATTGAATCACTTATTCTTGGAATGTCTTGGCAATACATGTTCCAACTAATGCCATATTTTATGGTATGTAAAATTTTCTATTTTTCCCCCCAAAAACTGTTTGTGGCTTCAATGTTTAACATTCCTTCTGACAATCTGTTCTTCATGAAGTTTTTAGCTAATTATACACATACATATGTATTGTATACCTTTTTTACATATAAATACATTGCTATAATATTTTCTGTTGAAAATAAAGATTTTTGCTATTCTTCCTTCATCAGCTAATTCAATGTTTTCATCTTTGTAGAAAAATATTGCTTTAAATATAACAGAAATTAAATGGCACTTAATTCAAACTTATTGCTATTAACGGATTGGTAATGTGAATAATTTTTTTTTTTTTTGTATGTCACTGTTTATGGCCTTATCTCTTTGACCGATAAAGATCTCATCTTTGTTTTAAATGTTCAGCAAATAGCTATCATGAGGTGGACTTTGAAGCAATATTCTCATTTTCTTTTGGATTTAAATTCTATGTTGATCTGATTTTTTATCATGACTTAACTTTGCTTCTGACAATCTTGCAATATATAAATCTATATTGTGGGATCAATAAAGTGTTTGCAGAAAAAATATGCACCTTGAAAAGATTTTCTCATCTCCTTTTGAATTTCTTTAAAATTCAGTGTTGATGTGATTTTATATCTGATAGTTTAATGTTCCTTCTCATAATCAGTTCCTCATGTAGTTTTTTTGATCATATACATATTTTATATTTTGCCATACTGCCCATTTATGATACATATATTGCAATTATCACTATGTTTGTTTGAGTTCTTTGTAATAGAATTACAATTGCTGATATAAATATTGCAAAAAAGTATTGTTTGAATAATTTTTTAGCAACATGTTTTATTGTTTGTGTCGTCCAGTACTGTTGATTTTAAATTATTTCAACGAAGACCTAATTTAGATTTTTTATATATTATAATTATTTATTGAAAAAATTAGAATATGAGAATAATATATATAAGATATATATTGATTTAATTATTTTTCAATGTTTTTTAAATATTTAAGAAGTTATTATCAATAAACAAGATTTTTTCTTTTACAGCAATGCATATGGTATGTCACAACTAATTGCTCAATGAACATTTTTTTCCCTTCAAAACCTAAGAAGGAAATTGTTATGCAACGATTGATTGCGTAAATGAAAATATCAAACCTCTTTTTTATTATTTTAAGCTCCAAGAAAATGTTAAAATAATGACTATGTTAGTTTTGTATAATACTTTTTTCGTCAGATACATTGTTAAATGATTCACTAAATACAGAAGAATGAAAAACTATAAAATTATAATAAAATACTAAAATATTTTGTATCAGACAAGTATTCTTTTATTTTTAATGTTTTTTTAGTGAATGTAAACATATATATATATAGGCATTTCTCCATACATATATAGTGTTTTTTACACGTACATATGTTTAATCAAACAATCAGAAAAAAAATAATTTCAGTAGCTATATGTAATTAAGTCACGCTATGGAGAGATAAAATAAACATGTCGGACAACGGAAAGATGTGGAAGAAATTTCGAATGGGGAATTGTAATGGCATTAATTTCGAAATCATACACACACACACACAACAGAAAGTGCTGATAACTAGAGGAGAGGGGGAATTTCCATGACAATATGTTAAGCATTCAAAAATGTTTGTGCAACACATGGGGTAAATGAAGGGGAAAGAAACTTGTCACTTGGTGAAAAGAAGTGAAAAAATTCTGCAAAAGGGAATTTTAATAGCATTATAGCAATGGCACATCGTACGCGTACACACCTGCACAAAAGTGCTGGCGTCATGAAGGAAAGAGGAACTTAAGTTATACACTCAGTAAAAGCCTGTGCATTACCGGGCTAAGCAGAGGGGGAAAAACCCGTGCAACGCCGGGCCTGCTGCTAGTACTTACATGTTTAACAACTTAGTTGACATACTACAGAAAAAATTTTCATGCGGCGTAGAGACATGTTATCTTCACTCGAAGAATTCAGTTCTTGTCCATCTTCATAATTTATCAAATTATTGGTAATGTCACTGTCATTGAAAGTTTCATCCTTAATTAAGTGCATGTTACTAGTGCTCCAAGAGAAAGCAATTGAACGTGTATTGCCAAGAGAATATTTAACAAATGAACAGAGCGTTTGAAGTGTGTATATGTACATTGATAGAAAAATTACTTTGGTGCCAAAATCATTGAAATTCATACATGCTACATAAAAAGATTGCAGATAAAATCGTACACAAATAAAATTATATAAAAAAAAGAACCACATAAAAACAGGTTCTATTGTATTTGTTTTATAATTGAGCAAAATTTTGAATGATAACTTTATGAAGTAACTGCATGTTAACAAAATATTACAATCAAAATGTGTATATGGAGAATATATAGTTTCAAATGTATGAAATAAAATTATGTGCATGCATGATTTAATACTTAAAGCTTCGTTTTCTCCTTAGGAAACATTCCAAAGCTTCAAAGCTATATTGGAAAAACGAAAGGAATATCTTTTAAAAGAACTTGATTCTATTCACTCATCTCAAGAGCTTCAGGTTATGGAAACCTACCACAATGTTGAGAAGACTAATGACAAAATTGAAGATGCTTGTAAATTTGCAGAGAGGCTTCTAGCTTGTGGCAATACTCTAGAAATTTTGAGTTTGTCCTATGTAAGTATTTTATTTCTTCTAAATATATTCATGTGAATTTTATTTGGATTTTAGTATTAGCTTAAAATAAAAAAATATGTAGTCTTCATTTTGTGTTGAATAGAAAATTACATTAATAAAAATATTGTTGCGTTTTCGGAGGTTCGAAATGATTGAAGCCGAAGAGCGGAATCCAAAACAATTTTATTCTTGGCCAAAACAGTCCTCCACAAATTGTAGAACAGTTCGAGAAATTCACGTACAATCGATGAAAATACTGATAACACAGATGCAATACACTAACAAAAACAATAGTAAACACTCAGCACAAAAATAATGACTCAATAAAAGCAATAACACACGCACTATGCAATCGACTCTCTCTCAAGCAGAGAGGTATCACTTGCATGAAAGCTGAGATCTGACTGATTAACTAGCCGGCTCGGGCCCTTTTATACCTTTCGGTCAGAAACCTCTGGCACTTGCCAGAATAATCGAGAAATAGAAAGATCTAGCAAAATCCGGAGCGTACGAGAAAAGCTCAATACAGTAATACATTCAATACAATAGTGTTACAATACCGCGATAGGGTTGCCAGACAGGGTTATTAGGAGCAGGGTTGCCATGGTCGCCAAGCTTATCGCCCACATTTGGCGCCAAAAATTAAGTCGCCAAATCCGTCGCCAACTTGGCGCTAGCTGCAATATTTGGCGAGTTTACTATTTAAACCAATGTTAAAGCATGGGGGCCGTGCAATGCAGTGGAAATGATATTACATTTAAACAGGGTTGAAATCACATTAGATACGACAAATTAAACTGTAAAAATGAACACAAATGAGTAGAAACAATTAGAATAAGACTAAATTCGTAACAATATTATACTTGAATTAAATATATGCATCTTTAATCCACTATTTTCAAGCACATCTTTTTGTGAAAGAATAGAAAAAGTTGGCTTTCAATAATTAATCTTGCAATAAAATTGTCAAATGTAGAAGGCTGCCTGTCTTTATTCTAAAAATGTTGTTGGCATTTTCCATATTTGGATTATTTAACATATCTGCAGACATTAACCATTGAGTGGCACCATATTTTAAGTAGGGCAGTTTATACTTTTGTTTATGAGCTGAAAACAGTACTAAATTGTTAATTAATCTTTAAAAAAATTTTGTTTTGTGCGTTTTCATTCTTTGCAAAAGTAAAGTGTCCCCCCTCCTATTCTTGTATTGATTATTTTTTACTGTTTCATGATTACTCCTCATAATGTTTAATGCCTATCAGCTTTATTTTGAATCTGGCTTACTGCATTTCAATCAGGAATACAAGTTATCATTTAATTGGGATGACATGCAGGTTAGGTTTCATTGTCCATCAGATGATTTTCGACGAGAATAAACTTATCGACCTTGCATATTTTAAGTGCTTTCCTGTTCTGAATATTTGAATTGCTGTGAGCCATTAGTATTGAATCCTCTCTGCTGCTTATTTGTTACGTGTTATTCTGTACTGTGAGACATACTGTATATTGTGGTTGCACAATGTGTTCCTTTAGTTTCTAACCACTGTCAAATTTTTCGGTTTATTTCACAATGTAACGCACCCTTTTTCTTAAAAAAAACCTGAAACATTCATGTGCAATGAATGCTCTTATGTTTCCGAGTTATTTATTCGAGGTATCCCAAGCTTTTTGAAAAACTAATATACATCCAACTCTTTTCACATGGTAGATACGTTCCATAGAAAACTTTGCAAAAATGTGTGTGTATATATGTGACATATCTTAAATTTGGAACATGTTCCTGAACTTTAAAAATTTTGTGCTACATGAAAAATCTTTAAATATTTGCATAAAACCAAGAATAATATAGTCCATTTTACGCATTTATAAACAGTAATTCAACCAAAAGTTGTACCAATATGTGGTACTCTGCAAAAAGACTTTCTTACCATAAAAAGCACCTGTGAAATGATTCAGGAAAGACCAATTGCACAATGTAAATGTTCTCGGTGCCTAAGCTACACAGGATGAGCCAGGGTGGTGTGCTTGGGAAAGGCATGGAAGGAGTTAATAAAAGTATACTCCATCCAAGATTCTTTGCCTGTTTAGAATTTTTCTGCCCAAACTATCTCTAATATTTAAAATTAAAAATGAAAGTATCTGTATTTGATGTGTGTGTGAATGAAATTTGATTAACTTTTTCATGTGATGCGGTATCATTAGAAAGAATAGGATTAGTTTGTAAAATGTTCACATAACTTTATAAGCATGTGTTGTTGAAGTGTTTTATATTTTATTATAGGTTGTTGGAAAACAGTTGTTATCACTTATAAATAATACTCCTAAGCTCGACATCTCAGTTGGAATAACGTTTGAGACAGATGAAAAGAAATTTGAGGAAAATATAATGGAATCATTTGGATCTGTGAAGAAACCTGAACCTCTTGTGAAGAAAGAAGACTCGCCTATATCTCAAAAGACATCTCCTATGCATTCCAGCTCCTCTTTTGAAAGTGATGCATTTAGTCTCTCCACAGGTGTCTTAACTCCTGAAAATTCACTTCCATCACTTGATGTGGATCTAGCAAATAATATTGTTGCTCAGTATAATTTAGCCCAGTTGGCTGGTATGGCTGAAAGAAGTATTTCTCAAAATTCATCCAATGCTACTCCTCCACCTCTTAATTTTGCTGAATTATTATGTCCTACTACTGAAGCTGATGTTGCAGCTCAATTTAATGCTCTTAATAACCTTACAGCTCTTGCCAAGATGGGTTCTATATCAATAACAAATGGTACAGTAAATTTCTTTCTATTACTACATTTGTATTTTAACACTAAACCTACCGACTGTTCTTGTATATCTGTACCAGGGGTCTTCAATCTTTTTCAACTCATGGAACCTCTTGAATTTGAAGGTTTTTTCATGGAACCCCTAGAACTAGAAAGTTTCTGTGGAGCACCATTCCACACACATATTTAGAATATACCTCAAAGTAATACTTAAAGTAGATCAACATATTATAGGTGCTTTATGTAAAGGCAGTTAAAAGTGCATTTATTAAAAAATTCTAATCAAATGTTTTGATATAAATTACTTATTAATTTTAATTTGTGATCCAAGTGCTGCCTACCCATGTAATTATATTTAGTAACTGGGATATGTGCTTGCTTTTTTTCACACAAATTGTCAGGGAATTTGGATCTATTGAGATTAAATGCATGTTCAGAGTTTAATTTGTTTTAATACTTTGTTTTCGTAGCCACTCGCAAGAAATATATTTCACCTCTACACAATTTTTTGAATAGCATTAAAATGTCTATAATTGTCTTGAGAAATGCTGTGTATTTTGCATGCGAGAGAATTTGCAACCTGTAACATTTAGAAACTGTTCTTTTTAAAATTAAGATTTTAACGAATCTGTTGATAAGTTGTTTCCTCTCCTTCATTTACAGGGATATAGCTATGTATCAGACATATCAATGATACAGGGCCCCTATCTATAGGGGCTCCAACATGTATATACAAAGCAATCCTAAAACATTAAGGGGCCCCAGGAAGGCCTCCTAAGGAATTTTGATACAGGGCCCTTTCAGGACTAGCTATGTCACTGTTCATTATAGGCGTTTTTTCCTCGCAAATGTAATGAGGTGCATTTTTCATTTTCTGTTTAATGAATAGCATGAGCTTACGATACTTGTAACTATACAAATTTCACAGAACATGAATCTAATTTGCATATATATTTATAAGTTTCTTTTCGATTTTTTTTTTTTACTTATGGAACCCCTGTGTATGCCTTATGTATTTAACTTTTATATATAGTGCTATGCATATATATATCTTATTTGACTTCAATGCATTGTTTATAAATTATTTTAGTCTGAAATGTACATTTGCTGCACACATTTTTTGTACTTCAAACAGATTTCTGTAGTTTTATGACAAGCTTTTCATACAAACTAATCTGAACTTGGAGTCAATGTTAGTAAAAGCGTTTATTATTTAAAAAAATTTTTATAGGCAGTACCAAGCTCTGAGGCTAATTAAAAAAATTTCTGCCCTGTTGAAATCACCTGTCTATTCAGTTATGTGGTGGCTTACAGTAAAACGATTAATTCATCTAGTTTTGTAGCATTTAGCTCCCACTTAATCTCGAACGCCTTAAAGCAGGTGTGTCAGACTTGCGGGCCGCATGTGGCCCGCAATGAGCCCTTTTTGCGGCCCGTTCTAACCTGGAATCATTTAGACTGGTTTAGTTTTGAAGTGTTGGGTCAGTTTTGAAAATCACTGCAAATATTTCTTCTGAAAAGGGAAAGATAGTAGTGGAGAAGAGATGTTAAGTGTCTGCAGGTAAACATTAAATTTTTCTTGTTCTTTTATTCATTTTTATTATAATGTACTATTCGAAGTAAATCTACGTGTCTTTGAATATTGATGTGTTTTTTGCGGCCCGCCCGAAGTTAAATCTTGTTTGTTTTGCTCAAGTTAGCTTTTGAGTTTGACACCCTTGCCCTAAAGGCTGTAATATCCATTGTATAGTTATCAATGATAAGAGAAAAGGCTGTCTTTTATTTGTTTTAAGTTAAGGACTTTCATTTATTTCTTCCCAAACTGTTTAGTGTATTGCACTTTGACATTTTTAAGGCCAATATCCACCACTGAATATTACACGATATAAGGAATAAGAAAACTTGCATCCAAGTTATGATTTTTTATCTCGTTCAGATAAATAATTGTAACAAAATTAGAACTGCTGTACTTGAGATAATACTCAACACTGTTGCATACTCTTCAATTGCTATTGACTCTGAGATAACCGTTCTTTTCTATAGATTTTATACTTTTAAAATGCATTTAATATTTTCGCCACCAGTTAAATTGATTGATCATGGTAGGTAGGACACGAATTTTTCTTGGAAAAGAAAAAAAATAGCTTGATGTAAAGACTTAAGAATATATTGTATGCATATTCTTTTGTAGTATTATAACGTTTCATTAAATCTTTGTAAGTCTTACAAAATTTTGAACTTGATTATTTTAACTGTTACTGGTAGGTTTAGTGTTAATAATTCTTTATTTCCTTGTATTAACCCTTTCGGGACGAGCATCCCATATGCGCGCCACGCAAATGAGACGTTTTTAAGCTCAATTTTTTGGCAATAGATGACATATGTTCATAAGGTTTGAGATGCATGTCAATCTGATTTTCTTGAAATGAGTGAAATATTACTCACATGAATGTGGTTTTTGTTTTATAAACATAGGGGGAAGGGAACCTTTCCGAATTGAATGCCTTATGATTGCTCTTGAATTGAACATGTGGTTTTGTTTACAGTGAAGATGAAAGATTTATTTTTTCGCTAGAGCATTTGGTTTGTACTTGCAGTTTAGTTTTTAATGGATAATTAGATCTGTTAGACAAAATCATTTTTTACTTTTACAAGGCTGAAGCATTGATAATGTTTAACTGAATTTGGAATATCAGAATGATGCAAAATTGATTCTAAATTAGTGCCTGAGAGTAGTGATAGTGACAAATAATATATTCTGATTGTTCTGTTAATTACAAATTTTTTGATAATGATATTTCGGACATCTGAATGCCGATTACATCGAATTAGGCTTAACTGCACAAAACCCTTTGGCGTGGCAGTCAGCACGCATTTGCGTCCTTCCTCCCGAAAGGGTTGATTGAAAACTTTTGGTAGCTGTTATTTATGAACATTGTTTTCATCTTTGAAATAAGTTATGTTATTTATTAGTGTATACATGGTATTTTGATTTCAATCCTTCTGAACATTTTTGGGATATAACTTTTAATCTTTTTTTTATGTCAATAATTCAACTGTAGTTGAGAAAAAAATTGGCTTAATTAGATGCTGCACATTTCTATAATTTGAACTTTTTATTCCAGAAGCTATGTATTGGGGTTGTCGTGTCTATCCTTAGTTTAATTGGGAATCAGTTAGAAAACGATTTGGGAAATATATGAAGGGATGGAATTTTTCTTAAAATTATAGTAACTTTCTGACTACTGATCCATGAAACGGGTTTAATTTGAAAAATAAGTTGATGAATTGTTTTGTCTTCTAAACAAAAATTAGTGCAATTTGATCCTGTTAGAATATGGTTGCAAGAGCTTCCCAAAATGCTTATTAGTATTAGATCCCCTTGTGAATCAAAGAACATATATATATATACTCTTAATAATTTTGGAGGGGAATCTTTACCCCCTCCCCTCTTTTCAGTTAAAAAATTTGCCTTGCAGATTTAATAAAGTAAGTCGTAACTTTTTCCTAGTTAAAAGAAATGTTCTTTTGATTTGTGTTAGGGTGGATAGTTGCAAAATTCTCAACATTGCCCGACAGTGGCATAAAATTTGACTTGTTGTATTGAGATTTAATTCATGTGTGGAAAAGTTGTTTATTAAATGTTTTTTATTGCTTGGTTATGTATGCAACTGAAAATTTCCTTACAGGTCAACCTGCATTAAATGGTCAGATGCCTGGCCTGAATCTTCATACTACTTCCATACCTAATTCTCCTCCTTCTGGAAATCAGGTTATGAGAGTTATGAATTCGCCATCTCCTATTGAAGGACTTGAGAGTTTGTTGAGCAGCAATCCTATTGTTAATACAAATTCAAGAGTTGGCAGTCCCCTGAATGGTCCTGTAATGAATGGAACTCCTCTTCTTGGACATGGCCTTCACAGCCCTCCTATATTACCGCCATCAGGTACATGAGTTTTTATAAAAAAAAAGTTTAGCTATATTTGTATTTGTTTTTTTTTTTTTTTTTTTTTTTTTTTTTTTCGCATATGTTAACATAAGCCAATTTGCTTTTTATAGTTTAATCTTTAAAAGTAACAAATAGAATTGAAATGTTGCACGAATTTTGAAAATCATGTACCTAATGTTTTTAGTTTCAGAAATACATTTTGTTGTGTATAAGCTTGTTATTAACAGAAACTGCCAGTTGATATCGAGACCTTTTGGCAATTGTATGAATCTTGTTCATAATTATGAAAGTTGACACAGAGAATCTTCTAGTACGAGATACATGTTATTCATTTCACATTTTTGAAGTTATAAACTATTTTGAGTTTGCCTTGTTGTTAACAATTATTTATGGCTTTTTTATATCTTATTTCCGAATTAAAAGAATTGCAGTAACTTGACAGTTCAGATCTGGTTAGACTGAAGTTTGAAGAAAGTTTTCTTAAAGGCATCATTGGGGGAGTGAAAGCTGCTACTTATTAAGTCAATGTAACTGCTTCTAAGTCCTTCCATGAGAAGGGGAACATAATGCATGTCTGTGACTTGCACAAGAATTGTTTAGTCTGCTGTAATAATTAATATTCTAGTGAATTCCAATGCCAGAACTCACACGAACTCAATCATTGAAAGGCATGCTTTAAATATATGATAAACACAGCTAAAATTGCAGATTGTCCAAATAAAAGTTGTGCATTTAAATTCGATGACTTCTTAATTTTATATTTTATCCTAAAAATACTTCATGATTCTGTTGTCTAAAAGCGCCTCAATGCTATTTGTAAATCCTTTTTTTCCATCCATTATAACTGTGTTGTAGATATTTGAGGAGAGTGGGATGCTAGCTTATGCAGTTCATTATCTTTAGTTCTATAACTTCATGTTTCAGTGTAATATGCAGTCGATACAACAATTCGAAATTGGAAGGAGCAATGAAAAGCTTTGAATTATCAAGAGAGTAGGAAAAAACTCCCAAAATTACACAAATAAAATATTTTCTAACACATTTAAATTTGAAACTATGTAAGAAAACAACAATTGTGTACATATTATATATATATGTGTGCAGTATAAACATTGTGCAGAAGTTATAAGTCCTGTATTAAAAGAATAACATACTATGCATAATTAATCTTTTTTTGATGAAAAAAATTTTATCTTTTTTGATTTATGGCATTCAATTTAACTTTGTCATTAGATTTTCTAGAAAAAGGAAGCTTGAAGAGCGTCCGAATTAACACGATATGGAAGGAAAAGGTTGTGTACACTTTAGTGACACTTTAGCTTATGTCAGATTTAATCGCAGTCAACCCCTCTGATTAGTTTTCTTTACTTTGTGTTGTGGTCTAATGCAACACTTTCAGTGTCAAATGGGGCTCCTGTTGGGGCACTAATCTTAATTATATTTGTCCCAAAAATTCTCACCTAACACCTAGAACTATTCAAGTGTCTACCAGACACTGATGAGGTTTCCAAAATGCAGGTACACCCCCACTCACTCGAATCCATGAAGCTAAAGAGAACACTTACCTGGGTAGTTCAAAAATAATCTTTATTAACAATATAAACAAAACTTCACATGCTACAACCATTAAAAGAGCTAATAAATTCTCTGCCTCTTGTATACAAAAATTTAAAAAAAAAACTGCGAGTGCCATCTTTTGGGCAGTCTTAAGAATCAACATTGGCTGATGAATTCACAGTGCTCCCCACCTATTTGATATACGAAAGAGAAAGCAAAATTCATATAATGGTATCTCTAGTGCCAGAACACACCTCCAGAGGATACAGTTTTCTCATCAGATGAGTCAATGTCATTTCTGGTCTTCATCTTCACCCTTCGAACACACCCATCTCTTCCTGTACAAACCTCTTGAACATGAGCGATGGGCCAATTAACTCTCTTAAGGTTCTTGCATCTGACTAATATGATGTCTCCTACTTTTAATTCACAATCTTTCTGTCCATGTCTTTGGATCAACTGTCCCACATACTCCCTGCAAACATGGCTTCGCATTTGCTCTCTGAGCTCTTGGCAAAAACATTGTCCTACCTGGGGTTTGTTTCTGTCCAATGTATCTAAATCAGCTGTTCAAGAAACTCGTATCTTGTAGAAACATAAACGTTAGTGGCAGAAGATTCTCAGACTCCTCGGAGATATGCGAGTGGTTGACAGTTTATTACGACTTCAATGTCGGAGAGAATGGCAAATAGCTTTTTGTAATTAACAGAAGCCTGACCCAAGACTCTTGCGATCAAATTCTTGACGGAACAAACTAGTCGCTTCCATCATCCGCCCCGCCAGGTGGCTGTGGATGGAATAAATTTCCATGTAATGAGATTTAACGTTTTTTGAGAAACCACTTTCTCCCAATCAACTTTTTTCAGTAATGCTGACATACCGACAAAATTAGTCTCGTGATCGGAGTATACAATGGATGGCTAACCTCTGCTGGCTATGAAATGACGGAAGGCTTGAATGAAGCATTTGGTACTTACGGATGTTACCAATTCCAGATGCATACATTGATACACTGCATAGGTACAAAATACTACCCAGGATTTGTTTTCTCTTTTGAGAATCAGATGGATCACACAATGGATGGCAAAGATGTGTCTTTTTCAACCTATAAGTTTACTTTCACTTTAAAGAAAAGTAAAGGATAAAATAAAATTTAATGTCTAGAGTTACAGTATAACGATAAAATATCATAACTTATCTGTTGTGGGATATATCCTGAAACATGGTTGAACTCGTAAACCAGCATCGCATTCAATGCATTGATAGTGAGATTCAGGGTGAATATTTTTCCTTGCACAAACAATATATTTTCCCTTTGCAGTTTTCTTATAAGATGTTAACAGTACTATAAAACTACTTGGCTATGAATTTTCTTTTTCCTTTCAAATTTTTTCCCCTCTTCTCTGTAATAAGTAAATTCTGTAGAAGCACTGTGAATGTCTTTTTTTATGATTTAAAGCTATGGTATTAGTTTTAAATGGAGCTACTCAATGCAAAGAGTCATCCTCTGGAAGAAAGATTATACACATGCCCGCGACACTTAGGTGAAATCGTTTTGCCACTTAAAACAAACATTAATGTTGACACTCAAGCTTTCCCCTCACATTGTTTTAAAAACTATCCCATTCCCTTTCTTAAAATTTTTAAGCCATTCCTTGCTAGCTAAAATCTCAACTCCTAATTCTTTGGTGAATGCTTTAGCCTTTTCCTTCAATAAAAATCCCCCCACCCGAATATTCTGCCCTCGACACCGTCTCATCCATTTAACTAAACTCTGTTCAAGATGAAAAATTACCTTAACTAACAAGTTTTTTCACTACTTGAAGATGCAATAACGATTTTCTTATTCAAAATAAGGGAGAGTGAGCTCAGTGGGATATCAAGTGCTTTTGCTACATCGACCTTCCTTGGTCCTTTTTCTGCTGATTCTATCGCATTTTGCTTTTCAGAAATTGTTAGGCATTTCTACTTTTTAAAAGAACATGTTCTGTTCGTGTGATAGGGCTACACTGAGGTGAGGTATAAAGTAGTGGACCAAGATTTATCGAAATTAACTGGTAGCGATTGTGAATCATAACTTTAGTAAAATATTTTTAATTAAAAGCTTAAATTCCAAGAGGAACACAAGGCATATTCAGTTTCACACTCAGCTACTGGCCATACTTAAAAAAAAACTACAAATTTCAACCCCATTTCTTTTTTATATTTCTTTCTTCTGTCACTCCACCTCTTTTACTTCCACTTCATCTTTTTAACCTCTCGAACCCAGGACTCTTTTAACACCTTCTCCAGATCTCTTCCATTCCTTTTTCGAAATAAATTCTTTTTGCACCCGGTTCCCTCAGATACTCTCCCCAATACCATTGGTTCTTCAAGGTAGAGTTCAGTCCAACCCATGCCCTATTTGGTGCCACATGCAAATCACAGATGAGCTATAAATCGCAATATCTGTCTAATGCAAAATACACAATGATACGCATCTCTTCTGCACAATAGTGAACCATACTTTCTGATAGCAAAGTCACATGTTAAATGAAAGATATAAATGGCAGACAACAGGTGCGGCCAAAATTGTTTAGTTGAAGTAGAAAAGCAATAAAAGTGTCTTTTCATCTGAGGAACTGGAAAGCACAAAGAAGGGGTAGCAGACATATGGTCATCAAAGGACGACAGGGATAACATATAAACTCCAACCTGTTTGCTACAGCACTCTACATGATAGTGGGTGTTCAAATTATCGGGTCAGCTGCAGATTTTACTTCAAAATACTGAGTACCCAAACGTGTTATTTTAAATCGAAATATTGAGTTTCTAGGGGCTGAGCATATACTTCAAATTAGCGAGGTTTGTATTATTGAAGGCTTAAATTAGTAAGAGTTGACTATATATGGTAGTTTAGATTTTAAAAAAACGCTCGCATAAAATCTTAATTTTGAAATGAAATATCGCTTGAATTATGGGCGAGTTGCCTTGTTTGTGTTTTCCTGAAGTTAGGAATCCAAATGTAAAATGCTGTTGTTTTTTGCAATTTATTTAATTCAATTTTTTTCCTACTGTTATTTTTTTAAAGTTTTTAGAATTTGAAAAGTGTAAAAGAGATATTGTATCTTCAAATGTATGAGATACTTGTCAAATGCTAGATTTTTAAACTTGCAATTTAACTTTTAAGACAATTTTATAAAACTTATAGTTTTGGTTTTTTTATGAGGAATCCAGTAGGGTAAAAAATCAGGACTTCAATAATAAAAATTATATTTTAAAATTAAATCCATGACATCAATTCCACCTTAGTGCAGCTATAATGAAAACTGCTAAAGTTAAGTTTTTTGGCAAGTGCAGAAAAGTGTCCCTTTGTACTGGAACAATTTTCAAAATATTTTTCATTTTGAAAGGATAACAGATTTGAAAGAATTCAGCCTGGTATTTGTGGTCAGCACTAGAATCATTGTTCAAATGCTCCCATTTGAAGTAATTTAGTCTGACCAACAGATTTTGCACATTTAAAACACATTAAGACTTTGCACATTTGGTGTCATAATATTTTAATATTCTGATCTGTTTTAATGTTCTATTTAATTTTCCTATTTCATTTAAATCATAATTATATGTGCATTTGTATGGAATTGTTTTGGAGTACTTCGTGTAGCAGTTGAAGTAGAAATTTTGTTTAAATGCTTTATGGGGCAGCATCGCTTTTATAAATGTTTGAAGAAAATTTCTTCCCCTCTAATTTCAGAATGAACATGCATTGGTTTGTTTGTAATTTTAGATCATTTGAAATATTTTCTTAAATTTGCACTCTTATTAGAAGCTAAATTTTAATTTTATTTATATTTTTGAATAAGCTTGTTTTCCATCTTGTCATGGATAAAAATTTGACTTATTTCATAAACCATTATGATTTCAGCTTTATCCCCTATGGCTGGACAAACATATAATCCAACACCAAGGAGCAGTTCTGTGAAGCTGAGCACTATGCAAATACGGTTAGTATTTTCTCAATATGTGTGGATTTTTTTTCTGGTTTTAGATCTATTTGTTCTTTAAAGTAATGTGTAATTTTTTCATAATTCTAAGATGCAAGTTTGGGCAGTTGGGTCCTGGTAAAAGTCAGTTCAGTTCTCCTCATGGTTTTTGTCTTGGTCTTGAAGAAGAAATAATTGTTGCTGACACCAACAACCATCGAATTCAAGTGTTTGAAAAAACCGGAGATTTTAAATACCAATTTGGAGTAGCTGGCAAAGAAGAAGGGCAACTATGGTATCCCAGAAAAGTAATTTCTTTTTTATTTAATTAAAAGATTCAGATAAAGTACAGTGGTGTTCTAAATTAAGAGAATTTGCATGTATTGTCGAATTTCGCGAAAAGATTTGGAGGAAGCTTAAAAAAATACTGCTTTGAAACAAAGACACAAATCTTATATGTGGTATATGTATGACGTGATACTAGCTAGAGTGAACTGCCACTGTTTAGTAATAAATAACTATTTTATAACTAACTACCTCACACATCAAAAACTACTTCATGTGCTCCTCTCTCACTCCTGTCATATACAACTCCCCCACATAGTCAGTGGTATCGTACAGCACTGCTGTGTAAACAGCGCCATTTTATTTTAAAATAACAAAGTTTACTATGAAGTATTACGAACAAACACGAGTGTTCGTTCATGGGGTGGCGGGGAGCACACTCGTTTATTGTCTTGCCTTAGTTACGTTGTTGACTACAATTGCTTATGATGCAGAAGTTTGCCTACGTGTAGCATAGTCAATTTCATTGACACAACTGTTTTTTAAGGTTTACCTGTGTTACATTTATGATTTTTAACTATTATTTAATATGGCTAGTTCGGCAAAACAACAAAGTGCAAGATAGTAAGTGTAACTGAGAATTTCAAATTTGATGGACCGAGAAACATGGCATTATTAGAAAAGGCGACAAAGCAGTATGTGTTTTATGTTCTGGAATAGTGGTATGCAGAATATCATCTGTAATACGGCATTTTGAATCTAAGCACAAATCCTCTTGTCAAAAAAGTGAACCACAGCAAAAATAATTGTTTAGAAACTGACTCCAATTCAGTATGTATTCTACGATAAGTAACATCTTACAATCCCAATATGTTATTTGTCATCCACAATCTGCAACAACAGAAGTCACACTGTTACTTTAATTTGAATTATATGTATAACTAAAACATTTACAACTATTCAGTGCAAAATTTATTTTTTCATAGTAAATAAAGAGTTTGAGTTGTTAGTATTTAGTTTTTTATTATTTATCCATTAATCACAAGTCAAAATTCACCATGACTGTCATAGAGATTGCAGCATGTTTCTATGTGACCATTTTCATCACTGATGAGTCCTGGTTCAGCCTAAACTGTGATTATTGCCATATTTTTGTATGGAAAGAACTAGGGACCTGTGTGCTTTCTTTAATGTGTGTCCAAGAAATCGAACATGGCTGTGGAGATGGTCTGGTAGTGAATAACAATGGAGGGCCACACATACCTCTGTGTCTTTGAAAGATGCATTTTGACTTTTGTGAGGTATAGGGATGATATGTTAAAGCCCTAGGTTTGCCCTTTCAAAGGTTCAGTTTGCCCTGATTTTATTTTAATGGAGGACAATGCGAGGCACATAGTTCTGGCTGATGAACTTCGGAAAAGTAAGGATATATTCGCCAAATGGATTGGCCAATTAGATCTCTAGACGAGTCAAGATACATCTACCAGGCATGCTCCCAATAGAGCATGCCTGGTGAACGTTTTGAAGTGAGCAATTGCAAGTGGCTACCTCCCTTTTAAGAATAATCAGAATCTGAAAATAGATTAGCTGAACATGTGGAATTAATTGCCTCTGGAATGTACAAGTTCTTTTTTTTCCAGTATAAAATCATTGTGTGAGGCCTGCTTATTAGTAAAAGGGGATCATAAACCTTATAAACCAACTTTTTTTCTGTTTTATTCTGGGACTTGTTACATACCTTCTGACTGTTGAGCATTCTGCACAATCATGCATGTGTATAACTGTTGAAAGAGAGAGAGAGAATGTGGTTTTTTATACCAACCTTAATACACACACTAAATGTCATTAAAATCTACCCAGTAGTTCTAGAGATAATACAAAAAATCGAAAAATTCTCTTAATTTTGAACACCAGTGTAGGTGTCTTGTGATTATATTGATGATCTCTTTTAAATTTTGTGATAAAAAAACAATTCTGGTGCCTACAAATTCTGAGCAGGTAAAATTATTTTAAGCTACTTTGAAAAATGCGTAGAATTTGTAATTACAGAAATTTCTTTTAATTACTTTTAAAATGTTCCTTGTCATTTTCTATATTTTTTAAAATTTGCAGTAAGTGGGGTGTCTGTTGTGATTATTTATATATATAGATTTTTTTTATAGTTTATGCATATAATATATAAACTTTAAGTATTTGATAATAACAATTTATTTTAGTTATGAATACCAATTATTCATTCAATAATTTTAATTTTCACTGTTTTTGTTCCCCAAATCGGAAGAATCTTGTGCAGTGTATTGAGGCATGATACAGAATGGTGTAGGAAGGGGGGACTGAAGGGATTTTGTTCAGTGCAATTTAAATGTCTAAGGAACTTTTAGTACAATTTGAACCACCTTTGATTTACAAGTGTAAGAAATTCCTTATATGTTCTGATGTCTCTAAATGCTACATTCCCTTATGGATCATATTTTGGCACATCATTAAACTAGTGAATATAGGGTCATTGTATTTATGTCTGTACTTGATGGAATAGTGCAGCTGAATTGGTTAAATTGAAGGAGAGAATGTATATTAATAAAATATTTCTTCTATGTTTTATCCTTGGTTAACAGATCTTAAATATTAGAGTTAAATCTTTGTTTTATGAGATGAAAAAAAATACCTTAGATAAAAGATTCTGAAAATAGCTGCCCCTTTGAGAGGTTGAAAGAAGAGATTGGTTAGTCCACAACCTGCACCCATTTACCACATTTACAAAGAAAATTATATTTACCTTTACTTACTGAAGCATGTTATGAAATATCCTCACGTAGAACTCCATAGGAATCTGTGTTTTTAAATTCATTAAAACTATATATGGAAAAACATGCAATTACTTAATTTTTAAATACCATTCCTATGTATTTAGTAGATTGAATAAGGTTAAAAAAAAATTCATATATATGAAATGGTTAGATATAAGTCAAATCAACGAATAAAAATTAAATGTTTTTGATGAAATTTCTGGAAGCAGGAAAAGTCTTTTTGGAACATAATGCTAGCAGACATTTCATGTTTTGCACATCCATCAAGTCTCTTATTTCTTCTGTGATACATGAGCACACCTTAAAGGTTTGTATTTTATTACAATCTGTTCAACATTTCATAAACGCATTTCATCAGTAATGTGAATGTGTTTTCCCTTATTTCCACATGGCAAGAGGGAAGTATTAAATTGAATTGTTTCCAAACAGCCAGTGTGTTTACAAAGTGAATAGTGGGTGATATTTTAAATGTTTAAACAGACACTGGCTGCATAGTGCAACCAGTATATATAAATACTAAAAGAATGCTTTAAACAAGGTTTTTCAGGAATAATGACTTCTTAGAACTACAAATATAGTATCATTTGAAGTATCTAAAATTTTTAGAATATTCAAAAAATTTAAGGAAATGGACTCGCACATCATTTAGATTGATTCGAAGGATCAATAACTGTGATGCTGCCATGTGTTCATTTATAGGTCAGCCTTTTTTGAAGGAGGTTCCATATAATTTTTTAGGTATTTTTTTTAATTGTGCTTTGCTTTGCAAATAGTGCCTCTGAAATGGTTCACGTTAACTAGCGCGTTAAAATGCATGTTAACTAACGTAAACTTTCATTTGTTACAAAATATCCTCAGATGTACAGTTATTTACTATTTTTTTCTGCAAGTGTCTATGTAAAGCGATTGAATGTAACAAATAGACAATATTCTTTTGCTAAAAAGAATTTTCATATGAATATTATGTGATTGTTTTAATACCCATTAACCCTTTTGCAACGAGTGTGTCATATGCATCAATCTTGGAGTTATCTTATCGGGCTGCGGATTTCCACCAGAATGCTGAACTGCTAAGACTTGATTGAGAACTAGACATTTCACGTCGCTAAGCCGAATTTTATAAAAAAAATTTATAAAATGCTTAGGTCAATTTCTTTCTTTTTTTTTTTGTGAAATTATAACTACACGTAATGTAATCCTAAACCAAAATTGACTGCCATTGGTGAAAAAGTGCGTCTTGTGCTCAACCGGTGCATTGAGTGCTCTGGAAATTTGTTTGTCTTTTTGAAATAAGATTCTAGCCAAAAGCCCTCATGTAGCTGAAACAGTACGACATTAATATTCAATCAATCGAAATTAGATTCTATTCTTTGCACTGCTATCACTAAAATATTTCAAAGGTTTTGGGATGCAACAAAATGGCCTTTACAGTTTTTCCAAAGGTTTTACTTATTTCAAACAAAAATTTGCTTTTTGTGCCTTTCATTTCCCCCCAATGTACACCATACAGGTGTCTATGAAAAATGGTGGTGATGGATAGCAAATGAAGTTACTTTTAATTGACAGTTAAGGGGTTAAAATATTTTTAAATTACAATTTTTTTATGGTAAATTTCATGTATACAAATTCAGAAAAGGGGACAGTGTGATTATGTTTATCCATGCTTTAGAGACTAGATTCCGCTTTGTGTTCACAAGAGTAAAATGTCAAATCTTTTCTTTGACTTAGTGTTTTCATTTTTCCCCTCTTTCATTAACGTTTAGTTGAGGAAAATGTCCTCCAGAATGCCTTAGTCATCGCTATACTAACTCAAACAAACATCTGCCTTCTTAGGAAGACAAAAATTGAATAAAAACCTGAATCCATAATACCTAAGTGAAATGTTTATATCCCTATAAGAATGTTGAAAAAAATTGACATAACAAAACCTTATTTTGTAACTAAAATTGTCGGATATTTTATATCAGACAGCTGCAGCAGTGCATCAGCTGAGTTTTGTTCACTTTGTCACCCGCTCCCAAATCTAAGGGAAATATTAGAATCGGGAAGAATTTTACAGAAGGATTTTAATCCTAGATGTTCCATTAAATTAAATGTAGTGGAAGTATAGTTCTGTCTTTTGGCTTAAAATTCTAATTAAATGTGTAGGTTCAAGAATGCAAATATGGCACACCTGTCTCTGTTTTTCGTTCATTACGAATGGTTTAAGTAGCTCTAAAAGATACTGTTTTAGGAAATAGAACCCAGAATATCAATAGTCTATCAAGGATTTATATTTAAATAAAGAAAAATTACTATTTTCTGCAGAGTTTTATGGAAATTTAATTCCCCTTTGTAAGTTTAATTATTGATAGCTGTCAATTATATTCTCAACTAATTGAAATGTTAAAGAATATTATAGTATGTTCAGGTTCCTGCATTTCTTTTTGCTCTAAACCAGGGGTGTCCAACCCAAATGACTTTGCGGGCCACTTCGGGAAAACATTATAATCTCGCAGGCCGTACGTAAAAAAAATATGTACCGTTATATCAGATTTGGAAACAAAATCATTAATTAGAGTGAAAATTTAAAACAATGAATTATTGTTTTCACTATTTTTCATGTATACAGACATTGATAATATAATGTTTAAATAATATAATAATGCAACAATCAAATAAAAAGTAATTTACTATAATGAAATCAAATGTAACTGTTTGATAAAATATAAATCTATTTTAATCTAAAGGACATTTCTATTATCAAAAAGGATTAATTTTAAAACAAGAACAGGTAACAGGTAAATACATTGTGTAATATATATATTAATTTCCCCTCAAATAAATTTCAAAATGAAAAACTTAAAAAATTTTTAAAAATCAGATTTTTAAGGATTCGGCAGGCCGCAACATACGTACTGGCGGACCGCATGTTGGACACCCCTGCTCTAGACTGCTTGTGGTCCCCCCCCCCTTCCATACAAATTATTACATTCTTAGAAGTGAAAAACTCGAATTTTTTAACCAGTCTACTGTCCTAAATAAGGCATCTTTAAATGCTAAAAGTTGGTGTAGAAATTTGAGACTGGAGTTTAGACCACATGGTTCAAAATTGTGATGTTCTTTTCTAACCCTTTGTGTTCTAAATGTGTGTTCATACAAATAGTTGTGTTTTTATCCTGGGATACATATGAAATACAAGTGTAAAAACAGAAACAAAATACAAACAGAGGAATTTATAACAAATGATGATTCCAGCATAAAACAGAAGGAGTGTGCTGCTTTCCATTCAAGATGGGAATCTATTACAGCCGAAATTCTGACTTTTTCTGGAAGAAAATACATCCATCCCTTACTTGGGATTAGAGCCCACTGTTGCAAGCCGAGGGTCATATCAATCATATTGGCTGGGAAGCAATACAAGTAGTAAAATATTAAAAGCAATATTGTTTCATACAATCTATACATAAATTGGAGCAATGAAGCTATTTTCTAAAATGTTAGTATAAAATAATTACCAAAAAAAGTGAAGAAATATTTTCTGTTTGGTATGCTCATTTGTTATTAGTGACTATTTTTATTTAACTGCTATTATGTTGGACTTAATATTGGGCATCTGTTGTGCTGAATACCAAAATTGAGAAATATTGCCCTTGTTGAATTTTTTTTAAAAAAGGTTGCCATATTTTGATAAAATAAATTTGCATTTCATTTCTGTTGTATATAATTAATTTGTTTGAATGTCATTACATACAGAGTAATGAATGTTTTTCGTTGCATATCTATAATAAGTCTTTGCATAAATATAAGGCGAGTAAGGTTTTAAAGTCATTAAACTGTTTTATCTTATTTTAACATTGGTTTTTGTATCTGCAATTGTTAGCTCATATGTCCTTGGTGGCTAAGTGGATATCGTCGCAAACTTATGGCTGATATTGCCGAGTTGCATGTGTGAAACCTAGTGCCATTACAGACCAACAATGTTGAGGAGTTGTTGATGTACATTAAATCTGTTGTGTGTGTGAGGTTCCAAATCCTCGCATTAGCATGGTGTATAAATTCAGAGAGCTTCCAGTTTGTGTCATTCTCGTCTATTGATTGTGGCTCAAATTTAGGATCTGCCAATGGCCCTCATGATGCTTAACCACAGTGTGATGTGAATTCAAATCAGATCAAATTGACACTGTAATAAATATTGATTGATATTTATTCAAATCTAAATCACACTCCAAATTCTCAACAAATTTTTGTGAAAAAAAATCTAGTGCAAAGTGATTTATTGATTTATAGGAAATTTAAAAAATTTTAAATGAGAACTAATAAGGAATGCATAGTTAATTTATTTTATCAGTATTAAATTTTTTCAAATACATAACTTCAATCTGTAATTAATCTAATCATCAGTATGATGCTCTGCTACACTTATCCAATGAATTTCCCCCCTTTTGATTCCAAGTCTCACCCAATTTTCTATAGTATTTAAATTGGAAAGAAAGTGCAGCTTATAGATATGAATAAATGCAATAACTCACTTTGTTACTGTTGTGCTACTTCTCCAGTTATTTCACTTCTTAATAAAAGGTTTTATGTAGAAAAAAAGTAACCAGTACATCCACGATTTTTCTTGTAAAATTTGCATTTGCCAAATTAATACATTATAAATGCAAATTTTAAAATATTGAACCTGGAATTTTCTTAAGTTTTTTTAAACATAACATGAAAGTGTTCCACCAAAGACCTGCTAAGTTCATGGTAGTTTAGAAATTTGGGGAGCCTATTTGTGTTTTACTTGTCACTTGCCTGTTGCTCAAAATTGAGGCCCATCACTATTAGTCTTGGTATTGCTTTTCAATGTGATATTAAACAGTTATTAATTATAAAGTTAAATATTTCTTTATATTTATAGAAGTATCTATATATATACATTTTATATTTATAGGTTGCTGTTATTCGAAGTTCTGGTAAGTTTGTAGTGTGTGACCGAGGCAGTGAAAGATCTAGAATGCAGATTTTTACGAAAACTGGTCACTTTTTGAAGAAGATTGCTATACGCTACATAGATATTGTAGCTGGATTAGCAATAACTAGTGAAGGCACCATTGTTGCTGTGGATAGTGTTGCTCCTACAGTATTTATTATATCTGAAGCTGGAGATCTTTTACATTGGTTTGATTGTAGTGAATATATGAGAGAGCCATCTGACATAGCTGTTTGTGCTAAAGAATTTTACATATGTGATTTTAAAGGTCATTGTGTTATAGTATTTTCAGAAAAAGGAAACTTTCTAAGAAGAATTGGCTGTGAAAATGTCACTAATTTTCCAAACGGAATTGATATTAGTGATGCAGGCGATGTTTTGGTTGGAGATAGTCATGGAAATCGTTTTCATATTGTTGTGTTTTCAAGGCAAGGTACTTTGTTATCAGAATTCGAGTGTCCTTATGTTAAAGTTAGTAGATGTTGTGGGCTTAAGATAACATCTGAAGGTTATGTGGTTACATTAGCCAAAAATAATCATCATGTTTTAGTTTTAAATACATTATACATTATGTAAAAATTGTGGCCTCTTCCATATATAGACTACCTTTAGCTGTTGCTTAGGTAGTATTACTTATTAAGAGCATTTAGACTCCGTTTCTTTTAAGACCAGATTGTAGTTACTGGATCATAGGATTTATAAAAGCCATATCTTAACTGTCAAATATGCCAATCGCATTGATATTTAGATATATTTAGATCATAAGGTTGCTATGTAATAGATGATCTCATAAAATGTTAAGTATAGCATTTTGTAGTTAATTCTGTTTAGGAATTACCTATAGCAGCTACATATGAGTGGACTGAGCTGCCTTTTGTACCAGTCTACAACCTTAGATAAAAGTATATACATCATGTAGTCCTTTTAGTGTAGCGTTGTTTTACACTTCGTCGTAGCAGAGTGAGTTGAGAGAATTATATTTACACACATCTGTGAAGTAGCCTGTGATATATATACATATACATATAACACCTAAAATTTACAACACAATTGCTCACAATATTCATTTAAAATTCACCTTTTAACATTTTTCAGATTGTTGTTTGAAGATTAAACAAAGTTATTTTGTAGGATGACAATCTTGGCATTGTGTCTTCTGTGTTGATGTATCTACTTAGTGTTCATAACTATCAACATTTGTACTTAAATTTGGAATTCTGCTTTGAATTTTAACATGCATAGTTTTTTGCCATTTAGTTTTACTTTTTCTTTTCATTTTATCATTTTGTAGAAACATCAATCTTCCAAAATAGGAAATGAATCCTTTTTATTATAGTTATATTATATTAATACTTTATCGGATATTTTGTAATTAACTTTGTATGACTGCTGAACCAAAACAAATGGTAGCAGTAAATATCTTTTATTAATTTTAAGATTATATTTTTTGTATTATCATCCTAGTCTTTGTGGAATGTTTAATGCTGCGGCATTTATAATGTTTTTTCTTTTATGTTTGTAAAAGCTGACAGCACTGTAATGAGTGCCAATTCTGTCTGCTTTGTGAATTTGCTGTAATTTTCAGATTTATATCGGAATACTGAGATTTTGGCTGCAGCAATAATATATACTATCTTAAAATTGGAATGATCTGTGGTGTTTGCTTACTGAAAATAAATTCTGAAGTGCTGCTTCATTAGGCATTCCTGTGTGAAAGAGATATAGACTCAAATGTATTCTGAACAAACTTCTATGCACAATTTGTAAGGCAAGCATTGAAAAATGTTTGTGTGCATTCTGTTGTATTTAGCTGGTCTGTCCCAAGTTATTGGTACTGTTCCAAGCTTGCAAAACAAAATGCTTGTGTAATTGTTTATTATTATATGAGCAATGGGTGTTTATTTTTTTGTGTTATTTTGAAAACCATTTTCATATACAATTGTATTTAATATTTACGTTACTTTTTCTTTATTTAATCTTTTGATTTTCAGGTGTGACCAGGTTTATGTCTCATCGAATTTTAAAGTTGTTTTATATGCTGTTAGTGTTTTTCTTTTATTTAGTGTGGAGAAATTAACTTCACCCAAATGTATTTATACAGATAAGTGTTCGATATATTAGCAATAGGCTCAATCAATACTTACGTGGCATAGGGAAAAAAATTTTTCACTCCTCTATTCCTGAGTGTTTTACTTTTATATTTTCACCCTTATGACATTCCACTATAATAACCTTTTCAAAGCTTATAGTGCTTGCTAGTCTAGTCACATAGCTGATAACTTTTAAATGAAGCAAAAGTAGGGCATAGTTCGGATTGCCACCAATTTCCATTTTTAAAAAAAGTTTTTTTTATGTGTTATGTTTATTTAAAGCTATGTGATGTTTTTACTGTGGAAATGTAACTAATCTATGCAACTAACTGTGCAGGTAATTTAATTTATACACTTCCTGGATGAAATTTTATGACATTAGGTATAGTAATTGAAATTGAGTTGCAAAGTAAGTACCTCATACAGTTACCAGTAATGTTGACCAGAGTCAATTTTTTTATTATTTTTTATATACCTTACCACTTACTGGATAATTTCCCCCCTTCCTTTTTTTTTTTTTTTCTTTTTCTTTTTTGAGCTTCAAGATTCTGGAGCTTTTTAGCTAATTTATATGCAAATGTGATAACTCTATCCAGAAATGCTCTGAAAGATTAGTCTTTTAATTTAAGATGTATATATAAATTTATATGAGCACAGATTTATTACTCAGAGCTTAAATTCTGGTTAAAATATAAATTTAAAAAAATCTCAATTTAATTTATTTACAATTAAGTTTTTTATGTGTTTTTAATTGTTTTGTATTGCGATTACAAAGTTTTTGATTTAATCAATTTCTGAATGATTGTTATTAATATTTTGAAAATTTAGAGCTATACTTGTAGTACAAGATGAGGATTAAATGCATTGTATATCTAACCCTCGTTTTGTATGTTTTGAGAAATTTTTATTACAGATCTAAATATTTAATGTGCACGTGTTGATTTCTTGGTTGTTAGTATTGCATAATTTTTATTGTGCAATTATAAGCATGTTGGTTAATGCGCAACATTAATGAATTATATATGTTTATTGCATGAAAAAGTATTTGAGGAAGAGTTATACCGATGCTCATTCTTTTTAAATCGCTTGTACAAGTTTTTGTTATAAATATAGTATGTTTTAAGTAGTGTATATTGTAGCTGCAAATTATTCAATTTTTATCTGAAGTTACAATCAATTTATACTTGTTAGCTATATTTTTTTTAGAGCTTTACTACTTTATCATACAGAGTAGATGTAAGATAAAAAAACATTTGTAATCTTAAGTTTGTAATTGCATGGAAATCATTTTATAAAAATAAATATTCATACAGTAGAACTTCTGTCAAATCCTGAATTAAGAAAAAATTGCAAAATATGCGATTACAGAAAAACACAATTGCATTTTTTAAGCAATAACTGTAGCATCTCATAAGATTGTTAGTTTCAGGATTATTTACATAATTGGAATTCTGTATATAGTATGAATTAGTAGCAGGTTATAGTCCTGTGAAAATATAGAGGTTCTACTGTGCACTCATAACTGAGCATGGAAAAAACACTCAGTTTAATGGGATACAATCTTTACCTATAGAGATACTTGCAAATTGATTGCTTGGATCTTAAATGTGGTTAATACGTAAGGTTTGTACCCAACTAAATATGTTTGTTTCATATAAATGAGTTTATATAGTATTATGTTGTAAATTGTGAATGTATTTGCTGCCGTAAATGTTAAACAAAGTTGCAATCAATCATACTATAATTATATTTTTTTATTTGAAACTCTACTCCAATGTCATATATAAAATGTAATATAAGTTCTTTACATTTATATATTTAAAGAAATTTTTATAAGATGTCTAATACTGTAGTTGTCTTAAAATACTATGCAATAACTTATAAAGCTAAGCAATAAAATATAAAGCTATGCAAAATGGTGATCTAAAGCTATGCAAAGCCATTCATCGTGATATAAAGCTATGCAACCTGGCTATTTAAAGCCAAACAACATCGTGATAAAATGCTATGCAATAAAACTGTTCAACAAGGTGAAAAAACTGCAATAAGATGACTTTGCACCAAGGTAACAAAAAAAGCATTGTCAAAAGGTTTACTATGCAACAAGATGCAAATAAACTGCTACAAGGAATAGTAATTAGATGCAATTGTTGAGTTGATATTTCATGTTTATATCTTATTTAAAAATATTGAGGGTTTTTCCCTTTTCCAATTCCTAGTCTATTAAATGAAGATTATTTTGTAGGTGGCCACCTTTTCTATGGACCATTGTATATTTGCTTTTACATTAAATTAGCTTATGATCTGATGAATGTAATTTTATTTACAATTTTGATTTCTATTCTTGTTCCTACTTGAACATCTCCTGAGATTGTCATTTTTCTTGTAAAATATATAAATTCTCATAAAATATTCCCTTGTCATGTATCAAAAGTTTCCTATTTTGTTAATGAATTTCTCAATTATTATAAAACATATTTAAAAGCACCAAATAACTTGTTAAAAGTTGGACCCCTCTTCTAAAGGCCTTTTTGTACTGAAATGTTTTAAAATAATTCTTTAAAAATGCAGTATTTGCTACCTCTTGTTAAAGTTCAGAACTATATTATAGCCAGTTTACATTATATCATGACCAGAGATAT
This sequence comes from Trichonephila clavipes, assembly GCA_019973935.1. NCBI lineage: Eukaryota > Metazoa > Arthropoda > Arachnida > Araneae > Nephilidae > Trichonephila > Trichonephila clavipes. Next base: position 186,764 of record BMAU01013960.1, read on the forward strand.
ATCTATATATACATATAATTTTTATGCCTATTATATAGAATTTCTGACTCTAGAGTTGTCTTTCATTAGATTACCTGAATACTAGTCTGGAGGCTTAAATGTGTACAATTTAAAAAGTTATTGTAAAAACATTGTAGAGGGCACTATAATGCCATAACTCTTTTTTACTCTGTGATGCTGTAGTTAGCTAGAGTAGGGTAGTGTTCCAAGATGTAGTTTGGTTATAAGCAAAGAAATACATATAAAACATTTCCTTCCTAGATAGTAAACATTTGTTTACGTGTGGATCGAGGTCATGGTATATTTGATCTCTATATATTATGCTTACAACTTGCAACACTATCTTATTTATTCTAGCTACTGTAGCTATACATTGTATTTTTTTTATCTTAATGTACAAATTGAAGTCTCTTTATCTTTTTTACTTACTATGCAATATTTATTTACCATGACAAAATACAGGCGATTCGTGTTATATTGCGAATTTTTCACATAGGTGGCTTCCGTTTACAAGCTTTTCTTTGAGGCAATACTTGAAAAACTTTGTTTTAGATTTCTGCGGTACTTGAATTGTGGTATTGCATGTGGTTCCTGTACACCAAATTCAATGCCACATGTTTATCATGCACTGTCCATTTATTGTCAGAGTTTACACTTTTTGAAGTTTATGTAATCTTGGTCCCTTTTCCAAAGCACTAAAGTATTTGGTGCTGTTTTACAACCATATTGATGGAGCAACATTTGTTAATTGTGACTTCAAATGAAATATATATATATATATATTATCTTTATTGATTATGAGGAGTTAAATTTTTGAAAATGATTTTGTGCCTAGATTTTTTGCCATATAACCTATTGTACATTAGTACAAAATAATTGATCCCCAACATTCTGGGTGTCAAGATAGTTTGTTGTTGGTCATGCTGTTTGCTCTGTACCTTTGCATAAGTATTTATATTATGCATTGGAATCTGTTCAATAAAACCAAAGCAGTACATGAACAATAGACATTCAGAAGTTGGAGGGATCTGGAATAAGGTATATTGCATTTACTTGTGCTATTTTTGGAAAAGCGTAATGGATGAAGTTTGTAATAATGTTCCATGTTTATTCAAAATAAAAGCTGTTGCATTCTATTCCTTTGTTTAAATGGCCTACTGTTTTATTTGTTTCTGTCATTTACTCCTTTCATGTATTCAAACTTACTTGTATCTTAGTGATTTTAATCAAACCATGACATATTCCAAATGTTTCTTGGAAGTATAAAATGAATTATATCGTGATTTAGTTAATCGACGTTTTTCAACTATGTGTTGTGCTTTAACTCTTTGGAGCATGGTGTGATTAAAAATGCGCCCCATTTTTTACGTCGGTTAGCATTTTTTTTTAATCCACCTCAGAATATTGCAATAGTTGCATGCGCTTAAGTTTATATTTAAGCTTGTGTAAAGCAGTTGAGAATACCATCAAATTTTGCATTTGTGTTCACTTGTGCCAGCAAGTTTCAATATGCCATTAAAGGTTCATCAATTGTTATAAGCAAAATGTTTTTGCAATAGTTCCCCCCTCCCTCTGATTTTGTGAAACAATGGTTAATTTTTATAAAAATGTTAACTTAAATTTGTAAATGATTAAAGTATGGTAGAATTTTTTGTCCATGCCGTTTTAAGTATAACAAGAAAACTATTTTATTTATTACATCTTAACATACTCTTTAAAACTAATTTGAATGCGGGTAATTTTTAATTCTGGGGGTTTAAGATCAGTAAAAAAACATCCATCTAGTTCTTGATTACTATTAACTGCAAGCGACTTACACAAACTGAAGAGGGCACACATTTTGAAAAATTACCTTTGGATCAAGAATCTCGCATTGAGTCTGAAACTGACTCCATGCATAAGATTGTTCGCATATTTTTTTTTTATTTCGGATGATTGAAAATGGTATTCCTGAAGAAATTACACATACCAGTTCTGCATAAAAGAAAAGTTAGCAGAAAGGACCATAAAATGGACTTCCGACGGGATTATTTATTTTTTTTTACATTTTGGTCAGACTTGTTTAACACATCTATCTCCATACAGAGCTGGCTCTAGTAGTTTTGCCGCCCCTGGTGAGTGAGTAAAAATTAACGTCGCACTGTTCAGCTTTTCCCGACGGACCACGTAATTTTGAACCATGATCAAGTGACGGGGACGACACCTGTGCTGGCACCCCCTCTTCTAACTACCTCACCGGAGGGACGTTTCAGTTCCGACAGATTTAACGTGCATCGCTGCCCAACACGGCGGGTCTTTTGTGGTACTGGGCTCGAAATCGTGACATGCCTGCCATGATCCGATACCTTGACCACTGGGCTAACGCAGCCCTTTGCCGCCCCGAACAAAATGAAAAATGCTGCTCCTCTCTCTAAAGCAAAGTGTCTTGAAATATTTTGTATTTTTAGAAATTATTAACATATCTACCTGTTATTTGAAACGCGAGTAAAATGTAAGAGAAGGAATCGCCAATTTCTTCGAAAAAGAGTACTGATGGTGGGGATCACAAGTGTTTACTTTAACTTACAGTAACTACACTCGAGACTAAAATAAAACATTTCATGAGGCTTTCTATCTACCAAATAATTACCCTGGTCCCTTTTTGGATGGCTAAAACCGGACATCGTATGGGTGAAAAAGAATGTCCGTTATGACCCCACTCCGGACTGGGGAGGAAGTTTTTTACTAGTAAAAGATGTGTAAACCTATCAAATTTCATGATTTAACATGTACTCCCGCCTCGAATCCTTCAAGTCTCAAAATAAAAGAAAACTGAATAAGGAAATACGATACATTAAATGAAATATCCAATTCCTACCCCCAATATTTCAGAAAATATATAAAAAAATTTTAAAGAAAAAAGTATTTCTCTCAAATTTGATCCAAATGCCGCTCCTGCTTCATATAAAGTGTGCTTTTTACTTTATTGTTAATTGAATTCTTTGAACCCGTCGTTTTTAAATGTGTGTGTGAATTTATACACAGTTCAACAAGGTAAGTTCCAAATTATGGAGCGCTATCTGTCAATGACTGTATATCGTTTTGTGGGAGCCCTCTCAGTTATATTAATCTAATAATTTATCATTCACTTAGATTTTTAGAATGTTTATTAAAACCAATTTTAACTGCGGAGGAAATGTTACGCGAACAGCTCCCCAGTGCCACTTTTTATACTGGCGCGCGTATGCGGTGTATTGGAGGAAAAGAAAAAAAGCATTAATAAGTAAATTTTTAAAAATAAATCCATTGCGAACACTGTCAATGTTATTTTTTTCAATTCCAAAGCCTTTAGAATAGTTTTACTGGGATAGCAAGACAATGCAAAGGATCGGAAAGGCGTATGCTTATGCAGGGGTTAATATCATGAACTACCACACATTTAGCTCTTGCGCCAAAAAAAAATCCATCGAACTAACGCTCACTCCAAGAAGTGAAACTGAGATAAAGAACAATATAAAATTCGTTAATTACAAGATACTAAAATTGTAAGGGCTCAATAGAGCGATCTTTTGGAGGAAAAAGATGTGTGTGCAAATTATGGGTTCAAGCTGTTAAATTGGGTTATTGCTATACATTTCATGTATGCACTGGGAAATTTACCAATCAAGTAATAAATCTTGGCAAGAAAATTGTGAATGCTGCTCAGATTTAGATGGAAAGCATACCAACATTATGACAATTATTTTTCCTGTTTAACATTAAACCTACCGATAATTTATGTATTCCTATTCCTACCAAAGTGGGTCAAGTGACCAGTCTTTAAAATGTTATATATATATTACTAAGTCTAGCGAAAAATATATCAATTAGGCCGATTTGGTACATGAATAAAACAATTGTTTTCAATTAAAAGATTCAAAATCGTTTATATATTAAATTTAAAAAAAACTAATTTATTCAAGAAAAATAAATATTCTTCAATTTTTAATCTCAAATTTAGCAAACAAATAATATGCTAACTTTATTTATGTTTACCGTATGTTTTGCAATTTATTGGGTTCTCGAAGGTACATTTTCCAGACATATTTTTTGCATTTGAAACAGATTTGTTTTCTTGGCAAAAACCTATTTGGCACCTTTTCCGCATTTGTACACGAGAATCCGAACTTACATTTGTTGACGTTTTCTGTATATTTTTTTTCTTTTTGCTCGTGTTGAAAATCTTCCAACAAGTTCAGTTAATTGAAATAAAAATTGTTGTCTAGAGATCCCCCCGTTTGTTTCTCGATATAAAACCCATGAGTTCAGCCAGGTCAAGAATATTGAAGAAAAGCTGCACAGGCCATCTTTTCGATTTCACAGAGTATTTTCTGGCCATCTGATCCGTCATATCTACACCATACTTAGTATTATTGTAAAATCGAATCGTTTCAGGTATACGCTTGCCATACATTTCAATGCTTACAGATTTGTTTTGAACTTGGTAAAAACACTTTTGTTTGGATTACTTTTATAAATGGTAAGTGAATAGATTTATATAGTTTTGTTCAGAAGCGTGGCATACATCTTTCTTCTGCTTGGATAGTTCTCTTCTATTGCCGCGGATCGTTCCAACAATAGCGATTCTTTTTTCTAATAGTTTAGTAGCTAGTGATGCGCTCGTAAAGAAATTACCTGTAGTGACGTTTCTTCCGCATCCTGTGAACGGTTCCAGTAGTTTTAGAACATCGAATTCCTTTAGCGGAGTTGAAGCACCTCTGTTTTCTTCCTTTTCCAATTATGGAAATCCATTTATGATGTATTTAATGTTGACATTAGATGCTAGCCAAAATTTGATAGCAAACTTATCCGGTTTGTTCGGCATGTATTGAAAAATTACGTGGTCCGTCGCCAAAAGCCCTCGTGTAGCTGAACAGTGCGACGTTAATATTCAATCAATCGGCATGTATTGTGTAAACCCCTACACCTCGCTTTGGTTGGAAAAGCTGTTCATCGATAGTTGCATGTTCCCCCAGTCCTGTAACAATTTTGACTATTCTCCACTAATTTGTACCATACTTCCGAGATTAGAGCAAATGTATCATTTTGTAAACGCTGGCTTCGTTGACTTTTTTTTTATCAAATCTGATAAACCGCATAATTTCACAAAAATCACACCTGCTCATGGTTTTTGAAAAAGAGGGCCCCGTTTACTGTTCCATAGATATGAAATGTTCAAATTGTTTATCTGATATGCGCCACGTGCATATAGAAGACCAATAAATGCATTTATTTTTACAGGCATAAGATTCCATTGAGCTCACAATACTCGAGAGGCTTCATTACATTGTCAATAATAAAAGAAAATGCAATTCTCACTTTACCCTTCATTATATTTCGTTTGGCATATGCTGTCGAGCGTACAATCTCCCTACAAAGTATTATAAATTGGAGCTTGCCAAATTGTACCCTCAGCCGCAATTTCAGTGGATCGGTCTTCTACATCAGTGGTCCGCGGACGAATCCGCAAAAGGAATATTAAATTGTTTTCGTTTTATATACTGTGGTGTATTTCTCTAGGGTGCAATGGTAATCATTTTACACAACATGTTAAATAACTTAATATTAATTCCTTCGTGTAACTGTAATTTAATTTGAAGGCCCATTTAAATACAATTAAACTGAAATTATTAAATAAAAGAGCAATATGAAATATAAACAATCAACGTCCCCTCCTTCAGTGGGCTGCGATAAAATTATCAAACGTTGACCGGTCCGCGGCGATAGAAAGGTTGAGGAGCACTGTTCTACAGCATAGAGCAATGATCCGCAACCCCCGGTCAGCGGACCGGTACCGGTCCATGGATCAAATGGTGCCGGGCCGTCTAAAGGACATTAAACTATTGGCATTTTATTTAAAGTGGTGCATTTCTCTCGGATTTGCGCAACTTGCCACGGAAATCACTTTTATTCATTTTGGGTGTAACTATATTTTATTCTGAAGGCATATTTAAATGTAACTAAATTAAAATTGTTAAATCAAAACAATCTAAAATACAGACAATCAACGTATCCCACCCTCAGCGGGCCGCGGTAAAATTATCAAACGTTGACCGGTCCGCAGCGCTAAAAAGTTTGCGGAGCACTGTTCTACTTCACTTTCTGAAGTCCTTTTTTTTGTCCTGTTCAAAATATTCTCGTCTTCGCTTTCTTTACCTGATGACTCGCATTTGTCTGTAGTGTCAAATGAATCATTATATTGTTCCATGCTATCCACTTCACTTTCAGATAGTTCCTTCTCACTGAATTCTGAACATTTTTCATCTTTGTTATTTATTATTTCAAATATCTTGAATGTTTCGACATTTTTGGGATAAGGGTTATTAGTAAAATGATCAAATAAAAATTCCTGATTTGTAAATAGCACTATAACTTGAAATTTTTACTGTAACGCTCGCTTGCAGTAGATTGAAATCGGCTATTCATCCGTCAGCCTAGAACAAATATAACTCAATGGAGCAAAATATATCACTCAATAGCAAAAACATCCCAATCAAGTCATACAATCTGTGCACGGGTCAAATGACCCGTTAAGGTAGTTAGGGCGGATCATATATCTTTCTCGGTAAAATAATTAGCATGAAAGGAGTAAATCTTGAAAAATACATTCGATGTATTTTTTAATAAAAGTCGTGAAGGCAAATGGCGATTTGTTATTTCTAAGAAATTCTGACAAAAAGTTTAAAAATGGGTCAATTGACCCGCCATCGTAGGTTAAGTGTTAAAAATCTAAACAAATCGTTTCTAGTTTCAAAGCCACAACTAGCAAACTTTTGCCAGTGTTCAATAAAATATGAAAAATCGAAAATGAAATCTATGATATGGAAACCATGGTTCAGTGGATGATGAGTAGAATGTCCTCAAATAGTTCCATAGTATACAGAAAAAAAAAATAAAGGGATCCATTACATAAACTGCAATTACAAATGGGGGGATACTATGAATCAAATTCGATCAATGTCTAGGTATAGCCTTGAACCAGTAAAAAAAATGACATCACACAGCGTTTTATTTTCTTGAAAAGTTTACCAAATTGCTTACATAAAATATGCATTAGCAAAGAGATCAAAATCGCATTTAACCCTCTAACCGGATAGCACGGAAAATTCCGTCAGTGTAAAGATGCTTCGGAAATGCACTGCACGGATTTTTCTGCCTTCAAGTAACTTTTTCAAAAGCGGATTAGCCGCACTTTTCTGAAATCCTTTCCCCCTTTTAAAGGTTTAACATCTTGAAAGATAATTGGGGACGGTGGAAGCAACACAGCAGGACACTGAGGGAAAGTTTTATGGCTCGCAGGAAACCCCGTGTTTTGACCCTGGGCAATCGTAAAAAATCGGGGGGAAATTTCTTTAGACCCCAGGAAGTGTTTACTTGTTACTTCGTATTTTAAAAGTTTTGAAAAGTCCCAACGCATAAGTAAAATACGTTACAATTCCCTTTTGGTTTAATATTAATTTGAAACTGTAACAAGTTGGGGCGTGTCAGTGCAATCTGCTATTTTATATAGTTAGACAAATTATATCTTTTTTTAAGTATATTCTTTCGCTTCATTTTTCTTATTTTAATCAAAGCTTTCAGTTTTTGAAACATGATTATTTTATTATAAGATACCGAAAAAATTAATAAAACACCAAACTCTTTAAAATTTGAAACCTTTTCAATTTTCCAACCACTAAAGTGAATAAATTTAAACTTCATCAAATCATTTGAAACATTTTCTTACACTTTGATAAAAATAATAACGAAAAAAAAACTAATTAAGATTTATTAGTTTTTTTTTCTTAGATTTCAAAGCCCAAGTGTTCAGGGAAGATTAAGTACAGTGCCTAGTTAAATATTGTTAAAATACAACGAATTATATTTGAATTTTAAGTGCTTGAACTTCAGTATACATCAAAGATAACATGAAGATGTTCACACATTTTTTTTTATAACTTGAATGTTTGAATAAATGGTAATCAAAAATATACGGAAACATTTACGGTAGACATTTATGCATATAAATAAACATAAAAATCAATTTTAAATTCGAGCTATTCAAAAACATTCGAATTATTGTTCAAAAATATCTATTTATACAAAATACCTCAACATTTATCTTTTTTAAAGGCTAACTGAATAAGTAATTAAAATCTGGATTTTTTTTGAAATCTCGACCGTATAAAGCTAGAAATTTTATGTTAGAAATTTCATTTGAAATTTAAAAAAAGAGATGCATCGTGCAGTTAAAAATTATTTACCATAAGTCTTAGCAATTGTTTGAGTATTATAAAAATTTCAAATTTTTTATTATATAGCTTCTTTGGTATCTTTTAATATATTTCGAAGATTTCATACAATTCAGTTGAAAACTGCATGCTAAGAGCAAAAAATATACTAAAGAAATTGATGAATATACAATTACAATATAAATTCTTACATAGAAGCAAAACTGAGAAGCTAAAGCGTAGGAATGAAAAATTTTGAGTATATCTGAAGTAGTTTTCGAAATACTTATTTTAAAGTTCAGAAAATTTGTGTGCGTTATGTTATACTTAATATTAATTAAATGGTTAGAATAATATATGTTAATATTAGTCATGTAATCGTTTGATGACACATTCATATACTAATAAAAATTATCATGGTCATTGATGCGAATGTCAAGAATTTTATGTAATTTTAAATTCAGACATTAAGATATTGATGTAGAAAATATAAAACGACCATCTAAAATACATGAAAAATGCAGTCTGCTATAAAATGATCTTGACAAACAAAATCCGGCATTTTCACTTACTATGACAGAGCCGGCTTAGTCAGGGGCGATCTGGAAAAACAGAGAACCGCGGTTTTGATGGATGCGGCTCTAGCTTTTAAAGTTCCCAGGAAAAATTATATATATATATATAAATTACAAATGCAAAAATAAATCTTGTAATTTTCCATACATTTTTATAACAACGAATTGTGGAATTGGCTTCCAATACATTGTTGTGTTTGACAATATGTAAGGTAACCAACCCTACTTTAGATAGATTTGTACTACTTTTTCGTAACCGTATTCCTTTAAAATTAATTCGTGCAACTGAAATACACCTTTTGCACCCTTAAAAATTTATGTAAACTATAACGGTTAATTTTAATTTATGCAACTTGTGAAATGTTCATAATTAACCATTTCCGTCTAAACAGTTTACATGGAAAAAAAGTTTGGACTCTCTCATTCATTAGGGATTTATATAAGATTCTAACATTAAATTTTATTTTTCACCGAATAGGATCGAGTGGTAGTGTATCGTGCTTCCACGCCACAGGTCTGGGGTTCTATTAATGGGCTGCGCAAGGTCGACTCTGGCTTTCATCCCCGCTACATTGGGTCGATAAATGAGAACCAAGCTTGCTTCGGGTCTTAAACACTGAAGGTCTCTCTTCAGACAGACCACCAAATCGGGACATCTGTTCATGCACCTCAGCGTCCAATGGTCACGTGTATTATGATGGGCACAGTAGTTCCTGGCCCTCATGGATTGTTGTGCTTCTGAGTTTAAGTCTTAAGTTTGAGGATTAACCTCACTTTGGGGATACCCCTTAGATAAACATGTATTTCCACTCATTTGCAATTAAACATTTTTCTTTCAATTACGTTTATTTCAGAAAGAAGTTTGATTTTTCAAATGTATTTGCTTAATAACATGTATAGTTGTGTATTATATTAAAAATTTGATCAATCCAAAATTACATGTTTTTAGCTCCTCTAAAAGCTTTTAGGATTTTACAACTGATCTTACAATTCATATACGTTTTATAGTAGTATATTTAAAAATGATAAAGACATTTTTACGACTGTGTGAGCTGTTATGACTCGTTTATAAATATAAAAAATTGCATTTTGCTACAGTTTTTAAAATGTACAAAAATAAGTGGAGAAATAGATACTTACATATTATGAATATTTTTGACTGCAGTAAGATATATTTATATTTCAGTTTCTTTACAATTTGAATAGAAGTTGTAAGCCATTTTGCGAATAGTTTGATATTGAGTATAAACCCATAGGCTGTTTAATATTGTAAAGTGTTTTACTTTGATACCAGCACACATTAAAATAAGGCTCATTTGCAGTTATATGATCAGCTTCAGTGATATTTAAATTTTCAAAAATAGTCTACACGTACGAAAACATTCTTTCACAACCGCACACCACATCTCTCTCATATTATATCTTCCCTACAGCAGGAAATATTTGTGTATACTGAAAAATTTAATACAGGATACATTTCCAAGTGTTAAATTTGTTTTTAAAATTTGGTATGAAGACATTGTGGAACTGTCGGTTAACTTCACTGAACAAAATTGTTTTAAGTGTACTGTTTTGAAAGACAAAATTAATAAGGGAGAACTTTTCTCACAATAGAATTTGTAATGACTGAATTGTGTGAAAATGTAGTTATCGATGTGTGGCATTTTTCCTTGTAATAAAAGAAACAGAAAGATAAGAAATTTAACTTGAGTAGAAAATGGTTAGAAGTACAGTCATGCGCATTTGAAGTATTCATTTTTGAATATGAGAGTAAGAAAACGCGCTCACTTTCCTGTTTTTGAAAAAAGTTATGAGGTAAAAAGAGTAAAGGCCCTATCTTTTTTTAAAAAAACAATAAGACAATAAATGGTGCATATTTATAAAATAAAACATCTTTCTCTATTCAATTATATTTTTAATTTAGAATAACATAAAAATGATTTCAATATACTTTTAATTGATTTAAATTTAAATCATATAAATGATATTTTTATGTTAACTGAATATTTTTCGGAAAAAATCTAAATTTTCATTCCTAGCGCTCTCCTTTTCGAACTCCTTGTATTAAATAAAAATATCTTTTCTACATCGGTATTTGTGATGGACATAACACACATTCAGTCAATAATTTTTAATTTTAATGGGGGATATACAGCAAGTTGAGTATTTCAAATGGGTGAGTACTGCTATATTTCTTGAGTTGTAACCTTCGCACATTGTGTTAGAAAATTTTGATTTAAATGTTATTTACGAATTTTGAGATACTTAGTGTTTTTTCTTGAAGGGGAACAGTGTTATTTTGTTTCTAGAGAATTGTGAATATGAGTATTGTGTGCAATTTCAGATTAAGATTTATTGTGTTTTAAGTTTCTTGACAGATTTTGATTACCTTCTAGTATTAAATTTTTCTTTGTGTATTTCTGTGTGTGCATGGGACCAGTGTTATTGTATTACTAGAGAATTATAAATATAGTGCAAAATTTAATGTAAAATTTATTTGATATTGTTTGAAGATGACTTCCTTGGTAAAAGGAAAAAGCAAGATATGTGTTGCAACTTGCTAAGGAATTAGGAATAAATGCCACTTCAAGTATGCCTGTCCCTAGCATAAAAATTGCGATCACTAAAGTGAGGGTTATGAAGAGGAATTTGCTTAAAATCTATATGAGACTATTATTGCAGAAAATATAAGATTGGAGGAGTTAGAAAGGGAAGAAAAAATGAGATTGGAGGAGTTAGAAAGGGAGCACGCAATGAAAGAGAAAGAATTACAACTGAAATTTGATTTAGAAAGGTTTAAACTAGTCCAATTTAAAAAAAAGCGCCAATTCCAATATGAAAGATCATTGCTTAGATAATTGGGCAAAAACCTTGAATCGGCTATACAAATAGCAGAAACTTTTGCCAATGTTGAGCAGGTCAGAAAGGTTAATTCGAGACCCACGGAGGGAGTTTGGGATTGATAAAAGTTTGACAATCTCCGGGATAAAGAGAAAGAAAATAGATTCGGGAAAACTTCCCCTAAATCAATATCTTCTCATCCGGAGAGCACTAGAGAGAGAATTTTCGAAAGAAGCGTGATACAGAAATGTTATCATTGCAATATGCCCGGACATATAATAGACGTTTGCCCTAAATAAATAAAAAACAAAACGATTTCTCTCAATAATATTGAAGGAAATGAAAACTCGGATTTTATTAATTCATATATAACAAAAGGCTCCGGGAATGGTCAAGAAATAGATATTCTTCGGGATATGGAAGCAACAATAGATTAAGTATGCGAGAAATACCTAAATTCTTCTTCTCTTTCCGATGAAAATGTCTGGGTGAAACAACCGTAAAACCCAGAATTGGTTTGTTTACATTTGGCGGTCATGGAAATTTCTGGAAATTTCGGTACCGTACGAACTAAAGCAGTGGTTTGTGGAAATCGTTTAGACCAGTATTTCCCAATCTTTTTTGTGCCATGCCCCACTTTAACATTTCTAAAGTTTGTATGCCCCCCCTCCCCCATGTAACATACATAATATTTAATATTAAAACATTGATTTGTTTACTTAAGAAACATAAATGATGGATTCTAGGAATAAATCACTATCAAATTGTTAACAAAACACAGTAAGTACAATTTCAAAATATATAATGAAAAACAGAAATTAAAATTCAAAATAATTTTAATAATGATTTTTCCATATTAATTTGTCATTTTAATTTAGTGAGATCCTTGCGCTTGATGCTTGCTGCAGATAGATTTTATATTTGATTCCAATTTGGTTAGCTTAAGTCTCAAATCCCCACGTTGTGTTATATCCAGCCGATTTCTTTTTTTTATCAGTAATTCATTTACAGCACTAAATCCACATTTAGCCAAAAATGAAGATGGAAAAGGTTATTAATAGCTTTCTTGCGCATTTGGTTGAGTTTGGGTATTTGATTTCCGTTTCCTCACAAAGCCATGCCATCGCTCCTTTTATACTAAATAAAGTTTTAACTGAGTCATCATTTTGAAATTCGGTGAGTTCTGCTTGGTACTGGATATTTAATATATCAGACAAATCCACTAACATTGGCTGCATCATCCATGTTGGGAAATCAATTTGTTTTAAATCTAAAAATCTTTCTTTAAAATTGGCCGATAAATTATTCAAATGATTTACAATAACAAGTAAAGCGGTATCAGTTACTTCACATTTTTTGAGCCAGTGGAACTGTTCAAAGTTTTTGTTGTTAATATGTTTCTGACATAACTCGATATTGGTAATGAAACCAAATATCTTCGCTTTTGCATTGACAAGAGTTTTATTTGTTCCTTGAAGTTGCTTATTTAATATGTTTAGTTTTTCAAAGATATCGGCTAAACAACTCACAAATGCTTTACCATTGATTTATAATAGGTGTTTCATTTCTGGTTTGTCGTTCAAAAAAATCACAAAGAGTTTCAAACAGTTACATAAATCTTTTCAAGCAGTTTACTTTAGATAACCACCTTACTTCTGTATGAAGTAAAAGTCTCACATGGTCTTCATTTTGTTCTTCACAAAATAGCTTGAAAAGACGCTCACATTTGGCACTAGCTTTAATAACATTAACACATTTTATTACAGTGTGTAGTACTTCGTTTAGAACAGGCGAGATCTTTTAGCTACCAAGTTTTGCCTATGAATAACACAATGCACAAGAATCATTTCTGGATTCACATCTTTCATCAATTTTAAGCAGCCATTTTTTTGCCCATCATATTAGGAGGACCATCTGCAGCACAAGATGTTATATTTTTCATTGGTTTTTTAGCTTATTAAATATATCCTTGGAGGTAGGGGTGCCTTCTAATCTTTGACAGAAAAACATTTCTTCTGCAAAATGCCCTTTATCAATATATCTTACTTAAGTTATCAATACAGCCACACACTATCTTTCAAAGTTTATTTATCTATTTGCACTGAGAATTTTCTTGTTTTCAGCTTTTCAACAAGTTGTTTTTCAATATCTCTTCGCCCATTTCATCTATCCTCCTGCTAACAGTATTTTTACTGAGTGGCATAGCTTTTAAATCTTTGTCATCGTTTTCAAGAACCGTTTTGAGGAAAGCTCTGATATTGAGGGTTTTATTAAATTCTCTCCTATAGTGTGTGATTTTTTCCAGTTTTAGCGATCAATGAAGAAATTTGATAACTAGCTTCAAGAACTCGATTATTAGTTGAAGTATGGGCAGTAAATAGTGATTTTATTGTTGTTCTTTTTTCAAAGTTTTCCTTCAATGTTATAAAGTAACTCAAATCTGAATTAATATGAGCACTATGTTTCGCCTTCAAATGCGCCTCAAGACGACCTCGTTTCATTGATTCGCTACTCAAGAATTGCTGGCATAAAAGACAAAAAGGAATCCGTTCATCTTGAACAGCAGTTATGAACCCAAATTTTAAATATTACTCCGAATATTGATGAGTTTTTTTCTTGCTTGCACTACTCATTTTACTATGGGCTATAAGAAATAAAAATAAAATCAATTAAAAATAATATTAAAATATGTGTTAAATTTAATTCACTGGGACATAGAGCAAAAGTATATTAAAAATGCATATTTATTTAAATGTATATAACACATTTACTACACTGCCACCGCAAATCAAAAGGTATTTTTTTTTATTTGAAAAAATTATCTGGAAAGTTACACTTCTAAAATTAAAATAATTAAAAATTCTTACCAAAATTATATCTGTACAATAAATATGTATATTTATAAAAACAACGAGCTTCTACTACAGTTTTGACGAATTCTTATTTCAGATTAAGACCAACAGAATGATGTAAAACACTATATGTGTTGCGATAGGCCAATTAAGGGCAAACAACTGCGCTGTTTAGCAAATTTCTTGACTGGCCGGGGCTATGTCCCTCTCCCGGTAAACGGCACACTCCGTGGTGAACCCTGGACGAAACCAATCACCCAGTTGATATTTTGGTCTCGTCGAACGAAATTATGCATAATGATTATTTAAGAATTTGCTTTTTTTGATAAATTCGGCACCGATATCTAGCATTGCATTTAAATGGCCCGGAGCAGAAGGGTTAGTGTTGTGTCGTATCCATTTTTGAATCCCCCCCTGCGGAACGCCCGCACCCCCTCTGTGGGTCGTGGGCCCCACGTTGAGAAACACTGGTTTAGACCAACAGGGTCGGTTTTTGCTCGGAAATAAAACGGCGGAGCTAATAAAAGAAAATTTAGGCTTTAATTTCCTTCCCTTTGAGATAATCAATGCTGTCGAGACAAGGCCTCAAACCAGATCGGCTAGAAAAGGAAGAAAGGTAAATAGACGTAGTAATAGGAAGGAGGAAGAAGAGATTATAATTGTTTCTTCGGATGCTGAGAGTCAAATTTTAATACCTGCACTACAGGAATATGTTCCGGAATTAGCACAGCTAAAGGTTACTCGACAGGATTTAATCGAAGCTAAAAAAAGCGAGGAGGTTAAATCTTAATACAAAGAAGCAGTCAGTCAAGTGCAGGCTGCAAATAAGGTTTATTGTCTAAAAAATGGATTACTGGTCAAAAATCACGGAGATAAGTTAGGTAACGCGGTTAAATTAATAGTAGTGCCGGAAGGGTTACGCGACCCAATTAAATCGTTGTGTCATGAAGGAAACAAAACCGCTGAGTTAATAAAAAAGAAGTCAGGCTATATATAATTTTTTCCCAAATAACGTTTGGGGAACAAGTTCTCAAACTGAGATGAATAAAACTAAGGGTACGAAGAGGGGGGAAGAGTCCATAAATAAATTGGAGGAGACCCAAAGAAAAGGGAAAAATTCGTAAGATTATGATAATGAAAAACTTAAAGATGTAAGTTTATTAATCACCGATGGGACTCATAGAATTAACAAGAGTCAAATCTTGGAGGATCCCGATTTTTTAAGCAACTCCATAGGTTGTGATTTCGTGGATGTATCCCAGATTAGCGGAAAAAGCAAAAACCAGCATAACTGTCAAGTATATATATGTACATCAGTTGCACGAGTTACTTGATAAAATTTCTAAGTGTTTTTCAAACACAACCCAGTGTCAACTAATTTGGTAGAGGTATTAAAATGGTACATTGGTCACAACAATGCGGATAGTCTCAAAAGATCCGGGGAAGATTATTGGTAATTGTTGTTAATAATGTTTTCTTGCTAAGGATTAGTAATTGCTGTTAAAGTCACTAATATGAACAAATAATGCTACGGACTTTGCTCAGCATACCTAGGCGTTGTATGGCCTGTATTGCATCGTCCGGGACACATACTCCGTATTAACCATCATACTAACCATGTTATACTGTTTTTTGTAAATAGGTTCTTTTTTGAAATTTGCTCCAGGGAGTAAAAATCGCAATTTTTATTAATTATGTCAAACATATAACATCTTTTTTGCTCTTTACCTTTTGTTTAATAAATAGACTTTACAAATAAGTCAAATTTGTTTTGTTTCTGTCTCTTTCTTTGCATGAACTTCATTATCCTTAATTTATGGACATGAGTGTACATTACGCAAAGGGCATATTACAAACAATATTTTATGTGTAAGATTGTACACTTAGCATATGATGTCAACATGTTGTTAGTATAATTTTTAATAGGTATTGTGATATAAGTGTTTATATTTTTATTTAACCCTTTATCTACCGACGGTACTTATAAGTATCTTTCACTTTAAAATTACATAGAATAACTATTTTTATGAATACTCTTGACGGTACTTAGCAGGAATATTCTTTTAAATCCACTCTTCCAAGATATATGGCCGCACGAGTTCTATAATAAGTATTTTAGTGGAGATGGCGAATAGTTTTATAGCAGAAATTGCGTATTCAGCTGACGGCGTTTTCCGAGGAATGCGAACATTATTATTTTTCTCCCGAAAAAATAGTTTATGTCAAAATTGAAGTGTCTTATGTTTTTGTATGTTAATAAAGACCTTAGAAAACGATTTGACTATTTATTTTAAGTGAACTGTGTATATAATTAATTTTACAGAGGAATATCTTTAATTAATTTACTAGTTCTAACGGATTAAATTTCTCAAAGTGGAGTATTTTGTTTATATATATCCCTTAATTTTCAATGTAGTGATCCAAAAAAAATATTTTCGATCCAAAATAATAGTTAATGTCAAAAGGCAAGTGTCTTATTTTTTTTGTATGTTAATGAATATCATAGAAAACGATTTGACTATTTATTTTAAGTGAATAGTAAGTATAATTAATTTCACAGCTGAATATCTTTAATTAGTTAATTTGCTCTAACTAATTAAATTTTCTAAAGATTAGTATTTTGCTTATGTATTTGCTTTAGTATTTTGCCCTTAATTTTCAATGTAGTGGTTAAAAAAATATTGCATGAATTTGTGTAAGTTCCCTAGCAAGAGCACTCACTCACTAGTGATAAGCATTTCCAATATTAGTTCAGCGCTTTTTTAAATAATCTAAATTGCAACTCAGAAATATTGTGGTACGGGATGAAGTGATGTGTCGGTAATCTGTCAGTCGTCACCATCATTCTACGTAAATTTTTCTCAACGAAAAATTCTGTAAGAGAGGGCGCAGCTGTAACGTTTTCGTCGCCCAGCTGTGATCGGTTTCTTTGTGGAAATAATCACCACACGTGAAAAGACACCTGTGCAGCTTTGAATTATTGCGTAGTACTATCTTGTATCACCCGTTGACCTTTGACATCACGAAGGACCCTTTTCCCGTCACTAGCGGGATGTAACAGATGCTAAAAAGCGCCGGCCCTACGATCTCCGAAAAGAGGGAGGTAGAACCAGACAGAGATGCTTTGAAGCTTCAAATGAGCGGTTGCCGAAAGGGAACCCTCCTCTCACAAACCACTGTTTTGAACTCTAATAATCTTTTAATAAGTTAAAAAAATTCAATGTATAATCTGTAAACAATAGCTGTGACGTAGATAAAATAAATATTTAAATTATTCAATATCACGTTACTGTTACTAATCTCAAACGTCACACCCTGACACTAAAATGAACTAATTGAAGATATATTTGTTTCCTGGGATCATGTAATATCGACAGTTATTGCAGCATAACGTTTTTTGCATTGCAAATATTTTCATTTTATTTTTTGTATTGAATTCAGTAATAAATTTTCTTTAAAAAATGATATAAATACTTTGCATTTTGTACAACGTAAAATTTTCTATAAACATACAAACTTAAAAAACATAACAATTTTAAAAAGTGTCCACAATTTTGGCCATCAGTGTATATATACATACAATCATGGACAAAAAATTAGCGCTGCAAGAAGGAGTCGTCAAAAGGAAACGAAATTTTACATAAGTAATGATTACTTTGATATAAGTAAATGATTAGAAAATCAAAGAAAAAGGATCATTTATTTCAAAGAAAAAGGCATAAGAACGGAAAATTTAATACCCTTTTGAACCTTCTCTAGCGGGAATGCATGATGCGATACAATCGGGCATTGAGGAATGCAAGTTCTATATGCTGTCTTGAGACATTTCGTTCCGTATTTGCTGTAACCTTGCCTCTAGTTCGTTCAAACTCGAGGGATGCCCAACTCGCCGTCCCAATAGATCCCAGATATGCTCGATTGGAGACAAATCTGGGGATCTCGCAGGACAAGGAAGGATAGTAACAGTGTGGAGACAGTCTTGTGACACCTCTTCCGTGTGAGGCCGAGCATTGTCATGTTTAACGATGGCTAATGGAGCCGCTGCATGAGTGGCAACACATGTGGTTGCAGGATGTCATAAACATACCACTGGGCTGTCATGGTGCCACGGATCAATACTAGGGGTGACCGCGTGTTGTAGGCAATGACACCCCATACCATCACACGAGCTTTGGGATTGGTGTGTCGCTGTAAAGCAAAGGCAGGATTGAGGCTTCACCACGGGGTCTCCACACACAACACGATTTTCATCACTGCTGAGATTGAATCTGGATTCAAGACGACTAAAAACGAGCTTGTTTCAATGCGCTGCAGTCCAGTTTCCTCGTGTGGGCACCACTCGAAACGGAGGCGTTGATGGGTGGGCGTCAAGGGCAGCTCACGTAGTGGGCACCTCTATCCGAAATGTTCTTCAGCCGGGCGCCTTACTATGGTTCGAGAAGACACAGGGCCCTTAGTGAAGGTGCAGGATGGCAATCGATGAAGCAGTTGGCTGTACGCGTGCATTTCTTACGTTATGGCGGTCTTCTCGAGTACTGATTTGTCGAAAGCGTCCTGAGTCTGGTTTTCGTGTAAATGACTTCTCACGGATCCACTGGTCCCAACACCTCCTCTCAACACAATCAGAGCGGTCTAATTGACGAGATACTCGCCTAGCTGACAACCTAGCTTCCATCATGTCGATGATTCTCCCCCTCTCAAACTGATGGAATGGCATGTCGACCTCAGGCAGTAGTGCACACAGGAATTTTTCAAGGGGGGAACGGAGTCCGGGGTCAAAAGTTCACCATTCTTGTATCATGATCCTTTTGATTTTGTCGATTTTCAGGAACAAAACACAGTAAAAAACTAATTATTGAATGAATAATTAGCATTAATTAATAAAATTAATCATTAATAACAAATACTTAATTGAATTTTACGTACTATATACTAAAAATTATAATCAATCGGAAAAAAATCAAGTGCATTGGGGAGGGGCTGTCCGGACCCCCCCCCTTGTGTGCACCACTGACCTCAGCTCTTCCTTTGTAGATTATTCAGCGCACTCAAGCAAATTTTGGTTACCTGTTTTATACTCCACGGAGAACGACGTTAAACGCCCTCTATCGGCTATACGTAATGCGCAATCACGCTGAATTTCTAATCTTTTGCATATCTCCCCGACATGTACCTTCATGCCAAGTTTCGTTATGATCCCGCAATTATTTCTTTGTGAAATAATTTTTTTTGTCCATGAGTGTATCTTTATATATAAATATCTTCTGTATGTGTGTATATGTGTGACTAAACTCCTAAACGGCAGGACCGATTTTGATGAATTTTTTGTGTGGGTTCAAGTGGGTTCGAGAATGATTTAATTTCACAATTCGGTCAGATATCGCAATTATTTAAAAAGATATTAAATAAAAACATTCACCTTAGTATTCACCTGCATTGTTGTAACAATGTTATTGTTATAAAAATGACGTAATTGGGCGTCGAAAATCGATTTTTAGCCAAACTGGCCAAACCGGGTCTTAATTGTTAGAAAAATACAGAAGAATCGTGCTTTTGCGCGTTTTTAATTAATATCTTTTCAAATAATCTTTATATGTATAATTCTTCTGTGCGTATGTATGTGATTGAACTCCTTCTAAACGGTGTAACGGCGTGGCACATAGGAGGCTTGACACATAGTACACGATAGACTAGAAAGAGGGAGCTGCTGTGAACTGTTCTGGCTTTTGAGCGGGAAGGAGAGACGAAGAAGAGAGGGTCTCGAACAAAAGAATGGACGAAGCTGCCTGTAGTTCTCGATGTGACTTTTACTTGTAAATGAAATTATTAATGTAGTGATGTGTTTTGAAGGAAATAATAAAAACGGTAAATCCGGTTAATTAGAGCTGATTAATTCAACTACAAGACGATCTTACAACGGCTCGACCGATTTTGATGACATTTTTTGTGTGGGTTCAAGTGGATTCGAGAATGATTTAAATTTACAATTCGGTCTGATATCGCAATTAGTTAAAAATGTGCCAAAATTAAGTAAGGGCGCGGGATTGTTCATAAAAAAATCATGGGCAATATTCTTGAGGCCCCTATTTTGAGTGCCAAACTTCAAGGTGAAGTTGTACTTCTAGCATAGATCCCAATGATTCTTTCAGACTCACCTACCCATTCAAATGCTTGCAATTTCCAATTCGCTTGGCATTTGCTATGACCATTAATAAGTCACAAGGTCAAACAATGACAATTTGTGGCTTAGATTTAGAAAACCCTTGCTTTTCGCACGGCCAATTAAGTGTAGCATGTCCGAGGTTTGGCAAACCATCGAATTTGTTTGCTTATGCCCCTCAAGAATTAACCAAAAAATATTGTACATTTTGTGGCATTACGATAAATTTATTTTTTGCGCATTAAAAAATATACCTGTTATAAAAATAACTCGAGTTTTATCTTTTTTACCCATTAATCAAAACAATTTCAAGTTTCTATTCAGAATAGGTTCTATATTCAATTTAGTTCATAGTAAATACATACTCACATCCAATCGATAGTTTGAATTGTGGTAACTGTACATGTGATGATGTCAGGTATTGTAATATAACTTTCTTTATAAAAAATTTCATCAAAACGGTTCAGATTTTTACAACTTACTCGAAAAAGTTTGCAATTTTCAGATTTAAGATGTGTCTACTGGACAACGTCTGTCGGGACCGCTAGTATGTATATAAAATAATGAATGTGAGCTTTAGCATGTACGGAAAGTGATTCTAAGCTACTGAAGAAACAGTATCATGTACATCCAATCATACTTGGCGGGGATTTCAATATTGATTTCGTTAATGATGAAGGATTGCGATTAGTACAACTTTTAAAATCATAGCTTAATTTGGATTTTGTTTGGATAGAGCACTGGGGATGACTAGGTATGGTACAACCATTGATGCGACGTTTTCCTGATTCGTAAATCATGTATTTACCTACGTTCACGTATCATACTTAAATTGCCACAAGCATCTTGTCACAGTGATTATAATAATGACGAGATTATTAAAATGTAATTAATACTCTAAGTGATATTAATATTGAAGTAAATCAACCTTCTTAACAATTTCCTCATATACTATGTGAGTAACATATATTTATGTAACATAATTGATGTATATTATATATATATTATTTTTCCGAGTCAATATGAAAAATGTAATAGGATAAATAATATTACTTTCAGATATATTCTCTTATAATACTTTCAGTATTATATGAAATGCATTTATTTTCCCTGTTTGCCTACTATATAATCAAAGACAACCGTGCTTAAGGAGTAAACTTCAGTCGTACGTCGGAGCCGATACACACAGTTTTTTTTAAAAAAATCTTTGGTATCAAAGTATCCTTTAGATATTAATATGAAATTCTGCTATATTTTGTATTGATTTCTATGAAATGATCAATTGCCTCCACAATTTAATATAATACTATTCGTTCTATCCAAACATTTTAGTTATGCCTGAGAGAGAATCCTTTATTACCTAAGTCGTGGGCCTCACCATATCAGTAATCAAAAGTTTATGTACAACGCATTTTTCGAAGCTCGCCATTGAAAATGGCAGCAAGAATAAATTTAATTATTTATATGAATGATAATCATGTCCTTTAAGAAAACTTATATAGAATAACGTTCCTATGTTGTTAGCGAAAAGTTTCTGTGATTTATGTCCTTTATTAAGGGCACGCACATTTGGAACATTTTCTTTAGTTTTATTGGATTTTTTCTCAAATTTTCTAAGAAAAATTGAAAAGTCCCTGAAAGTAGGTAAGTATATTTTCTCTTAATTAAATTATTTACTGGAATTGTGATTTTTTTCGTGTATAGTAAAAATAACTATAAAATAAATTATAGTTTTAAAATAAACTAAAAGCTTTTATAGTGAATCGAACTAAAAAGAAAAAAAAATATTACTTAAAAGTAACATATACAAAATTTAATACTTATCTTGTTAATTTGTACGGTTTATAATTATGATCGTATTGTACCTTTAGCGCAAAAGTGCATTACTATTGCATTCAATACATTATTCTTTTTAGGGGGGCGCGATAAAAATTATGATTGAAAATTGGGTCGCCAGTAGTGAAAGTTTGAGAACCACTGCATTAAGATGAAAAAAATTCAAATTAATGAGATGGATGAATTTGCTTTTGTTGAACAAGCAAATTGATATTGGATTCAATAGACGAGGTTGCAATACTTAATGCATTTTCAAGATGATTTTTAGTGATCTTTGTCCTATTTTTGTTTTTTGTAAGCTTCATTCTTGAAAATAATTGTTCACAAATATAGGTACAGCCAAAAGTTGAAGAAATTAATAAAGCATGTTTGTGAAAGTTAGTATATTTTTGCAGGGTAGGTAATTTTTATAAAAATCCAGTAAAGAAACATTCTTAAAGTTAAATTCAACTGAAACATTCTTAAATTTTTCTTTCAGTTGAATTTAACTTTGTAGTTCAATGCATTCCATTTTATAATTTGAAAGTAATTTATTTATTTCTAGAGAAAATAGAGTAGAAAATATGTTGAAATACTCTTCATTTTTTCGAAAATCTTGAAATCTACTTTCAAACTCTTGAATTAAATCAAAAATTAATGAGGCATATTTTGTATACTTTGTGCAAATCACAGGCTAAAGTACTGAAATGTGTCAAATCTCTTACTTTTATTTGATTGTGCCAAAATTTCAACTTTCTTTCTTACGCTGTTATTGCTTGGAACATATTATAAATAAATTGATTTTTTCATTGAAGTCTCAAATTTAAATCCTTCAAATGTTCTCTTAAGTCTACAAAAAAAAGCTAAATCTCTAAATCCAATCTTCGTCTTCAAATTCAGTCACAGATTCCCCTTTTGTTTTGATAAATATTCGTATTTCAGTTTTCAAATCGTAAAATCTTTTGAGCATTTTCCCCTTACTGAGCCATCTTACCTCTGTATAATAATTAACATCTGTAAATTCAGTACCCATTTTACCTTAAGAATTTCTTAAAATTTTCTATAATCACTTCTTTTTGCTCTTGTAAAGTTAATGGTTTTTATAATAACGCTTATAATATGCGTTCCATTTTTAAAATTTTTCCACAAAAATTGTCCTGATGTAAATAACAATGATATGAAATCAAGATCGTATTGTCGGCAGCGACGGCTTCATTATTAACCTTTTTAATGAGTTCCCCATTTTTACCAACCATGGCAGGGCCACCATCATTATGGTAATTGATAAATTTTTCTTAAATAAAGAAAACCTTTTCATCGTCGTTTTTAATGCATCGAACAAATCTACACTTATTTGTATATTTTAACGATACTTAAGTAACCCTTTCTTCCGTGATATTATAATGTGTTCATCGAATCTTCCTATAAAAATCGTCAATTGTGCGCGTAAAACGTGTACATTTAAATGTTTTCATAATTTGCGTGTGGGCTACATTTTCAAGGCTTTTGGGCCACACTTTAGACAAGCATGTTGTAAAGTATGTCTGTGTTAAATTTATGCAAATCTAAGTGTCACATTCAATAAGAAACTGTTCAATGCACATTTTCTCCAAATTTCTTGTTTCTATATGTTCCTTCATTTTCAAATTAGACACATTAAACATGTTGTACCTTAACTTTTGGAGGGCAGTGTACTTGATGTACTTAGAAACTATCTAATGTCTTCAATAGTAATAATTTCTGAACAGGATTATCCCCAGCCACCGTTGTAGCGGATATGTGAATTTAACTTTCATTCCGAACACTTTATAGATGTAGCAAAATTTCTAGCAGGTAAAATTATTTTGCTGCAATTATTTCACTATTTTCTCTCTTCTGATGTTAAATTATTCTGTTTTCTTGAAATTAAGGCTTACAGTTATTTTACCTCTCAAACTGAGATTTTTGTAAATTGATCTAGTTTAAAAAAAACACTATTTTTTTATTTTTAGTACGTTCAGTTTGGTTTTTCTCTGAAACTTGTAGAAATTAAATCCAAATTTTATACGGTAACTATCGATATTTCCTTTTTCAATTTTGCGCTTAAGAATGAGGGGTTAGGAGCCCCTCAGTAATGTTTGAAAGTCTGCATAATTCAATTATACATAATAATATAATAATTCACGTTAATTTCATCTTTCAAGTTTTGAATTTGTTTTGATCCCGACCCTCTCGGACTTCGTGCAAACAAATATCTGTTAATTAGCTGTATAACGGGATATAGTTATAACTGTATCTCTTTAAAATTAAAACCTCAGCGTATTTAAATTAAAAATGACATAACGAACATTATTCGATTATCTGGACAATCTTTGTATAACAAGCTGAGGTTCTAAGGAAAATTGGTCCACCGCTGCTTTCTTTGTAATGCGGCTACTCTAAGTGTTGTCCAAGTTTTTATGTGTGTGTGTCCTTGCAAATATAAATGTTGAATGCTACTTAAGAAGATGTTTCCTTATACAAAACGCCTCCTCCACTCCAACAACCACAACCTGCTAATGGAAATAATAAATAAGTACACTCATGTCCATAAATTAAGGATAATGAAGTTCAGGCAAAGAAAGAGACCGAAGCAAAACAAATTTGACTTATTTGTAAAGGCTATTTATTAAACAAAAGGTAAAGAGCGAAAAAGATGCTATATGTTTAACATAATTAATAAAAATTGCGATTTTTACTCTCTGGAGCAAATTTCAAAAAAGAACCTATTTACAAAAAACAGTATAACATGGTTAGTATGATGGTTTATTACGGAGTATGTGTCCCGGACGATGCAATACAGGCCTTACAACGCCTAGGCATGCTGAGTATCAAATTATCAATCTGATCTTGGGGAATATTACACCACTCATCAAGCAATGCCCTCCGAAGTTCCGGTAGACAGGTGGGAGGGGGTTGACGGACTGCAATTCGTCGGCCAAGCATATCCCACATATGCTCTATTGGATTCAAGTCCGGTGAGTATGCTGGCCAATCCGTACGGGTGATATCCTCCGATTGAAGGCATTCGTCTACAATGTTTGCACGGTGAGGACGGGCGTTGTCATCCATAAACAGAAAT
Organism: Trichonephila clavipes; assembly: GCA_019973935.1. Taxonomy (NCBI): domain Eukaryota; kingdom Metazoa; phylum Arthropoda; class Arachnida; order Araneae; family Nephilidae; genus Trichonephila; species Trichonephila clavipes. The sequence continues at coordinate 212,335 of BMAU01013960.1, forward strand.
TCAGCACCCATGGAGCCCCGAAACAAACATACATGTTGCTCCAGAATGACATCCCGATAGATGTGGCCTGTCATCGTTACACTCTGAACATGCAGGTCAGTTCTGGAACCACAAGAATAATTCCTCCCCAAACGAGCCATCCTGCACCACCGTAACGGTGTCGTTCAATGGTGTTCTCTTGGTGCTAACGGGTACGTGGCGCTCTCCATATTAAAGTCCTGCGAGAATCAGACTGCAAACTAAACCTGGACTCGTCGGAAAACATCACACAAGACATTGTTGGGGTGTCCACAATGCATGCTCTCTACTCCAGGTTAATCGCAGGCGACAGTGATTTGCGGTAAATGGAACACATATGACAGCCCTACGAGCATATAGACCAATGTGTCCTAAGCGTCTGTACATGGTCTGCCTTGAAACTGTGGTACCGGTAGTTGAAGAGAGCTGACGAGACAGGTCTGATGCTGCGCTCCGTCTGTTTCTTTGGGCAGTAACTGCAAAATATACCGGTCCTCATTCGGCGTTGTAACTCGGGGGCGACCTATGCTGTAACATCTACTCACATTACCATCGTCTTGGAATCGTTGCCAAAGCCTGGAAATGACACTCTGGACGATTTCAAGTTCCTCGGATACTTCCAGTTGGGTACGTCCACATTCCAGTCGTCCAATAATTCTACCACGTAAAAAATCATCCAAATGCTTCCTTTGTGTCATAACTATGCGGTTATTGCACTGAAAGGCTTTTAAAGCGCTTGTGAACAATTTTACTTCTTTGCCACCATTCCTTATATACCCCTCTCTTACACTCTCGTCATTGTGACGTACTATCCGCGCCATCTGGTGGTTTCCTGTAATATGCATATTCTTCTTCAAGATGTGTGTGATAATTCTACAGGTGAAATTTTTATTTTAGAGTTCAATTTCTGTGTGATTCTGAATTATCCTTAATTTATGGACATGAGTGTATATAAAACCTACCATCTCGTGAACTACGACACATATATATTCTGTGATAACAGAGCATTAAATTTACTTTCTTTTTTTTAACACTTTGCATAAATGGTTGTAAATCATAAGTAGATTAAATACAGATTTCATTTAAAGAAAACATTCGATGTAAGTATATTGTGTGCTAGATTTTGGATTAAATCTTGTATATTGTTCGTTTAATTAAGCAGATGATAATATTTCAAACATTTTAAAGCAGGGGTGTGTGCAGACTTTTACAGGGTACGGGCTACTTCTGATATATTTAAGGTGTTGCGGTCAACCTAGTGGCACAGTTGTGGCTATTTGGTATAAAAATTGTATGTTTTCTTTTATTAACATTTGTTTTCAACACATTGCACCTTTTTTTTAAAAACAATATGACAGATTACTATTTTTACAATAAAACGCAAGTAGCACTACAATTGTCAAGTTAAATGCTTGAAAAACTATGAGCGACTTCTAGACGGTGGACGTTTTCAATGCAGCTAGCAGAGAACATACTTGAACTGATGAATTTGAAACCAACCTATGTGTACTTGCATTTGTTCACTGCCAATACTCGCGCCATCACGGGAACATAACCCCGCGAAACCGCGCGATGTAAGATGATACTTAAATAGCCAATCTCGTGTAATCGCAGAAAGAACTGATCATAAGCATTAATTCTCTCCTTCAGTCGGCGTGTAGGGAAAAATTCAATTCTACGGCTGACATCGTAGTAATCGCTTTTTTTCTCCTGCAGTGGAAGTGAAAGTGTTATGTCATCGTTCATTTTAAATGATGGTACAAGTATCATCTATGAAATCTTATATCTTATGAAAAGCTGATTCACCAGTCTAGCTGGAGTCAGTGTTCCATAACTATATATTTTTTAGTATGCGTGTCTTAGATCTTAGTAAAGGCGGTCACATAAAAATGCCTTGGTGGACTACTGGTCGATCGCGATCGATTTAATACCAATCTCTGTTTTAAAGTATATTTCCCCGTATGTTTTAAATATTTGTACATAAAGTTGACTGCGAAGTATATTCTTAAATTTTTTAATTATTTTATCTTTAAATGTCTATCAATATATATGAGATATACACTGATGGACAAAAAAATTAGCGCACCAAGGAGTCGTCAAAATGAAACGAAATTTTACATATGTAATAATTACTTTGATATAAGTAAATGATTAGAAAATCAAAGAAAAAGGATAATTTATTTCAGAGAAATGGGCAAAGGAACGGAAGATTTAATACCATATTGAACCCCCTCTAGCGCGAATGCACGATGCGATATGATCGGGCATTGAGGCATACAAGTTCTGTATGATGTCTTGAGACATTTCGTTCCATATTTACTGTAACCTTGCCTCTGGCTCGTTCAAACTCTTGGGATGCACAACTCGCCGTCCCAAATGATCCTATATATGCTCGATGAGAGACAAATCTGGGGATCTCGCAGGACAAGGAAGGATAGTAACAGTGTGGAGACAGTCTTGTGACACCTCTTCCGTGTGAGGCCGAGCCTTGTCTTGTTGAAAAATGGCTCCTGGGAGCCATTGTGTGAGTGGCAACACATGTGGTTGCAGGATGTCATGGACATACCGCTGGGCTATCATGGTTCCACGGATCAATACTAGGGGTGATCGTGTATTCTAGGCAATGGCACCCCATGCCATCACACCAGCTGTGGGAGCGGTGTGTCGCTGTAAAGAAAAGGTAGGATTGAGGCGTTCACCACGGAGTCTCCACACTGCTGAGATTGTCACATTATCATCACTGCTGAGATTGAATCTGGATTCGTCGCTAAAGGCGACCTGGCTCCATTCTGCTGCAGTCCAGTTTCCTCGTGTGTGGCAACACTCCAAAAGGGTGGGTGGGCGTCAAGGGCAGCACACGTAATGGGCGCCGCGATCCGAAATGTCCTTCAGCCAGGCACTTTCGTATGGTTCGAGAAGACACAGGGGCCCCTAATGAAGGTGCTACTTGTGCCTAGATGGTCGCCGATGAAGAAGTTGGCTGTTCGAGTGCATTGCTTATGATATGGTGGTCTTCTCGACGACTGGTCTGTCGAGGGCGTTCTGAGCTTGGTTTTCGTGTAAATGACATCTCTCGGATCCACTGGTCCCATCACCTCCTCACAACAAAATCAGAGCGGCTTAATTGACGAGATAATCGCCTAGCTTACCACCCAGCTTCCATCATGCCGAGTGGCCGCGGTAGCCGAGTGGTATGGGTATCGGACTGTGGCTTGCTTTGTCACGGGTTCGAGCCCAGTACCACTAAAGACCCGCCGTGTAGGGCAGCGATGCACGTTAAATCTGTCGAGAGCTGAAACGTCCTCCCGTTGGTGTGGTGTGGTAGTTAGGAGAGGGGGGTGCCAGCTCAGGTGTCGTCCACGTCACTTGACCATGGTTCAAAATTACATGGGCCGTCACCAAAAGCCCTCGTGTAGCTGAACCGTGCGACGTTAATATTCAATCAATCAATCAATCCATCATGCCGATTATTCTCCTCCTCTCAAACTGTGACATCTGCTCATATTGTCTTCGAAAACGGCGTAATGGCATGTCTACCTAAGCTCCTACTATGTAAACGATTCAGCACACTCAAACAAGCTTTGGTTATCTGTTTTATACTCTACGGAGAATGACGTTACACGCCCTCTACAGGCTATGCGTGATGCGCAATCACGCTGCATTTCTAATTATTTGCATATCTCCCCTACATGTACCTTAATGTCAAGTTTCGTTATGATTCCGCAATTATTTCTTGGCGCACTAATTTTTTTATCCATGCGTATTTTGAAATCAGACTCAAAAATAGAAAACAATCAAAACATCTTAACACAAAGAAAATCAATAAACGACTTTATACTACAAAATGAAACAGAGTTTTTATTGCACCCAAACATCTCATGTTGTTCAAAACATCATACGTAACAGAAGCAATGTTAATTCTTATCTATTCATTGTCTTTCAGAAGCGATACAATAGTATACATCAATAGTTTTTTTCTATGTCAGATAATAGCGATGAATTAAATGCAGTCAAAATAAATCGGATAAGAGTAGAAGTAATTTACAACTGAGGTGAAATTTATAAAAAGTGAACATTTTTAATACAATAATTTTTTGCTTCAAACATTATTACAAAATACAAATGCACAGTATTTAATAATAATAGTAAAAAAATCTATCGTTTAAATATTCTATGACAGACCTCTTGGACGATATTTGAAACCGATGGAATCTATCTTATATGGGATTCGTTTAATCCCATTCATCAATTAAAAATCATTGTTAATAACTTATTTTAACTTGTTCATATTGAACTCAACTTTTTATTTTTAGTAATATATTTTCAGAAGTGGTAATAGTCAATGGGATGCAAATCCTTTAACTATTAATATAAAATTTGAAATTCAGTGTTTGGTACGACGAATATACGATGAATGACTATATAGAATTACATAAGTTGGTTAAGATGAATTACATTTTCAGTTTTCTAACATACATTTTTTAATGTTGCGAAATATTGTTAATTACTTTAAAATAATTGAAGTTTTAGTGAAACTACCTTGCTTCTTCCTAATTGCACTGAAATATAACCCTTTTTAATTTTCTGAATTTTTTATATCAGCATTTGATAAGCTTGAACACAGTCAGATGATTGAATGATCGTTTGACCTATTCTTAGAATTCTCAGTCCACTATAAAACTACAACTCTATTAACATTTTGAGAAATTAATATTACATGCCTTACTTAGAAAGAATATATAGTCTTTTTTTTTAGGAAGCTAGAGCCTAAAGGTTCTTAAATTGGACATTCTGTAACCTAAGGATTTAAGGAACAAGTAAGTAAAATATCTCTGAAAACTTTTTTATTTTTCCAAAATAAAAATGACGTTATAATACATACAAATTAAAAATGCATCCCAAAACAGGGATTTTTTAAAAAAAGGGTTTTATCATACAAGACTAGAAACTCAATCGCTGGTAAGGATAAGAAAACATAGGTTTTAATTTATGCCGTCAAGTAGTTTGAACGATAATCCTAATTTTTGTGTACAAACAGTTTCTTTTATGAGCTGAAATAATGGAATTCAAATGTAAAATATTCAGAGCATATGCAGGTTTTATTGTAGGAAAAAAATATTTTTTTCTGACTGTCCGAGTATGTGTTTTTAATTTGGACTGTCCGGGAAAAACTTCGGTTCAAACTTTTCTTTTTCAGTTAAACAATACAGATAATGAAAGACTTATCCCTAATAGTTTCAAAATGTTATTGTCTGAGTTTTGTCAAAATTTATTTAACAACATTTAATGACATATTTAAAGAAAACTTCTAAAAACTCAAGTACTGAATACATGTTATCATACAAACACTTTCATAAAATTAAATTTTATGACAAGGAAAAAGAAAAAGGGAAAAGAAAGAAAGAAAAAGACTTTTTAAACACCAGTGAAGTAGCATATATATTACTTATTAAGTTCTATAGTTAATTGCAGAGATTTTGAATCAAACAGGGGAAAAATAACATCAATCCCCCCCGAAAAAAATTACATTGATAATAATTATTATTTCATAACCATTTTATTTTTTCAAGTTTATAGGTGAAATTTTAAAAGATCAAAAATTGCATCGAATTATTTGTAATTCGGCCCTTGAATTAGTATACTATGTTGTATAATACAAATTTATGTACAGCAGTATAAGGGCGGAGATGGAATTTTATTTTGTGTTTAAGCATTACAAGCTACATACACTAATAATTTTTGCGAACTTTTTATACATTCTAACATCAAATAGTATTTCATTATTTAACGGGATTGTAAATATTTGAGATGGACGAATTAATGAATGCTTTTTTAGAAACAGTTCAGGTTTACATGAAGGTTTTTCTTTTTATGTAACAATAATAAACTACTCTTGAACAGAGATAAAATACAGAGCAATATGTGTAAGTTGAAAAAAAGAAACTAATCAAATATTTCATGAGGCGAGTTCTTAAATTAAAAATAAAATAGAAGACGTTCATGTACATTTTTTGTTTTTATATAACATAAGCTACAAAAATCTCCATAGTGTCAGTGTATCAATAAGTATTAGTATTCGGTAAAATATCAAATTTGATTAGCATTTTACAATTTTTAGACAAATTTTAAGCCTCAAGATTTACTTATGGAACATTGCGTGTGCTCATTATAATTCCTTCGCTAGCTATCAAAATGAATATTTAAAAACACATCGTTTTTCTGACAAAATACTAAGACATACTAAATTTAAAAATATTGAAAAAAAGAGCCTCTTAGAGAGGTTTTATTTCTATATAGCAACTCAGTAAATTTCGACTATTTTTATTAATGTTTTACAAGGAAGAACAATATTCAATATAATAAATTCGATAAAAATATTCTATTTTTATAACTAGCTTACATCTTAGATTTACTCAGCCGAGAAAGATTTTTCCGTGCACAAACTTATCAATTAATTTATACAATTTAACAACCACATATTAAAAAAACATTCCCCTCTATCAAGCAACATTACAACATCATATAAACAGAATAAATTTGTAGGTTGCATCATATATAATTACTTTAAGCGCAATTTTAAAGGACTGATAACATCATGGTACAGCCAAAAAAGTTTTCCATTACTAAACAATTATTACATAATGAAGATTAATAAATTCAATTCCAAAAATTCCATCTGCTTAACATACAGCAACAATAAGCCACTACTATAGACTAAACAAACAACAAGATTTTTCAAATGAATCGCCTTTTGAATCCAATAGTAGTACATCTATATCTTTTAAAATAGTAATCTATGTAAGTGAAAATGAGATGCCATATATTTTTAATATCTTAGCGTATACAACCATAGTGATTGTTCTTTCTTTCTGCACAATTACTGCAGTACATATTAAGAAGCTTTCAGTAGGTTTGCATATTTCTTCTTTTCGTATACAATATTTCCTTCCAAATGCATGAATTACAAAGAGATGATCATTACATTTACGCTGAGCATGAAAAACCTAAATGTCCATTCAAGGAACATAAATCAAAGGCTCGGTCGCCAGCAGTCAAGCAGAAGATGAGTTGGAAACACAAAAGTATCTCTAAAATAAACTAAGATGAAGAATTTTAGCATTTAAGTCACAAAGAAGCAGTTAGTATTCATCCAAAGTTTCTTTTTCTTCCTGCTAGAAGAAATATTTTCCAGAAAACTAGAACGCAATGTAGTTGTACGAAGATTTTTCTTGTCTTGTTCACCAATAATATCCAACTTTTTGGCTGAATTGCTGCCGAAAACATCTTCTACAAGACACATAAAGACAATCTCTATGTTACGGGAATGCGTCATTTTGTTGCTTTCCGATTGTTTTCACACCAACTGTTTATACAATGTGTTCAGTACCAGCAATCGATACAAACATACAATTTTCATGTATAACAGTGAAGATACAACGTTTTTCAGAATACTATATGAATATTCCGAAAACACAAATATTCTCACATATTTTGTATATTTTTTCAGAATTAAACATCTAGAAATATATCCAATGCAGTTTTTTGAGATTCAACTAACATTAGCATACTAAATACGGTTCTACTTGGAACTACAAAAATAAATTGATATGTAGAACTGAAAATATTAGACACCAGAATCGGTATTCGCAGTTAATAATTAATTGTGAGAACTTTAGTACTTGAGCTGCAATTGTGTGTGACGGACATATTCGTTATTCTACTGAATTGTTGACTGAATGAAAAAATTCAAAATTATAACGGCCAATTCTTTTTACCGTGGAATGAAACAAGTTCTATATTTTCAGTTGTATAGTGGTATTTCATTTCTTTCATTGGTCAATCATTCTTTCGAAAATCCTCTTATTTCATTGCAATTATAGAATCGAGCAGCTTGCAGAGCAGCAATTACTCGACCGATCTTTGGATTTCTGCCTCTGATCTAAAACAAAAATACAGTTATTAAAAAACACCTGTTACAAACTACAAGTAGAGAAATGTTATGAAAGAAAACATGAGAAAACTTAGTATTACTAAAAATTTAATGAATTGTATCATTACAAAAACCATTTTATAAAAAAACATATTAAAATTTGCAGTATATTTAAAATTTCCCTCTACAACATTTTAAAAAATACATAGAAATTATTACTTGAACTATAGAACCTCAATCCAAAATATAACCATTTCTGCATTCAATATTGTAAATATATATATGAGGAATAAAATAAAGTTAGGTTTGGTTTTAGTCGAACATATTATTAATACATGCCTGTATCTTTCAATGCGTTTAAATACAAATACTTATTTCAATGAGAAGAAAGCAAAATCTATTGTTAGTGATACTTCCTTTAAAATTTTTCTTTTTTTAACATAGATGACTACATGAAAATAAAAATCCATCTGTAAAAAAAAGTTATCGAGTCACGGAATCTATTTCCTTTGTCCAGTGATCTATAGACTAACACAGGGGTTGGCAACCCTTTTGCTGTGCCACACCAATAGGATTCAGCGAGTCACACAGTAGGACATTTTTGAAATAATTCCATTTCCGCGGTTAGAGAACAGAGGTCAATATATATATATATATATATATATATATATATATATATATATATATATATATATATATATATATATATATAATATAGATTTACAATTTTTAATATATATTAACTTTGTGCATCTCTTAAAGATATTTATAATAAACAGCATAAATAAAACAGCATAAAATATAACTACACAGCATAAAATATAACTATTTCTTCAATAAAAAAATATTATAAACTTGTACATATACTATGTTTTTTTTCTTATTAAAATAAGAAATATACAACATACAATATAAGTATTTCCTTTCATTATATTTAAATAAAAGATAAATAAAAATTTTGATGTGAACCTAGTACTTACACCGCTCTACTTTCATATCGCAAAATCAGGGATATAATTTGTGGCTATCAATTTGACATGATTTTGAGTATTCAATTGTTAAACAATTTTTTTGCGGACTCGAAATGTTTTACATATGAGGAAAGAATTTTTACTTAGATATGTAGAATCATTTCTATCTTCAAACAAATAAACCTCTCCAACAAAGGCATTCAATAATTTACAAAATAGCTTTAAATTCATCTTTAGAGTTATCTTTCAGATTTTTTCATAATTCTTTAAATGTTCATAATTCTGAAGATATTTGTCAAATAAGGTCCGTTACAAATTTATCAACAACTTCCATCCATTCAAAAATTGGCAAATTTGTTGAGAATTGCAGAGTGCCACTGAAAATTGTACCGCGTGCATTGGGCACGCGTGCCATAGGTTAGCATCCTCTGAACTAGCAGATGGTTAAATGGTTAGGAAAGAGTAAAAGCTCAAGAGTTTACAGATGGAATTTTTATGTAATCATTTGAATAAGCAACAAGTGAATTATCTTATATGGAAGAGTGTGTATCCAATATTATTTTCAATTGTCGTTATCTAAATTATGACGATATCGTTCCACCTTGCAAGTCTAAGAGGTACTCGCGTTAATACGGTAGATCAGAAAACGTCACCAAATGCTACGATATGAGAACAATAGAGAAAAGCCGCAATTGTTCAAATACAATAATTTTGTTCGGGCATTCTAGAAAAAAATACAAATAATTACATTGTACATAATTTGTAATATTCTTCTTTTACTTGTGGGGGAAAATGATTAAATTTGGTGTATAATTTCCACAGAAGAGAGCGTAAAAAGAGTATTTCCAAAAATACGGTCTAATATTTAAGTACCCGAAAGATTATGGAGTTTAGAAAAATGGCAAAAACAACAAACATCGCGGAACTGCGCGACGCCATTTCGCTTCGTGCTTATGCAAATTTATGTGTGGTCGTCTATATAAAAAAAAAAGACTCATTTGTCCCAATTTTGAATACAGCTACGGCGTTGTGATCCGAATAATACGTAGTTATTAGATATGTCGTTTATTTGAAGTGTACGTGTGTTTTGTCTAAGTACAGTATTTAATTCTTCTAAAATCAGGGGTAAGCATTAAGTCGTCAGCCAAGACATTTTGGAGAGATCGCCTGAAAATTAGCAGTTAGTAAATTTTCCCCGAAATATTCAAGATTTACTGACAGTATGCAGACTAGTCTTCTACTGACTGTAACTATTAGCACTAACGATGATGAAAAGGTTGTATCTTTTAATGTATTTTGAATTGTTTCGTGATAAATACGTCATTTGATACTTTTATGTTTGTGGCTGTTATTATTGTGTTTGTATCTTGCGTTTTTCTTTAAACGTGGTCTTAAAAGTGTAAGTTTATTTTATTGTAATATATAAGTAAGTACTTATTCCATATTTATTATTAAGGTAAATTAAAAGTAGCCCGTACCCTGGAAAAGTTTGCCCGTCCCTGTTCTAAATCTTAATTTACGAGGGCTATTTTTAAAGTAAGGTCCGTTGGCGTATATAGTTCCCACGTTCATGCGTGCGCCGCAATGAGTCTCTGCGTCAGTAACCAGCATCCTTTGTGAACATACTCACGCCATTTCCAGCTATGTAGCAGTCGTGTAAGATTCGCTGTGCGTCTTTAAAATGTTTAAGGTGATTGAATCGCCGCCAAGTATGAAATACGGTCTGATATCCATTTTTTCGACTACGAGAAACATGTCGGCTGAAGACTTTCATCGCCAGATAACAGAAGTTTATGGCGATGAGTGACAGCAGAGCTCGAAAACTGGTCAGGAAGTTTTAAGATGGACGAACAAACGTCCATGACGAAGAAGGCCCAGGCCGGCTCTCTGTAATCACGGATGATTTGTTGCAAGCAGTTGAAACAAAAATTCGTGAGAACAGGAAATTCACGATAACCACTCTTTCATTGGAATTTCTCGACGTTTCTCGGTCGGTGGTGTAGAAAGTTGTGATTGAAGATCTCATCTTTAAGAAATTGTGTTCTCAGTGGGTACTCAGACTACTTACCACGGAACACAAAAAGAAGAGGTTTGGCATTTTATTGGACTTTTTGATTCGTTACGGGGAAAAGGGGGATGACAAGTTAAGTCGAATCGTAACTGGAGATGAAACATGGGTATACCATATCACCCCGGAATCAAAGCAACAGTTGATGGAATGGCGACACCCATCCTCTCCCGTCAAGGTCAAATCCAAACAAACGCTGTCAAAGCGCAAGATTATGGCAACAGTGTTCTGGTACAGGCGCGGTGTTTTGCTGGTGGACCTTATGCCACAAGGAACAACTATCAATTCAGGTGCCTACTGCGCAACTCTACGGAAGCTCCGAAGATTGTTGCAAAACAAACGGCGCGGCATGCTGTCAAAAGGTGCTTTGCTTTTCCATGATAACGCAACGCCTCACACTTTTCGAACGACTTGGGAGTTAATCGAATCTTTTGACCAAAAGGTTTTGGACCATGCATCATACAGCCCACGACCTTGCTCATAGCGATTTCCACCTTTTCCGTTACCTCAAACACAGTCTTGGCGGAAAGCGTTTCAGTGACAACAAAGAAGTGAAAGTGGCCGTGAACTTTTAGCTATCCAACCAAGCGGCAGACTTCTTTGAAGAGGGTTTTCAAAACTTAGAACTAAGTTTTGAAAAACAAGTGCATTAATAAACTCGGCAACTATGTAGAAAAATAGGCAAAAGTATGTACAATCCCAAAATAAAGGTTTTTTGAAACAAAATATTGTCGTTATTTTGATTAAAACAAACGGACCTTACTTAAAAAACCTCCCTCGTATTTATGAGGAAGAAGCATGTGTGGTAATATGTTTCCGGACATGTGCGGAAACGATGAAATAATTTGACGATTCTTTTTAAATTGGCAAAATAGGTCGATGGTTTAAAACGTAAGTACCCCCCCCATGATATGTATTTTGCAACTATTCTAGTATACTTAATGATCTAGATAGTATATATTTTTTCTTTTGATGTGGTAACATGAGATTCCAAATAGAAATGCTTTTTTAGCGAGAAACGTTAAATCAAAGAAAGATTCAATAACTGAATTTAAATTACATCCCCCCAAAAAACAATCCTATTCCAATTAGTATCCTAAATATGAATGTTACACAAAATTTAACAGCAAGTCATAATATGAATAAATGGTAAGTGGTGTAGGACGTTTATACACACTTAACATTATTGTTACCATGAAACAATCTTATTTTCAATTAAATTACAAGATCAAATTCAATCAATAGTTCAATGGTAGCGATTGATATTAGACACAGTCCAACTAAGTGCTGCAAAAAATAGTCACAGGGTTGAGGAACAGCTGACCTAGTGAGGTGGTTTTATACGAAGCTGACATCGTACTTCTGACTACTAGATTTAAGATGTACTCTTTTAGATATTTTAGCAAACTGACGAGCCTAGGCGGTTTTATATATAACAGGATTTCTAACTTCATTTTAAATTGGACAAGTAACCAGCGATTAAAGAGAGACACCCCACTAGTTTATGTGTGGAAACATGGTTTTCTGAATTCTGGGGTTGTTCCATCATTGACTTTTACTTGCTTGACTCCTACTGTATCATTGGAGCCTATTCGTTTCAATGAAGTCCCATACAAGCATATAAGCTGGAAGACAATCGAATGACTTTTCAAACAGATAGCCTTAGATATATCCCTCTTGAGAGGCTTTGATTATCTCTAAGGATGGCGGCAAATTTAAAAATGGGAGAGAAGGAAGTGGTGTCTTCATCAGCAACTATGAGGGAGTTAGTATATTAGGTACCCCTGAAACCCTGACTATTGCTCTGTTTTTAGGTAAGAAATAATAGAAATTGGCAAGGCTCTGGAGAATGCTGTTACTACCGATAAATGTAATATTTGGATATTAACAGAGAATAGAAGTGCTATACAATATCTAAAGAATTGGCCTAAAGTTTATGATAAACCTGACCAAGATATTTTAATATTTCTCTCTGGACTTGGTCCTAGCAAATCGGTATGCCTCCACACGTTGGGGTGTAAGGTAAAAAGACTGCAATTACACTTGCAAAAAATGGATGGAATCTTCAGGTCACAAACTCTGAAGATTTAACCACTTTGAAAATCCACTCCCTCCATAAAAGTAAGTTACTCTCTGCGTGGCACCTCCCGCCAGATCCTAACTGGTATGCTGCTTGTCACCTGGGACTATTTCAATCGTGCTGTGGCCCCAAGATTCTCCAATCGGCCTTGACGAGTTTTAGAAGTGAGACCTATGAAATTACAGAATGGTGAAAGAGTTTTTCCTCTGTGTTCCTGTTCCCTCCCTGCCAGCCCTTCTCATTTTCTTGCTTGTTTGGGTGTCTGCTGGAGGCATTGAATGGCTGAGCAAGAAAGGTATTTCGAGCTACTTGTGCGACGAGGTCTTTGAACTTTCCTTACACCAAGAGGATAAGCAAAAACAGTAGTAGATTTTTTAAAGTTTTCTTTGGAGGAGATTTGTAATTTTTCAAATCTCAGTAATCTTTTGGTGCGGATGACTGCCAATTGCTAAAGACCTTTTTTAACATCATATATTAAAAATGAATCCAATTCAAGTTATAAATAAGTCAAATGAAGTCAGATGGAAGGTGTTGAATCTTTCTATTAATTAGGATATTCATTTCAAGAGATATCATATCAGATCAATAGGAATTAATGTCGTGTTATCATGATGGAGCCTAGTGATCATGATCATGGACTTATGATTGGCGTATCACGGGTTAAAGCTCTAGTGTCATTGAATACACGCCGAGTAAAGGGTCTGATTTAGGTCAAATTATGTTGTGAGGTTAAATTTTTTGTGGTTCAAAGTCCTTGCGTTGGTATGGTGTGGAAGTAAGAAGAGTGTGGTGTGAACTAAGGTGTAGTCCATGTTTCTCGACTGTGGTTCAGAATTGCGAGATCCGTAGCCAATGGCTCTCGTGTTGCTTTGTATTTGGACATTAATAAACAGTTAGTCATGTTATTTTCTTTGTGTAATAAAAGTAAACTTTCATGGGAGGAATTTTTAAGATAATTTTTTTTACAATTCTCTATGTATAAGCAAAGCCGGATCTACATAAGGTCTAAATGGGCTGCAGCCCAGGGCCCCCTGGTTCTAGAGGGTCCCGTTCTCCGTAGAAGATAACAAACAGAAAAAGACGCTTGCAATCAAAATATTAATAAAATAATAAACAAGTGAAAATACAAATCAAAAATAAAATACCCAAAATACCATATAAAATTTATTTATAGTTTTGACAGCAAGAGCAATTTAATTTTGTCTTGCCACCCTACCACCGAATACGCAGAAATTAATAATTAATAAACAGAGGCTCTATAATAGAGCGGCACCGACGAGCATCGAGCATTTATACAAATGCAGTGGCACTATTTCTGTAGCCATTTATTTTTGTGCAATAATAATTCTAAGTTACAATAATATACTGATTTGGTGATGTGTCCTATGCATAATACCTAAAATCAAGAGATACTTAGGTACCTGTTTATTCAAGTTTCAAGCAAGAAGTTGTAACGGGTCTATCCGCGAGCCTCTCACTAATCCTCTTGGGGAAATTTACTTCTTTTAAATGTTGTTCTATTGAAAACTTTCTCCCAAAGAAGAAGAAATGGATTATATAAATGAAGGCTTACATTTAAGCATTTTTTAGGTATGAGAGAGAGAGAGAGAGATGTTAGGAGTTTTTTAGATGATAGAAGTTAGTGATTAACGGAAAATGGTTGGAAGCTATTTGAAAGTGGCTCGACGATTAATTGCTTAATATTTAAGATTGTTAATTGACGATTTAGTCAATAAGTTATAATTGAATAATACAGACCAGAGGTCGAATAGCCGAGAAAGGAATTACGGTAATTCAGACCGCAAGTAATCAAAGAGTTCTAAGCTTAAGTTAATTGAATCATTATAAATTATTGAGCATCCTTTCTAGCGTGTAGTTGCTCCTATACTTTATAGAAGTGCGCATTTCCTACTCTGGGTTGTTAAAATTTAGCAAAGGAATAATAAACTAGATTTGTTCTGACTATGGCTGATCTTTATTCTAATTCCCAAACACCAATGAATGGGGCGGCCCGTTCATACAAAATAAGTAGCAATAAACATTTCTAAATTATTTAAGTATTTTCTGCTTTTTCAATTTTAAAGATTGAAAACATCAGGATTTCTCGTAAATATGTATGTTGCCTTAAAATTTGTGATGAATAACTTAATTACTTGTAGAGGAATGAAAAAAATAACAATCATTTTATGTTGGGGTTATGGAGATTTCCCGCAAATATTACGGACAAAATTAAAGTGGTCTTGATTTTTGCAATAAATCGGTTTTTTAAGTATAGGTAGCAACAGCAAATAATGGATGACAACGGAAAATCAATATTTATTTACGTGGGGCAAATAATTCTAAAGTTTATTTTTATAAAAACTCCTTTAAACTGATGGGCGAATAAATAATAATAAGCGTTTTGTGGAGACCCCCCTGGGTCTCAACTTGGACACCAAGATTAAGTTGAGGCAAAGAACCACTAAGAGCCATTTTGGTTTAATAATAATATTTATTTATGTGAGTGTGACCGTTATTTAAACACTTCAAAAAAGGGAGACTTCTTAAGTTAATTACTTTAATATAGAAAATAAAGGACATTATAGGACGGACACACAGGTAAAAAAAAGAAAATAAGGCTATCTGCCTTTACATAGTTAGATTTAAAACATCACACGTGTTAGAGGTTTTTCATCTTGTGCTTATGGCGGCGGGAAGAGAACTGTCTCGCCATCTCGGCTGACTACCTCGAGTCACTTCAGTTCTATCATGGCTTCGGAAGTGGTCTGCGAGTAGTTGATATCCACATTTATTATTTTCATTTTCTCAAAAAAACTCTAATAACATACAATACTTTTATGTTACGTCTAATAAAGGGATTTACCTTTATACTAAATTAAATTACGAATGATGCAACTAATTAATATTTACGCTCAAGATCAAGTAAGGTCTACCGAAATAGGAGATCCGAGAAATACACGTACTCGAATTCTTAACTTTCATTAACTTTAACTAATTCGACTAAACTAACGCTTATTTTAAGCGTACGTAAATTATATTTACCGCTGGCTTTATCAGCTTTCTGGTACTTCCATCGAATAGCAGCACGACGTCTTCACGATTCTAATATTCTGGAATCCTCTCATATTGCGGTTAAAGTTTCTGGCTCAATAGCCTTCCATCATCTACTTTGCTATCTTAAAACGCTCGACTTTTAAATACCTTATCTAATTTGCATATCCCGTTCATCTTTCTGGAGTTGATTGGAAATAAACGTGAATTTATATTCCCCCAAAAGACGCATAAGAAGATTAGTGGAAAGGTTCCGTACAGATTCGTCACAGTTTTAGGTTTTAACGAGTGTAGGCAATGATTTTTTATTTTTTTAAAATAAACTAGGTTCTTTTTTTAATTATATCAGAATTATACTATATTGTTTTGTAAAAATCTGTTAGAATATTTTTAGTTTATTAAGTACAGTCAGTTGTGTTATAGTAATTTTATGACCTAAACTTTTAAATTTATTTTCAGAAAATCAAGTCCTTAGTTAACAATATAAATAAGTCTGGCACAGAAAATATAAAAGTGGAGCGGAAAAACGAAAATTACTGTTAAGGCTATACTGTACCCTACAAATCTCAAATACACTCCCAATTTTTTTTTGCATTTTCTTGTGACCCATATCATTGTGCAGCTTGCGACTATATTTCAGATCTGATAACAAATTAGTTTTTTGTATTCAGGTATTTAAAGTTTTCAGAGCTTAGGTTTTGGTTTCGGTTTCTCTCTCTCTCTCTCATTTTAAAGCCCTCTTAAAGTAATTAGAAATATTTTTGAGTACAATGAACTCTTTCAGTATGAAATGGTTATTAATTTCAATTTTCATTACTAAAACTGATTATTTAAACGGACTTTTTACTTATAGAATTAGCTTAATAATATAATCTAAATATAAAACGTAAATTATTTTTACTGTTACTGTTTCCAAAAACAATTTTTGAAAAAGGGTTCTGTGTAGCCTTAAATAGAGAAAAAGAAAAATTAAATTTGTCAAAATTTCAACTTTTTTTACAATGGAACAAAGTAACAAGAATATAGCAAACGCAGATAGATTAACAAGCGAAAGAGAAAGCCAAAGAAGACTGAAAAACCCAAAAGCAAATATTAATGATGAAAGTATGCAAATCTCGATTACCAGCAGCCTTCTGAAAAAGATATTCTTCAGCTAGGTGCTTCAGCTAATGCTCCGACCGAAAAGTGTTAAGAAAATGTTGGGCTTGAGTTTGAAAAATACGTTGTCGTGGGTTCGTGGCCTAAGTCGCTAAGTAATATTTTTATTGATTATATTCTTTTACATGTGAAATGAGTTATTTTCAAAATAAAGATCCAAACAATATATATTCTTTTTCTGTAGAGAATACAAAGAACAAAAGTGATGACTTTCGAATAATCCTTTCATTGAAAAACTTAAAAATGGCCAAATTCTGGAAAGATCTTGGCTATGTTATTCAACAAGTGTTGGTAGTGTTTTTTGTTTGACCCTACAAACTTTTTTCTAAAACAAATTCTCAATACTCAGCAGGTTTTTCTGTTTGGAAACACGTAACAAGTTGCTTAGAAAATCGTGAAAATTCTATTAAACATAAAAATTCAATGTTTGGTTGACAAGAAAAGAAAATAAGTCTGTTTTAGATAAACAGTCAAAGGAGCAACTAAGAAAAGATACAGAATGTTACCACAATGTCCTCAAACGAATTGCTGCGTTAGTAAAGTATTTGGCTATAAGAGGTATAGCATTTAGAGGTACCGAGGAAGTTCTTGGTTCTCATAATGGTAATTTTATGGATGCCCTGGAACTCCTAGCAGAGATCGACCCATTCATTCGTGAACATATTGAACAGCGAGAATTACGATCAAAATCGTTAATATCGTACTTACCAAAAACAATATATGATCAAATAATGGAGATCATAGGCAAGCACAAATCATTAAAACAATTACAATTCAAGTAAATAACGATGACACACAGTACTATTCAACTGCGATGGATTCAACACCAGATTTGCCCCACAATGACCCACTTGATATTATACTACGGTATTGTTTTCGGGGAAAAGTGTATGCAAAATGTGTCTCATTCATTAAGATTAGTAGTCACACTGGCTTATACTGTGATTTAATTCTCTACAAGAAGTTTTAGAAACAAATGGACTGTTATTATATAATTGTAGGGGACAGTCATTTGACAACGCTGCCAATATTTCCGGTCGATATAATAGTGTGCCAGCTGTTCTAAAAGAAAAAAAATAATTTGCTAATTATGTGCTGCGCATTCTCTTCATCTGGTGGGTGGAGAATGAGTTAAGGTTGTAACTGAAATCGTGAACTCTTTTGGTTTAATGCAACAAATATATGTTTTCTTTTCTACTTCGACCCATACGTGGGAACTTCTAAATCGTGAAATTAAACTGAATTGACCTTAAAAAGTTTAAATCAAACCAGATGGTCTTGTCACTACGATGCTGTTGAAGCCTTAAGGTGCCTGACTAGTGCAAAAACGTCAATTTTGATGAAAATGACGAAATTTTTTTATTTTAAATTTGATATAGTTGAATTTTCTGTTTTCTAAAAATACCTTACTTTTGTTTGTACTTCAATTTTTTACGAAGTTAAAACAGTTTTTTGTCAAGAGAGAGCAGCAAAAACGAACCGGAAGTTAGATATCGAAACCGGAAGTGTTTGCATTTTAATACTTTTTTTACCCTTTTTTAGTGTTTATCGAATATATTTAAAAAAAAAATATTATCTTTGGTAAGGTAATGACGAGACATATGTGTGGTGATATTTTTAAAGAAATAATTTATTAGTTTTAAGTGAAATTTGGCAAATAAATTCGTTAAGTTTTTGTCATTTTTCGATTTTCTTGTGCCCTTGTTTCTCGATATTTTGTTTTATATTTAACCTTTTTATATATATTTGATAGAAAACTCTGTTCTTAAAGACAAAATATTAATTAATTATGCCTAAAGAAGGGTCTGGGGGGTCTAAGGAATTTGTTTCATCATTGGTTCTAGGAGTAATATGAATGTTGAATGAGCTTATCCCAATAATCAGCTGGTGACAAAAAGATGAAATCTATTCATAAATATTTCGAAATTTACTCAGAAAGCCTTTTTCAGTAACATTTTATGGAGTATTTTACTTAAAGATATAATTATTATATATATAAACCTGAAACATTTCGCTTAAGTGCATTATTAACGTTAAGTTATTTTAATTTGTAATATACAGGTTTATAATCATTATATATGTATATATATATATATATATATATATATGTACATAACTAGAAATGCAAATACTTCCCTTCCTAAGATCTTGAAAATGGATTTGTAAAATTTGATCTGGAACGCTTTTTAACTTCTGTGGGACACCCCTTAGATTATAGAAAATTTACGCGGGGAAAAAAAGCTGCATAGAAAACAAAATTACTAAGGAGGAAAAAAAGTCAGTGTACTCATATGGAGGTTTCAAAAACTGTTCTTTATATGCTTTTCATTGTAATTTTTTATAACATTTGTGATAAGCAATATTTTTTTAAAGAAATTTTCGGGAATATTTACTGACAAAATAACACATTAATGCATTTTGTATTACATATTTCTCAAGCTCTAAGATACTGAGTGGAAATATATATACCTGTTTTTCCATATAAAAATATTATTTTTTAACGTAGTAAAGTTGGTATAGTGTGCATTTTATATCTCTAATTCGTATTTAAAAAAACTATGCATTTTGACGTTAAGAAAAGCTTTTTTGACTATAAAATTGGTAACAAAATTAAAAAAAAAAGTAATTTGTGTGAAACAAATATATAATACTGATATGAGCGTATAAAAGGTTAATTCTTTTGATATAAAGATGCTTTAGGTTGTTTTAGCTGTATAATGTTTTAAGATTTAGATTTTAAATCTTTAAATGCGTTTTTTCCGAAACAGATTTTTCCATGTTTTATCGCATGACAAACATGATATCTCCAAAAGTCCTTGAGAGAATTGCATGGAATTTAGCATCATTGTTTAGTATTATAGCATGCACACTGTGCACTAGAGAATAAGAAAAAAACAATATATTTACCATTTTCATGATTGTTTTTCTTTGTGATAAATGCAACATTTTTGAAAATTTTTTTCTTTTGTGCACTTTTTAACCCCTAATTTTGTGATAAACTGAAATTATTCAAAGATGATAGAGTAAAATAAAGGTAAAGGCTTTCTGAATAAAATTCAAAGAGCTTTTTTTTTACTTTATGCACTAGAATTTATTTTACAGTGTTTACCGCGATGTGCAAAAAATGCCCAAAATTGTCCATTTTCTTACAAAAAAATGTTGAAAATTTTTTTTCTTTGTTATTTTTATAAATTTTCAGTTATAATCAAACAAAAAATGAGTTTAAAAATGAACTTTCAGCATTATTTCAAAAAAATGTTCCTGCAACTAGTCTTACCTTAAAAGGTAATTATGGTAATATCCTGAAAATTCTTAAGATATCTAGTGACAAAAAAAAATGAGAAAACTGATTTTCGAAAAGATGCAGTAAATTTATTTAATACATTAACAAAACTTGAAACTGCCATTTTAATTATATTTTGGGAAGAAATTTTAGAAAGATTTAATTCAGTTAACAAAAAAATTATAGAGACTCCTGGTTTTGGCATCTATGAAGGGAACGTTAATTATGTCATTAGAAACGATTATAAGGAATGTACGACATGAATCAGATCAAAAACTAAAGGAGTATTAAACGCAGCCAAGTTCTAGTTTAGAGACAGAATATAACGATGTGAATAAGAGAAGGGGTATTTCAAAATTTGTGGATAAATCCACAGAAAAAGCTACGTATGGGACAGAAAAATTTAAAAGAGACACGCTTATTGTTGCGTTTGATAAGCTAATTCTTGATTTAAATACAAGAAGTCAAGTATATGCAGAATGTAGTAAGGAATTTAAATTTTTGATGGATTTGTAGGATCCCACACACACACACACATAATGTAAGGAGAAGTCGACCTGGAGAGTGTACGCGCTATTATTGATTACTATTCAGATGACATAGACCAAACATTTAGTCAATGAAGGTGTGTGTGTTTGATTCAAAACTTATCTCAAACAAGCTGAGCTAGAGTCCTATACTTGTAGTAATTTAATGAATTTAATTTTTGAAAAGAAATTTGTGGACGTTTTTCGAAATTTGTCAACCATTTTAAAGATTTTTATAACGCTTCCTATTACTGGTTATGAAACGGAGCGTGTGTTCCCAAAATGTCCTATATAGAAAACAAATATAGGACAACAATGACAAATACTAGGCTTAATTATTTATCACTTCTTTCTATTAATACTAATCTCACCAAAGACTTAAAATGTGATCAGCAAATAAAACAATTTACAGCACATAAGTGTAGAAAAGTTTTTTTTTTTGTAAATTATGTTGTTGTTTATATCGTATTTAAACCGTTTGAAATAAAAAAAAAATGAAAAAACCCTTAAGTTTCGTATAATCTAAATTTTCCCGCACAAAATTTTTTTTAGGAAAATTCAGAAATTTTAATTATTTAGGGCCTCCCCAGATATCGTTAGCCCAGGGCCCCCAAAGGTCACGGTCCCGCCCTGTGCATAAGTTACTCATACATCAGACTTTTGAAAACTCTTGTGTTATTCCGTCAAAGAATATTTCACTGCCAACTCCAACAAGTGTTCTCCCAATTGTGCGATCAATAATTATTATCATAAAACAAATAGTGCCTGTTTGACAATTATCAGCACTTATGTCTCACTGATAGGAAGCATTTTCGAATGAATCATGAAACTGAAAGCATAGAGAGAATTTAAACAATGTTTGGGTTTTGCAATTGTGTCATCTCAAATGTAACACAGTGATTGGATTGTAAATATTTAACTAATTGTGTCATTTAGTAAAATACTAAATTACAACTATTATTTAATGTTTTACCGACGGAATAATTTAAAAAGAATGTTTGAAGTGAGCAAATATGGAATCAGAAAGGTATATATGATTTTCAAAACATGCGCGCAACATTTTTTAATAAATATTATAAAATATATTTTCAATCCACCTTTCCACACCTTTAGAATTATTTGTGTTTTTATCTTCGATTAGGGGACAACGATTTGTTACATAGAGCGTCAAAAAAATAACAAGATCTATTTTTCAAATGTGAAGAGAAAAATGGGTAAAAAATTTACTCTAAAAATTTTATATTTCCTGTAAAATTACTAATAAAATGTTCAAGTAATGTGCATCTTTCAGCTAACAGTTACCATTCGTTTTCAGTTTTCGAAAGAAATAGATAAACCATAAATTATTCGAAACATGAAAGTAGTATTAAAACATTCAACTAAAATATTATAATATAGCACTTATTTGACTAACACGATGTTATCTATAGTTCAATTTTACAGAAAAACTCCTCTAAGATGAGTAAGAATCGGTCGATATCAACTAGTTGTAACTACGAAGAAAATTCACAAATATGTTCTAGGGCAGGAATGGCGAACCTTTTTGAGACGTGGGTCGAATTTCGTTCATAATTTTTTTATTACTAGCACGTGGGTCACTAATGCCCATTTGCACCAAAGTTAAGTTTAAAACTTTTTAACTGAGTATTTTTAAAACTAAAGATCTTTAAAATTTCATTGGCTTAACGGGTAAAAAAGGGCGCTATATGGGAGTATCTTTCTACAAAATGCATTTTATCCGAAGAAAGTGCTTTAAATATGATTATTTACTTTGGTTTTTTCGATTTTTTTTTTCAACAAACAAATTGTGCGTAAAATTATACACTTTATAATATATTTTGTAAACACTTTTGCTTTATTTCAAATATACTACAGATCTTCAAATACTTTTGTTTTCATTTGCGTAACTTTGGAACTGTAATGATTCAACTGAAGGTTATACACAGCATTTAAATTGCTTTTGTGTCAATGTGCTTGAAAAAATTTAAATAAAATATAAATAATCCACACAAATTAGAAAATATAAATAAATCCACGTAAACAAACAAGTTGTTGCCTAGCAATCATGGGTCAGTTAAAAAGCTTGCGTGGGTCAGTGTCTGACCCACGGGTCATAGGTTCGTCATCACTGTTCTAGGGAATACTGTTTCTTATTAACGTCGCACTTTGAAGCTGCGCGAAAAGACTATTGGACCCAGTAATTTGAGCCTCGGTCAGTTGATGATGAGCTGCAGGAATTGAACATATTCAATGCTCATTAGTCCAGGGCTTGAATGGACAGAAGTAACACAGCCCCCAAGTTCGTGATCCTGACCATTCGGAAGCACTGGACAATCTGCAAAGAAACATTAATGTTGGGGAATAAAATGAAAAGAAAACGATTGTAATCCTATTCTCGATTATACACTGATAGGGGAAAATCCGACCCAAAAGGAGACAAACGTAATTTGGTAAGCTTGTTTATACATCCGAAATATGACGTCGATTCAAGTTTCACGCTAGGAGCATCAGGGTTGGACGTAGTGAGTTGCTGTTAATCAAGAGCGCCTTCAAGGAGTTGAAAAGCTATTATCAATGGCTCCCTGAGTTGGAATAAGATCGTGTAATAGGGCGAAGAAAAGGTGGATTTTCTTTCCACGATATTTACAGAAAAACTTGGCAGGAACGTATTCGCTGTGCATTATTGTTTGCTACTGTGATCAAGAGAAGATACTGCCTCACAAGAGGACCGCGTCTTACTGAATGTAAAGGCCGCGGTGTTCGGCGAATGTCTATGGCTCATCATTCTACATCTGTGGCAGGAACTCAAGCAGCAATTGGCAGCATAATGACTCAGTAAACTGTGACCAATCGATTGTTTGAGGAATAGCTCCTAGCCAGTTGCCCTGTAGCGTGCATTCCACTAATTCCTAACTATTGTGGTTTGCAACGTCAGTGGTGATAAGTTAGAATTCAATAGAGGACGGAGTAAAGATTCGGTGTTTTTCTGATGAAATCCGGTCCACCTGGGTTTATCGTCTAGGAGAAATTTTCTATTACAGCAGTCCGTGGTTATTCCACGCACCCTGACTTGCACTTGAATCAGGTCATTCAACCTGCTGCGCAGCCATTTATGAACTTTGTTCAACAGGGTGGAAGCAACAGGATACTCTCATACCGCTGTTTTAACCCGACATTCTCAACAGAGTGTTGCATTGGTCTGCTAGATCACCAGATATTTCTCTATTCGAGCACGAAGAGGACATCTTTGGATGACAACTCCAGCATCATCCACATCCTGTGTATTATGCATCCCTCTATTGATTGACCCAGCGCAACAAACATGGAATACCATCTCACCAACTGATATCTGGAACCTGTATGACAAAATAATGCACTTATGCATTCAAAACCCAGGGGATTATTTATGTACCATCAGTTCACATTTGAAATGGCTCTTCTCGCGCTCTGATCTTGAATCAATTCAACATTTTATGTAAGCCAATATAGGATTTAAATTCTATTACTCTGCAATCATTTTTTCTTGATGTTGAGATTCCCCCCTAAGTGTATTCCAGGAGACTGAAATCTAAAGACATTTGAATTGGGTCTCAAGTTAAAATGTTGAAAATGTGCGCACACATACATATACAAATAAACCACAGATAGAAATCCTTCAAAGTTAGTTACAATTTTAAAACGGTGCGATTAGCCATTTCATTTATTGTCACGTTATTCATTCGTTTACATAAAGCAGAAGTAACATTTTTTTCACGCGTAATTATCTTGAATAGTAAGCCTTAAAACAATATCAAAGCGTAATCAATTAGTTGGAGTCTTTTCAAGTCTTGTAACGAAAATTTCAGTAATGAAGTGCATTATATAAAAAACTAAAACATGGCGAAAATACTTTTGCACAAGGGCTAAGATAAAAATAAAAGGTGAGGATACAGAAAAAGAAAACTCAATAGGAAGGTTTTGAGAGAGCAGTAATTAGCGCCTTTACGGTGAATAACAATGAAAGTGACGGTTTCATACAAAGAGGCAGGGTTTAATGAATATTGAAAGGTTTCGACGACAAAGCATAGGTGTGTGTGTGGACTCTCATCCATCACACTGCTTGAACAATGCAGTGGAAATTTCCTTTGAAACAAGAGGCCTTATAAAATCAGGAGCCGATAGGAGCTAGACGAGATTTCTTCAGAGCTTTGAATCTTAATATTATGCAGAGGGATACCTGATGGGTCTTTTGATTCCATAGATACTTTTCAAAGAAATGGGAATATATATAAAACACTTCGAAATGTTTGATATTTTTTTCAACGAGCATTTAGTTATTTAATATAATTTTAGCTTAATATTAATTGCGTTAAAATTAGTTACGTTACTCTTTATTAATCATTAATTAATACAAATTTTGGGTTATTTGAATTTCTTTACTGAAACGGATAGCTTGTAACGTTTACATCGTAGAATTAATAAATACAGGTATATATTAAATTAAAAAAAATAAATATAAACTTAATTGAGAATTTATATTCAACTTATATCTTAATAAGCTTATGCTTTTTTTTTCTCAAACATATTTTAATCAAAACACGCGTAAAAGTTAAAATACTTCATTCATTCATCTTAAACTCATATTAAGAAATATTTATTTGAAGATAAAGTTTTTTAAAAAAAGGAAGTTTTTTCCCCTCTCCGAATCATAGCTTAAAATGAAAAGCTGTAACTTCATTGGAAACTGTTAATTGGAACATATTAAAATCAAGACAATTCCAAATTAATGATGAACATACTAGTCATTTTTTTCCTCATAAGCAAGTCAATCCTATAATAGATTTAACAAGCACAAATACCTACTATCAATTCTTCTATTTCACTGTTTCTTATTAGATGTCCCTGCATCAATCATATATTGAGTAAAAGAAGACTTGGACAAGAAAAGAGTAGCTCTCTCATTTCACAGCTATTGATTAATTGGTCATCTCCCATTTCAGAACCCTGATTGGCCAGAAGCAGAATAATCAACTGACTCGTGTTCGCATTCTGATTTGGATAGAATAGATCTTTTGACAAGCTTTTGCGTGAAGGCAGAGTTATGCACCTGACATCGTTTGAGATTCTTTGAATTGACTTTTCTTTTATTTTCATCTGTGGGGTGGAAGGAGGAGAATGATTACTGAGTTGCCCATCCCTTTGATTAATTGCCTTCCTATCGATTGTGAATCTCCTCAATGACGGTTTTCTAATTTGTGAGTCATGTTCTTTTCCCTTGCATAAAATTTGTAAGATCTTAATGAAATGGAACAACATTGAAATGAGTTATGCTGCAAAATAGAATTGGAAGGGACAAACATAAAGTCATGAAATGAAGAGGAGAATATATCGAAATAAATGAGGTTTTCATAATTTAAGAAATGATTAACTTATTCAAATGAAATATAAATAAAGAGCATAACTTATACGATAAAGTACTTTGTTAGTAATGTTGCAAAAAAGAAAGTTTTTTTTCAGGAAATAAAATTTTCGGTACATAAAAGAAAAAAATTACGAATTTGAACTAATTGTAAAACATTTCATACCACGCGTAATGTAGTTGATTTTCGTGTATTTTTAAAATCTTACTTAAATATACCCATTTAATAAATCTTATTTTATTTTATAGTGCAATTTTAAAAGAAGAAAGTAAATGAGAGTACTTTTAAATCCTATGTAATTTGAATTTCATTATTTATACACAATTTTTCTATTATTGAGATAATAACATCTAGTTTAGAAGATATAACACGGAAAAAATTATAATTTTTAACAACAATGAAGTAAGATTATTAATAACTACACGCAATTTAATGTATGCAGGATTTCATATAGCTTTACAGATAAAACTTGGAAAAAACTGAATTTTTTCCCTTTCAAAATACATAATTTAATTTTGTTAACTGTATTTGGTTTGTAAAACTAGAAAATTTTTAATTTATATAACTGAAAAAGTTTGAATTTTTTTCTTAATGGGGTGAAAATTGATACGATTGTACTGCCATAAATTAATCAATTCTTACATTTATTTCTATTTACGTGTAGGTCACTTCAATGATCATTGTTGAAATAAAGGATCAAATGACAAACTAAACAAACAGTAAAATATTATTCCTCATTTGAACATAGCTTATTACTCGAAAATTCTTAAGTAAAAGAGATTTAAAGAGTATAAAGGGAAGTTTGTGATTTTCGTAAACTTTATCGAGAATTAATATAATGGATTACTTCTTAACTACGAACAATGAAAAAAAATAAACGCTTCATTTTGTTACAAAATTTCACATTATTTATAAACATTGATTGAGTTAATAAATTCGTTTATTTTTATTACTACGATAAGTAATATGATCTAAAATCAATTGATTTGTTTCCATTATCAATTAGTCATTAAAATTGCTACTCCAGGAAGAAATGTAGATAACAAAATGATATTTATTGGAAACATATATTATACTAGAAATAACAAGTGATTAATTTTTCAAGAAATTTGGGTGTATAGTTCCTGAGAAATCAGTACCCATAACAACCACCTCTGGCAGTAATAACAGCACTTATACGCATGGGCATTGAGACAAATAGAGATTCTAATGATATGTACAGGTAGCCCATGCAGTTTCAACACGGTGCTACAGTACATCAACCGTAGTGACTGGTGTATGTTAACAAGAAAGTCGCTCGACAACCATGGACCAGACGTTTTCAATTGGTGAGAGATCCGGAGAATGTGCAGACCAATGCAACAGCCGAACATTTTCTGTGTCAAGGAAGGTTCGTAGATTATTGGCAACATGCGGCCGTGCATTAAAGTTTCGCAGGGATCGAATAAAGGGTAGAGCCATGGGTCGTAACAGACCAAAAATATAATGTGCACAGTTCAAAGTGCCACCAATGCGAACAAGAGGTGACCGAGACGTGTATCCAATAGCCTCGCATACAACCACGCCAGGTGATGGGCCAGAACGACGATAACTAATACACGCTACTAATGTGCGTTCACGACGATGCCACCAAACACGGATGCGACCATCTTGATGCTTTTAACAAAATCAGGATTCATCTGAAAAACTGATATCTCGCCATTCATGCGCCCAGGTTTGTCATTGATCCCACCATTGAAAATGCTCCTGTCTGTGATTCAGCGTCAAGGGTAGCCTAAGCCATGGTCTCCGAGCTGAGAATGCATGCTGCTGCAAACGTCTTCGAACTGTTCAAGCAGATACACGTTGTCTTGCAAATTACTCCAATTCTTGCCTCAGGGATCGTGAAGTAGCTGTGGCCATGCGGGTAACATGCCTGTCTTTTCAGC
Source organism: Trichonephila clavipes (assembly GCA_019973935.1). Classification (NCBI taxonomy): domain Eukaryota; kingdom Metazoa; phylum Arthropoda; class Arachnida; order Araneae; family Nephilidae; genus Trichonephila; species Trichonephila clavipes. The sequence continues at coordinate 240,748 of BMAU01013960.1, forward strand.
TGCCAGTGATAGGGGACCGCTAAGATGTAGCACAGCGTTCCGTATTATCGTCCTGAATCCATCGATTCCATATTCTGCTAACAGTCATTGGATTTCGACCGACACGAGCAGCAACAAACCGCACAATCCTGGTACGCTACAATTCGACCTTTATCAAGGGCAGAAACGTGCTGGTACACATTTCTGCTTCTTACACAACAACGTTTAAGGGCAATTTGTGTATGAGAAACCGGCTGAACAATTTCCTCATTCAAACACATTGTAGATGTCACTACCGGCGCCTGCTTTATCTGAAGGCGCTGATAAGCTAATCATTTGCATATCACAGTACCTTCTTCCTGTCGTTTAAATTTTACGCCTGTAGCATGTTGCCTTCTTGGTGTAGCAATTTTAATGGCCAGTAGTGTACTTAAGCAATGATAAAATAAACCTACTGATAAAAATACGGAATACGCGCGTTTATTCATAAAATATCACTTAGGTGAACTGTCCTTAATTTGATAAACAAAAATGTTTCAACACATGAGATCAAGAGGATTTATCCTTCCACGTTTCTACGCAAATATTTTGTTTTCCAATTCGATTTTACTTATCAATTTCATAAAAAAATAAAACATTTCCTTTCCAAAGTGAAAAATTCTTGGAATATTTCACATTAATTTAAGATTGAAAAAAAACTCCCTGAAAATATTCCATTTTAGAGTATCACCTTGTGAATTGGGCTCGGGTAGATTTTCTCTTGGTACTAAATGCATAACTGTAGTTCTACCCAAAGGCAACTGCAAAGCTGAAAAAGATATAAATAAGATCACCATAAAAAACATGAAACTAAATAAAATAAGTATAAAAAACACAATTTCATTTCAATCTAGTTTTAAATATTAATCAATAAACTGTAATAAAAATAATTCACATTTTGTGACTAACTAAATACCCTAATGGGCAAAAAATTTAGCGCACCAAGTAATAATTGCGGGATCGTAACGAAACTTGGCATGAAGGTACATGTCGGAGAGATATGCAAATGATTAGAAATGCAGCGTGATTGCGCATTACGTATAGCCGGTAGAGGGCATTTAACTTCGTTCTTCGTGGATATAAAACTGGTAACCAAAACTTGCTTGTGTGTGCTGAATCATTTACAAAGGAAGCGCTGAGATAAACATACCATTACGCCGTTTTCGAAGACAAAATCAGCAGCTGTCGCAGTTTGAGAGGGAGAGAATCATTGGCATGATGGGAGCTGGGTGGTCAGCTAGGCGAGTAGCTCGTCAGTTAGACCGCTCTGATTGTGTTGAGAGGAGGTGTTGGGACCAATGGATCCGAGAGAAGTCATTTACACGAAAACCAGGCTCAGGACGCCTTCGACAGACCAGTCGTCGAGAAGACCGCCACATCGTCAGAAATGCACGCGTACAGCCAATTGCTTCATTGGCCGCCATCCAGGCACAAGTAGCATCTTCACTAGGGGCCCATGTGTCTTCTGGAACCATACGAAGGCGCCTGGCATGAAGGACATTTGGGATGCCCGTTACGCGTGCTGCCCTTGACGCCCACCATCGACGCCTCCGTTTGGAGTGGTGCCGGACACGAGGAAACTGAACTACAGCGGAATGGAACCAGGTCAACTTTAGCGATGAATCCAGATTGAATCTCAGCAGTGATGACAATCATGTTCATGTGTGGAGACCCCGTGGTGAACGCCTCAATCCTGCATTTGCTTTACAGCGACACACCGCTCCCACAGCTGGTGTGTTAGTATAGGGTGCCATTACCTACAATACACGGTTAACCCTAGTATGGAACCGTGACACCATGACAGCCTAGTGGTATGTCCATGACATCCTGCAACCACATGTGTTGTCACTCATATAACGGGCTCCCAGGAGTCTTTTTTCTACAAGACAATGCTCGCCTCACACGGAAGGGTGTGACAAGACTGTCTCCACACATTTATTACCCTTCCTTGGCCTGCGAGATCCCCAAATTCGCCTCCAATCGAGCATATCTGGGATCATTTGGGACGGCGTGTTGGTCATCCCACGAGTTTGAACGAACTAGAGGCAAGGTTACAGCAAATATGGAACAAAATGTCTCAAGAAATCATACAGAACTTGTATGCCTCAATGCTGGATCGTATTGCATCGTGCATTCGCGCTAGAGGGGGTTCAACAGGGTATTAATTCCTCCGTTCTTTTGCCTTTTTTTAAATAAATGATCCTTTTTCTTTGATTTTCTAATCATTTACTTATATCAAAGTAGTCATTACGTATGTAAAATTTCATTTCATTTTGACGATTCCTTCTTGGTGCGCTAATTTTTTGTTCATGAGTGTATGAACCCAATCTACTTAAAAGGAAAATTAATTCAAAAAGTATTCATGGAAACACAAATAATTGAAATATACAAATGTGTGCACATAATCGTAAGTCCTCAGGATCATTATTATTATGCCATAAGTATACAACCTTCATTAGATTTTAGAATACATTTTATTTGGACGTGACACTTATGCCATTCCAATGTTTAGGGCGGAAAGTATTCAGTGCATTCTATAGAAAATGATTCATGCAAGTTTTTAAATATGAGGAACAATTCAGCTTTTGTTTCACACAATAGATTAGCATGTTAGTAGAAATGTTGTTCGTATATTAACTCTATAGAAGGCCGTAGTAAGCAGACTTCATCAATGTAAAATTTGCCTCATTTTCCTCTATTGAATTTACTTTTGAATATTACAAAACCTATTTTATCTGAACATTTATGGTACGAACAAAATATGTTAAGCATTTCATGTACAGCAATAAAAAAAAACTAAATTCTGCCCTTTAATAGCGTGCTCATCTCTTCAGTGGGTCGATAAATTAGGACCAAGCTTGTTTGGGAACTAAACATTGAGGGTTTTCGCATGAGACTCCCCACTTGACTGGAACATCTGCTCAAGCAACTCAGGGCCCAGAGTCATGAAAACTGAGATGAACACAGTAGGCCTGGGGCCGCTAGGACTGTTGTGCCATTGAGTTTAGTTTTAATAGCGTGCAATAGATGATGATAAACATATTTTCCACAAGAGTCTCAGAAATCAAAGTAACTTTAGCTACTATGCCCAAATGAACTTTCTAAGTCAATCTCAATCTCAAAAATATTTTAACATACGATCACTAAAAAGACCCAATAATGGGTTAAGTAAATTATAAAGTAGGATATGTAGAACATTGTGGGATTTTTAAAATCCTTTCCGTTTAAGTAAATATAATAAAGAAGTTTAAAATCACAGACATATCAAAGTATGTTAAATGGAAGATATATATAAGTTTTTGTAAACAAAAACTGATTTTTTTAGAAGAATGCAGTGAAAATGCGAAGATAATATGAGAAAGAAAATTAATAAAAGTTACTGTGAATATAAGTATCTTTATATAGAACGCGATTGCATAGTCAAATACCTTTTTCAATGTTTGCATAACTTGAATAGAGTTAGGAAAATTTAAGAAAGTTACTTTTGAGGAAAAATTTTTGAAAATACTGTTGACATAACATCTTTAAAGTCAAAGAAGAGAGGCAGTTAATGCTTACATAATGATAACTTTTATTTGTAGATACCTTAATTTCAACTAAAAGTTCGATGTTTGGTAATTATTAAATGCTTATTAAAGAGCTTCAAAGGACAAATACTGATGTGCAGAGCATCCATTACTTTAGCATACGAGCACATTTCATAGTAATACTTCTTCAAAAATCATAGGATTTCAAAGCATTCAAAAGAATTCGATAAACTAAGCATTTACCATAATTTCATGAACTTAATAGAGCTGTAAATAAGTCATATTTATTAATTATGTTCTTGATTTGATTGCTTAAGACAAGCAAACTATTTAATTAGAGAAAATGTTTGAAGAACTACCAGTTTTTCCCATAAAAAATATTAATATTTCGCAAGTACTCTCATCTACATATTTAATAAACGCACCAACGATTATACAACAAAGACTGTAAACGGGAAATTATAAAAGCTATAAAAAATTAACTTAAAAAGTTAGAAAAGTCAAAGCAACTGTATTCGACAGAACAATGATCAAAGCTTAGATTTCTATCAATCACACCACATCATGTGATGCATGGGGTAATTTAATTTCAATTCAATAGCTATTCCAGGGATGGCGAACCAGTGGCACGCGTGCTTTTGATGGCACGCGACACAATATTTTTGGCACGCCATTGATCAAAATAGTTTGATTTTTATTTCAAAATTTCAAAGTTCACTGTAAGGTTCTACTAACAAACGTGTTTGATCGGTCGCTGTTATTTAACATGGCTAGTTCAGTAAAAGAACAAAAAAAGCAAGATAGTATGTGTAACAGAGAATTTCAGATTTGGTGGACAAGAAAACATGGCATTATTAGTAAAGGCAACAAAGTGGTGTGTGTTTTATGTTCTGGAACAGTGGTATGTAAAAACATTGTCTGTAAAACTGTATTTTGAAACAAATCACAAACCCTTTTGTCAAAAAAAGTGAGCAACACAATAAAAAATAGTTCATTGCTCAGAAACCGATGACTCCAATTCAGTATGTAATCTACAGTAACATCTTACAATCACAATATATGTTATTTGTCATCCACAATCTGCAACAAGAGAAGTCCACCTAATGTTACTTTAATTTGAATTACACGTATAAATAAAACATTTATAACTATGCAGTGCAAAAGATACGAGTATTTTTCGTAGTAAATAGAGTTTTGTGTTGTTTTAGTATATTTAGTTCGTTTTTCAAAAACACAAGTCAAAATTATTTGACGGGCACGTCTATACCTCATTAAATGCTTCTTTAGAAAAAATGGCACGTTGATTCATAAGGGTTCACCACCCCTGAGCTATTCCCTCTTTTTTTTTTAACGTGTAGACGACGGATTAAAAGGATAGTTTCACTCCA